>JAWDJE010000001.1:445735718-446145718 GCA_035047345.1 Bradypodion ventrale | reverse complement strand
TTTCTTAGGGTGCTATGGCACTGAAGAAAAGGGCTGATAGGCCCTCGGGGGTGCATAGGGGGCAGCCGCAGGGTATGGCGCCTTCCCCTGGGGGTACTCCTAATGGGGGCAGGGCCTGACCTGGGCCCGGGGTCACTACCCCCCAGGCCACCCCCAAGCCGGAGGCCTCACACGAGGGCCACGGCCCTGGCCCCTGTTGGGGCCATAGCGAGTGGTTTGGCATGGGCCTGGTTGGGGCCGCCACCACTTTTGGCCCAGCGAGCGGCCCATGATGGCTTGGGGCATGACCAGGCCTTGTTGGCCAGAATTGAGGCCCTTGAGATGGCTGCAGGCCTTGGGCCTATATTGCCCACATGACGGTCGGATAGGAGGCCATCAACCGGTGGGCAGCAGCGACTGGAGGTGGTGGCACCCCAGCTTCCGGCCCTTCTGGACAGAAGGGTTGAGCAGCTGGAGGCGGCCATGTCCTCTGGCTCTGAGCAAGCAGACAACCAGGCAGCGGAGGGGTCTTCGATGACTGGTCTAGCGGGCTCCGACTTGATCGGGAGCCCCGACGCTCGCCAGCAGCTGGAACCCCCGGTGGGGGCAGCAGCCATGGGTGCACCTGGTGAGTATCCAGGTCAAGTTAGTACACCCCTTCCTGGATCCTTTCCTTCGATTGGGACCGGGCAGTGGTCCTGGCCGCCCAATCGCATGTGGGTGGTCAAGTTCAACAGTTCACTACAATCAGCTCGGGGTTTGCCCCCGTGCCTCTAGTTTCTCAGACTGCCGCTTGGCGTGCACCTTACCCTCCTGTACCACCTGGGGTTTTGTTGGCAGGGCCCAATATGCCATACCCGATATGGCCATATGGTTCGCCGATGAACACTGCGTACCATACAGTCCTGATTTCAGCTATCCCGACTGCTGGTAGGTCCCTACCACTGGGTGATCACTTGTTACCGGCTACTAGGGACAAAATATGGTGACGGGAATATGTTGATATCTTTAGCCTTCTTAATAGGGAGGCAACCAAGGAAGAGAAAGAGAAGGAGGACGATCAGGACAAGGAATTGGCCCGGTGTCGTAAACCCCCAAGGACCTGGGCCAATTGGCTGCCAGCGTATGTAATATACACAGCCATGTCCATTAGGGCCCATCCAGATCTTGCGATCCCTTTGATCCAATATCTGGACCTTATTTACAGGGCATATGTGGATTTCCCTGGCCAACCCTGGTTGGCTTATCATGAGAAGTTCCTCATGCGTGCTGCATTACACCCCTAGATGCTGTGGGACCAGCCCGACCAGTTGTTGTGGCTGCTCTATATGACACCATCTCGCCCGGCTTCCGGTGACAGCTATCACTGCGGCCATGTAGTGCAGCGTCCTGGCCCGACGCAGTCTCCCCGCCAACCGGCGGGGCAGGGGGTTCCAGCCCACCTGCTGTGTTGGAGTTTTTCCTCGCCAGGGGGCTGCACTCGAAAACCGTGCAAATACAGGCATGAGTGCTCCATCTGCAGTGGACCTCATTCCGCATCTGCCTGCACCCAGCCGGGCAGGTCACGAGGCCAAGGCCGTGGGCAGCAGGGCCCAGGCCATTCCTCTGGGGACCCATCGTCAACTCCAAAAGGGCCACTCCCCAATTAGGTTGCAGGTACTCGAATGTTGGCTCCGGGTTTACCCCAGGCGAGCCGATGCCGACTACCTTTTAGCAGGTTTTTCAGATGGATTTTGCATCCCTTTTGTTGGTGTACGCGCACCACAGGATGTGCCTAATTTGCAGTCATTAAGGGGCAAGGAGGGTTTGGCTAGGGATAAGATATTTAAGGAGGTTCGCGAGGGGTGGGTAGCAGGCCCTTTCGATGAGCCACCTTATCCAAATTTGAAGGTATCTCCGCTCAGCTTGGTGCCCAAGAAGGTTTCAGGTGAATTTCACCTAATACATCATTTGTCGTACCCAACGGGCTTCTCAGTTAATGACACTATACCGGACGAACTTTGTTTGGTCCGATATACATCTTTTGACCAGGCGATAGAGATGGTACGTTCCTGTGGTCCCGGAGCGTTACTTGCCAAATGCGATATTAAATCAGCCTTTCGGCTGCTCCCGGTGCACCCAGATGATTTTGAATTGCTGGGTTTTCGATTTGAGGGTCAATTCTTTGTGGATAAGGCTATGCCCTTTGGCTGCTCAATATCATGTTCGGCCTTTGAATGCTTTAGTTCCTTTTTGCATTGGCCATTTGTTTGCAGGTCCGGCTTTAACACAGTCACCCATTACTTGGACGATTTTTTGTTTGGGGGAGAGGGCTGGTCAGGGACATGCAAGCAAAAGCTTTCAATTTTTAAGGACCTTGTGGCCGAACTAGGTGTGCCTTTAGCCCCGGAGAAGACAGAGGGCCCGGCCACTGCCCTAACTTTCCTGGGTATAGAAATTGACACGGTGGAGCAGACGTCCAGACTCCCAATTGATAAGGTCACCTGCATATCGGACGCGATATCGGCCATGTTAGCTAAGCGCAAGGTGTCCTCCATGACCTGCAGGTGCTCCAAGGATACCACAACTCCGCTTGCAGGGTGGTTGCACCCGGCAGGGCCTTTGCCAGGCGCCTGTGCGACGCCTATCCCGGAAGCATCACAGGGTTCGGATCACAAGCGGGATGCGGTCTGACCTCCAGGTTTGGCTTGCATTTTTGACCGATTTTAATGGGGTTTCCTTTTGGAGCCAGGAGCTTGCCATCATGCCTAAATTCCAGGTGCAGTCGGAGGCCTTGGGGTCGCAGGGCTAGATGCTACGGCATCTACTTTGATGGCCATTGGTGCTGCGGTCACTGGCCTGATGCCTGGCAGGGTACGGAAATGCTCCAGGACTTGACCTTTTTAGAATTCTTTCCCATTCTTGGGGCCCTTCTACTCTGGGGGCATATGTGGAAAGATTCGGTAGTGCAATTTTGGTGCGATAACACGGCCGTCATGCCCATTGTGAATGCGTAGGGTCATGTCACCCAGGGTCATGTTGCTGGTGCGCCAGTTTGTGTTGCACTCCTTGCATTACAACATTCTGTTCAGGGCCAGGCACGTTCTGGGTATTGACAATAGTATCACTGACGCTTTGTCCCGCCTACAGATACCCCAGTTTCGGGCACTTGCGCCTGGGGCCGATGAACTTCTCTCTCCGCTTCCCACTGAGATGTGGACATTTGGCAGGTGAAGTGTGCCGGGCGATAGGCCTATCCCTTGCCGACCATACCCGTAGGGCATATTCCGGTGCTTATCAGTCCTTTTTGGCATTTTGCCGAAATGTGCCTCTTCCTGACCTGTGGCCTGTGCCAGTGGATCATCTTCTCCAATATATGGTACATCTGCATGATGGTTTGCGCCTCGTACCATAGTCGGGCGCTTGTCCACCTTGGCATTTGCGGCTAAGGCAGGGGGCTATACGGACACCACAGGTGATTTCAGGGTGCGTAGGGTGCTTGAGGGTTGGGCTAGGGAGTGCGGCCCTCGCCCGGACACTTGGCAGCCAGTGTCTCCGGCTCTCTTTGCCAGCTTGGCCCAGACTTGGTCGTCCCTTTGTCATGACCAGTATGAAGCAATTCTTTTTCATGCGGCCACCACAGTGGCTTTCTTTGGGGCATTGCGGGTTAGCAAACTAGTTCCCCTTTCCCAGAATGACCGGTCCCGCAGGTCCTTTGAATTGGCTGATGTCGCTATTACCCAAGGTTCCGTGCAGCTTCACATATCAGATCAATCAGATCTGATCAATCAGATCAGCAGGGAAGGGGCTGTGTTGTACCCCTCCTTAGCTGAAGTATCCCAGCGATTTGCCCATTGGCTGCTTTGACGGCATTCCTGGCGGTCCGGGATACTGCTCACGGGCCCCTTTTTTGCCACCAAGATGGACGGCCACTGACCAAGTACCAATTTTGGAAGGTGATGGGGATGGCTCTTTCTGACCTAGGCATCCCCGGTGCTCGGTATGGCACCCACTCTTTTCGGATTGGCACCGCATCAATGGCCGCCCTTTTTGGTTATTCGAACAATGACATCCAACGGATGGGTCGGTGGGGTTCTGCCCATTTTAGATCATATGTTCGCCCTATGTTGCATTGAACACATAGCTGGTGCATGTTTTTCTTTCTTCTCTTTCAGCTCCTGTACCCTTCAACCCTACCGTGCATGTGTGGCTCGTAAGCCACAGCTACATATTTTGGGCGGCCAGCCATGCTACGGCGTCACGATGGGGTGCTCATCTGGGTCTGCAGGATGTGGCTCACCTTTGCTGGCATGGCATTCATGGGATGCAATGACACGACCTTCTTCCTTTCCTCGTATCCCTTGGGGACGTTTCTCCTCCTGATATTCTGCTGGTTCATTTGGGCAGAAATTATTTGGGCCAGATTACTGGTTTGGGCTTAATCATAGCCATATGGAGGGATCTGGATCTGATCAGGCACCGATGGCCACGGGTGCGGTTGGTGTGGTCTCACATGATCCCATGATCCTTTTTTCGGGGAGGCGGCTACCCGTGCTGCATTGACCGAGCCCGGTGGTCAGTGAATCGGGCCGTAGCTCGATTTTTTGGTGAACACGGCTTGGGCACCATGGTGAAACACCCTGCGATACGCGTACAGGACGCCAGTTTGTATCACAGGAATGGAGTCCATCTCTCTGCGAGAGGCATGGACAGGTTTTTGGCCTCCTTGCAAGCAGGCCTGGTGACCGAGTTGGTGGTCAGGGGGGGGGCGGTGAGTTGTGGTAGACTCCTCCCCATGTGGCGGCTAGCACTGGTAAGGAGGTACTGGATGACCCCTACGAGTCTGGCAGGTACGCACTTGGTTGGCCACAGGAAGGACAAGATAGAGGGAAACTCAGGGTGGCCAATCAAGTGTGGACCAGGAACAAGGTGATGCTATGCTATACACAGCCTGCAAAACCTTACAGTTCACGGGATATGTGTCAGAAGCAGAGGTTAACCATTTGCGCTTCTGTTTGGGTCAATTATAATTTGGTTAATTAAGTAAGCAAAATAGATACATTGTATCTGATTAATATTTGAAAATAACCTTAATCCTTACCAGTGCTATTTCGGCCCGCTTGCATTATGAAGTTATGATTTAAATAAAGTGGCCCAGTTTTAAAATCCAGCACAGTTGTCCATCTCTTTATTGGGGAGTGGGTCCAGCAAAGTCAACTGGTTCACAATGACTACTAGCTTTAAGCTGACTCAAATTCTAGAGTGAATTGATAAGAAAAATAATAACAATTCATTTGAAATATACTGTAGTGCTGGCAGAGAGCTCTGTAGATATCCTGAACAGCTAAAAAGACAAACAAGTGGGTACTACATAATTTTTTGCTGCAGCAGTTGAACCACTTGGTGCTGTGGACCACTGACTGAGTACAGCAGCTTCTACTGCCTGGGCAGAAGATTTTAAAAGAGCAAACTCTCCCAGTCCTCTTCTGCCTCCAGGCTAAATCCTTATTTTGATCTCAGCCTACCAGGGTGTAAATCAGTGGATACGCTACATTTTCCTTTAACCAAGGATGGTGGAGCACTGGTCTCAACCCACCTTTTCAAAGTTTTGGAATTTACTTACTTAGATTCCCTTACTATTGACCATACTGGATGTGACTTCTGGAAAGTCATATTTTCACCACCCATAGTGAAAAAGAAAAGAATTGTGAACATCAAAGTTTTTTTTAATCATGCATATAAAGGCCATTCAAAACTGTTTTAAAGAAGATTTCTATAATCCTTGTGTTCTGGTGGAGTAAGCCTTCTGGTTTGGGATCTCTTTGCTTCCCCAGCAAGAGTTCTATCTTCAGGGTTTAAAATAAAATAAATAGAATAAGTAAATAAAACTATTCAATGCAAATAGGGATTGCACATCAAAAGACAGAATTGGGAGGGGGATCAGTGGTGGGATTCAGCAGGTTCGTACCAGTTCACCAGAAATTCTGGCTGGCCCCACCCATTCATGTTTTGAAATAAAGTAGTCCTAATTCGAGTGCAAAGCAGGGCTACTCCCATGCCACACCCACCATACCATGCCCACAGAGTAGGTAGGAAAAAAATGACTCCCAACACTGGGGGAACTAACATGTCAAGGGAAAGACTACATAAAACCATTCTTCCTGACATGCTAGTTGCCTATGTGCAAGGAAGGCATTCAAAGATCAGGGTCTCAACTGCCATCAGAAATGATAGATCTGTTGATTTTATGGTTTGCATTAACTGATCTAAGATGATATCCAGCCAATATTTCTGATATTACTCTGGGGGAAAAGCTATCATCTTTTAGGGGAAAGAATGTACATTCTGGATCTGCATTAACTCATCCTTTAAACTGAGATTCTCAGATGTGATGCTGCTTTTTAGGCTCATAATGAAGATATGACAGATTATGGCTGCTTCAGAGAAATTTTGTAGTCACAAAAAGAAATGCAATTTTAAAATACATCTCTTTAAAATATTTAAATAAGCAATACAATTAGCTAAGCACTTAGGGTTTATTAGCTACAGCAAGTAAAATTAATAAGTAAATTCTGCTAAAAATGATTATGTGTCACAGTATATGGTTTTTACATTGACATTTCACATAATCTGACTTTGCTCGAGGAGAAATCACTCATCTGTTAAAATTACTTTTTAAAAGCTGTCAAAATTGGAAAACCTGCTGTCAAAAATATGATGAGAAAAGTTAAAAATGGTAAAGTATGTTGTCTTAGATGGGGAAAAACATTAGCTTTGGAATGGAAAACCTTGATATTGTCTCATTATACTCCAAAGAGAATCTTTCCCTACACCTAGAAAATGGATTGTATGCATGCACACATACTCTACAGATGATTTTTTAAAAAAATAATAATATATTTGTGTAATATCTCTAAAACAGAAGTCAGACTCCTCTTAAAGAGTCACAGTGCATTAGTGCATCCTGTAGCAAGGGTAGTACTAAAGTTACTACCAACCTTTAGTCAAACCATAACTTGCAGTAAGACTGGTAAATCTCATTCAATACATCACCTTAAGCCTCAATGCATTTTAATTGTCTGTCCGTCCAACCAGAGCGGACCGGAGGAGCTCTCTAATTGTTCCATCTGCCAGAGGGGCTTGCCTCTCTGGCACACGAAGGAGGGCCTTTTCCGTGTCCCCACCGGCCTTGTGGAACCTCCTGCCAGTTGAGTTGTGGGAGCATATGGAGCTGCTGCCTTTCAGAAAAGAATTAAAAACCTGGTTGGCGGGGCAGGTGTGAGGCCTGGATGGAAGAGTGGCCCCCACCTGTTGGCTTATAAAATGAAGCCTCCCCATCTTTTTAATGCAGGCAGTTTTAATGTGGTTAGTTTTTAATAGGTGAGTGGGTATGTTGGGGTTTTAATTGTTTTTAATATGTATGTTTTAATCCTGTTGTGAGCCACCCTGAGTTGGGTTCGCCTGATTGGGCGGCATAGAAATTTGAGTTATAATTAATTAATTAACCCCATGCTACCCTCCTTCTGAAAAGCTCAATGTAGTCTATGTGCTCACTCCCATTTTATCTTTCCAGTAACTCTGTGATATAGCAGACTGAACACAGCAAATGAAAACCAGGTTTCCTTGCTCTAAGTGCAACAGTTCATTAAGCAATATTAATAATGGATAACCAGACTTCCCTTTGTGCAACAAGACTGCTCCTCCTTCTCCTTGCCCCATGCATCCTGGACACCACATATTTGTCCTGAAGAATTCCCCCAAACAGAGCATATTTGGAAAGCCTGCAAGAGCCTGCAAGGCAAGGGACACCTGAAATATTTCCTCTCCATTCTGCTACTGGATAGACACATTTGGATTTTACTCATTGACTTTCTTTCCAATGCTGGACACATTTCAAAAGAAATGGTGTAGCCTCTCTCTTCCTACTGTTCTATGTGTCTTATGTGCCCTCACATCAGCTCTGACTTATAGTGATCCTAGTAGGGTTTCCAAATTATATTAGATATGGCTTTACCAACACTATCTCCCAGTGAGTGTCCATGGCTGAGCAAGGATTTGAACCCAAAGCCCATTAATCCCAATCCAACAACCTGTCCATTATGCTGCACTGGCTCCTTCTTACTTTTACTCTATTTGAATGAGTACTAGTTAGTTGGTTGGTTGGTTGGTTGGTTGCAAGAAAAGCTATCTGAACTTCTTTTATTTGGATTCAAGGAGAGCTATCAGAAGGTCTCACTATAAATTAGTCAGTTAATCATAACATATTTCCCCAAGTAATCAGTAGACAAAGGTGAAGTAAACCTTCTACTTGTGATTGTTAATTAGGCAACTGTTTCCCTATGATGTGGAAAACACGTTGGTAAACTGGGGGGGAAATCCTCAATTCTCACAAAACTCTAGGAAATATTACAACTGAAACACTGTCTTAGCAACAACAAAAAAATGACAATGATTTGCAACAGATGTCCTGGAACATATAAAAGAAATGTACAGAAGATTGGTTTCCATAACTTATGTCATTTTTCGTAGGCTTATCAAAGTCAAATTTGTATTGTTCATGGTGATTTTCTTAATGTTGATAGCAACATATCCAGGGGGTAATGAATTTTTAACATGTTTGTCTATCAAGAACAAAAACAGTAAAAGGCTGATCATATATCATAGAGTTAACTTCCTTAAACAATGACTGCATTCAGTAGTAAGTCACAATTAGAGTAGGACTAGCCAGTCATATCCAACTCTAGGGTTCAGTGCTCATCTCTGTTTACAATCAGAGCCAGTGCTGTTTGTGTCTGCAGAGATTTCTGTGGACACATGGCAGGCATGCCTAGAAACCAGAGTGCATGGAATGCTTTTTACCTTCCCACTGAAGTGGTACCTATTTATCTACTTGCAATTTCTTTCTTTCGAACTGCTAGGTTGGCAGGAGCTGGGACAGAGACGGGAGCTTATTCAATAGTGCAGTACTCGGGTCTCAAACTGCTGACCTGCTGACCTTCCAGTCATCATATTTATTTGTTTGTTTGTTTGTTTGTTAATTACATTAATACCCCACCCATTTGGGATATTTTTCCACTATGTTCAGCATTTTAAACACTTGAGCCACCCCAGTCCCTATAAACAGAACAAAATGAAACCCATAAACCTACTTTATTAAACCATGATCACATACTCTGGTCCTAACTTCAGTTATAGAGGGCAGATCTTCAAAGCTTTATTTAGTTGTTAGACTGTCATGTTCTGAATTTGGCTGTTGAAGTTTGTCTCTCTCTGAGTGGATATTAGTACTAGAATGAATGGGCTGACTGAGTACTGTCATGGAGGAAGAAAATGGACTGGTTAAAAAAATTAGGGTGGGAAAAGGAGAAAGAGCGTAAAGTATGGAACTAACAGGTTTTAAATCTTGGTAAATACTTTTTCTCCTTCTTGTGCTGTATCCAATTCTGAATATTGGCAATCTTCATGGCGATTAGCCTCACATTTGCCTTCTATATTGTAGCATGACACCCATACCACTGATCCAGTTCCACGAGTCACTTTCTGGTCCTGAGTCCTTTTGGCACGCAAAGTCCTCCTCAGCCCAGGTCAGTATTGATGAAGCTGCTGCCCTCCATCTCTTGGGGACCATCATCCTTCCCTGTGGACTTCACCACCCAAGTCCATTAGTCCTCAGGGTTGTCAGATTAGTTAACCACTGCCCGACAGTTGGTGTTGAGTTACTGGCAGTATAGTCTACTCTATTACCATAGCAAGATAACCTGGCCAGATTTGATGAAGACAGGCACATCATTAGTCAAAAAATGAAAACATCAAGAGCCTTTCAGAAAGCAAACTAAAGCAACTACTCTAGGATGACCAATCATTTGAAAAACCAAGTTGAGCAGAAAGAGAAAAAAAGCCTAAACTATGAACAAATGCTTTATTTAGTTGTTAGACTGTCATGTTCTGAGTTTGGCTGTTCAAGAGGTTGTGGGTACCAAATGTTTATCCAAGCCATGCACTAACACCTAGGAAAAAATGAAAAGCTGCACAAGATTAATAATGATTTATGTGCCGTCAAGTCAATTTTGAGTTATGGTGACCTTTTCCAGTTTTCACAGTATTGTTGTTGTTCAGTCGCACAGTCGAGTCCGACTTTTTGTGATCCCATGGACCACCACACACCAGGCTCTTCCATCATCTGCCCTCCTCCGTAGCCTGCCCAGATCTACATCCACTGCATCAATGATGCCATTTAGCCATCTCATCCTCTGCCATCCCCTTCTCCTTTTGCCTTCTATCTTTCCCAGCATCAGGGCTTTCTCCAGTGAGTCCACTCTTCTCATTTGGTGGCCAAAGTACTTGAGCTTCAGCTTTAGTATTTGTCCTTCCAAGGAGCAGTCATGGTTGATTTCCTTTAGGATTGACTGATTTGATCTTCTTGCAGTCCAGGAGATTCTCAAGAGTCTTCTCCAACACCACAGTTCAAAGGTATCTATTCTTCTGTGCTCAGCCTTCCTTATGGTCCATCTCTAACAGCCATACATTACTACTGGGAAGACCATTGGTTTGACTATGCGGACTTTTGTTGGCAGGGCGATGTCTCTACTTTTTATTATGCTGCCTAGCTTTGTCATAGCTTGCCTCCCAA
The DNA here is from genome assembly GCA_035047345.1 of Bradypodion ventrale. Taxonomy (NCBI): domain Eukaryota; kingdom Metazoa; phylum Chordata; class Lepidosauria; order Squamata; family Chamaeleonidae; genus Bradypodion; species Bradypodion ventrale. Next base: position 446,135,130 of record JAWDJE010000001.1, on the reverse strand, counting down.
GAAGTAAGTGTCTTTTTATTTCAGTCACCATCTGCAGTGATCTGAGATCACAATAAGGTAAATTCTGTCACTTGCCAGGTAGCGATGGGGCTGGATGGCATTATCTTGGGTTGTTGTTGTTGTTTTGTGTGTTTTTTTAATGTTGAATTTCAAGCCAGCTTTTGCACTCTCCTCTTTCACCCTCATCAGGAGGCTCTTTAGGTCTTCTTCACTTTCTGCCATTAGTGTAGTATCATCTGCATATCTCAGGTTGTTGATGTTTCTCCCAGCAATATTAATTCCAGCTTTATTAGTCTCTCTCTTGGCATTATATAACCTGCCCAAGCTACACAGAATGGTTCCTTCTCTTGGAAGTCAGAGTGGGGGATCAGACTCCCAACATTTGTGTCCACTGGCAGGTACCACTGTACTATCCAGCTGGATCACATTAAAGTCTGTCAGGGTTTCTCAACCTTGGGTCCCTAGGGGTTCTTTCACTTCAATTAGCAGAAGTCCAAGTCAACACACCTGCTGATCAGGGCTTCTGGGGATTGAAGTCCAAGAACATCTGGGGTCCCAGGTTTAAGAAACTCTGGTCTAAATTATCCACAAAAGCTAACAGTAGAAATATAGCAGTTCGACTTTAAAGTGCTGCAGTGTTTTTGTTTCTGTTTTATTGTTGTTGTTTTTTTTTTGTTTTTTTCCTGATATGGTCGAAATTATAAATACCAAAGTAGACCAGATGAACCAATGGGACTTATTTGAGGCTACCAATTGAATTTAGCCATGAAGGAATATCTAGTTAATTATTCTGTTTACCACATGACTAAACAGTTAACCATTGAGATGCCCACAAGCAGGGCATGACTGCAACAGTACCACACCTCCACTATCAATGTTCCCCAGCACCTGGTATACAAAAGCATATTGCTTATGGTACTGGAGGAGATCTATATCTATTTTTACTATGGACAACTGATGGCCACAGCTTTCACAAATTTGCTCAAATGTTTGTTTTTTTATGATATACTGTAGTAAGCTCTCTCTGTTTTAATATTTGGCTTCCTGATTAGCTTGATATTAAATAGCCAACTAAAGCCCATTGGAATTACAAAGGGCCTAAAAACAATCAGCAAAAACAAGACCTGGAGCAGACTGTGGCTCAGATCATAATCACTGATTGCAAAACTCAGGCTTAGACTAAAGAAAATAGGGAAACAATTAGGCCAGACAGGTATGACATAGACAACATCCCTAAGGAATACACAGTGGAGGTGTGGAACAGATTTAATGGTTTAGACTTGATAGAGAGAGTGTCAGAAGAATTATGGACAGAGGCACAGGACATCATACAGAAAGCAGCAAGGAAAATCATACCAAAAGAAAAGAAGAGTAAGAAAGCAAAGTGGTTGTCTGATAAGGCTCTTAAAATAGCAGATGAAAGAAGGAACGCAAAAGGCAAAGGAGAAAGGGAAAAAATTCAATCAATTGAATACAGAATTTCAAAGAAAGATAAGGAAACCTACCTAAATGAACAATGCAAAGAAAAAGAGGGAAACAACATAAGGGGTAGGACTAGAGATCTTTTCCAAAAAATGGGGAAATCAAGGGAATGTTTAAAGCAAAAATGACCATGATAAGGGACAAAGATAGCAAGGAGTTAACTGATGCAGAAGAGATTTTAAAAGATGGCTAGAGTACACAGAGGAACTCTACAAAAAGGACCTCAACACCCCTGATAATCATAATGATGAGAACATTGAACTTGAGCCAGACATCCTAGAGAGTGAAGCACTGCAAACAACAAAGCCAGTGGAGATGATGGTATCCCAGCTGAATTTTTCATAAAAGATGATGGAATCAAATTATTGCATTCTATATGCCAGCAGATTTGGAAAACACAACAATGGCCACGGGATTGGAAAAGATCAGTATATGTTCCAAACCCCAAAAAAGGGTAATGCCAAAGAATGTTCAAATTATCAAACAATTGCGCTCATCCCACACGCTAGCAAGGTTATGCTCAAGATAATACAGGATAGACTGCAACAGCACATGGAGAGAGAATTACCAGAAGTGCAGGCTGAGTTCCGAAGAGGCAGGGGAACTAGAGACCACATTGCCAACATACGGTGGATCATGGAGAAAACAAAGGAATATCAGAAACAAGTCTACTTCTGTTTCATTAACTACACCAAGGCCTTTGACTGTATGGACCACAGCAAAATATAGCAAGTAATTAAAGAGATGGGAATACCAGAACACCTCATATGCCTCATGAGAAATATTTACATGAGTCAAGAAGCAACAGTTAGGACAGAATACGGAATGACAGAGTGGTTTGGAATGGGAAAATGAGTAAGACAAGGCTGCATTTTGTCATCCTGCTTATTTAACTTATATACAGAGCACATAATGTGCAATGCAAGGATAGAGCAATCACAATTTGGGATCAAAATTGCTGGGAGAAACATCAACAATTTGAGATATGCAGATGATTCTACCCGAATGGCAGAAAGTGAGGAAGACCTAAAGAAGCTCCTGATTAGGTTGAAAGAAGAGAGCGCAAAAGCTGGCTTGAGACTCAACATCAAGAAACCCAAGATAATGGCAACAGGCCATATCAGTCCCTGGAAAATAGATGGGGGAGAAGTAGAAGCAGTGACAGATTTTACTTTCTTAGGATCCAAGATCACTGCAGATGGTGATTGCAGCCATGAAATAAAAAGGTGATTGATGTTTGGGAGACAAGCTATGAAAAACCTGGGGAACACCTTGTAAACTAAAATTCACATAGTCACAGCAATGGTATTCCCAGTTGTAATGTATGGTTGTGAGAGCCGGACTATTAGGAAAGCTGAGCACAGAAGAATAGATGCCTTTGAAATGTGGTGTTGGAGGAGAGTTTTGAGAGTACCCTGGACAGCGAGGAGAACAAGTAGGTCAAACCTAGAAGAAATCAACCCTGACTGCTCATTAGAAGGTCAAATAGTAAAGATGAAGCTAAAGTACTTTGGACATCAAATGAGAAGGGAGGATTCACTTGAGAAAGCCTTGATGCTAAGAAAGGTGGAGGGCAAAAGAAAAAGGGAGCGGCCAAAAATGAGATGGCTAGATGGTATTGTAGATGCAATGAGCACAAAACTGGGCAGGCTGAAGATGGTGGAAGACAGAGGTGCCTGGCAGGCAATGGTCCATAGGGTCGCAAAGGGTCAGAATCGACTGTCTGACTGAAAAACAACAACAAAACAATTAGAACTGGTGTAATGATGTGGATTAGTTAGAGCACTTAATGTTACTTTTTTAGGTCGGTGTCAGCGTCAGCTTTGTTCAGTCACACAGTCGATTCCGACCCTTTGCGACCCCATGGACCATTGGTTGCATTTATAGTTCTAAGACCTCAATTTCTGAGAGGTGTCGAAAATTGTGACATTGCCTGGTGTATTTTTTAATGAATGCTACAAATCATTAGCCTTTTGAACAAATCAGATTTTCCTGTCCATCTCAACAAATGTGCAGGAGCATGGTTTTTCAAAAGCTTATAGTCAAATATCTAGATTACAATGAGTCCTACATTTGATCAATTTGTTTGCCAAGGATAATCCATAGTTTGCGCTAGAAAGCATCATTATTAGCAAATGACATTTTCTCACATGAGTGCTCAGAATTAGAATTTGTGGGTGCCATTTGCAACCCACCTTCACTCTTACAGATTTAGTTTTCTGGAAGGAGTGCGTTTTCAACTGCAGCTTTCCGAAGCTACTACCGATTTTTGTACAAATGTTTCAGGTTAGAAACAGGGATCAATATCCAAGCTTTCTAATTACACTCTCCATTAACCTCTTAGAAATCAAGCACTAAATCAATGCATTCTGGTCCTAAAGAAGTATTTAATATGTGAATATTTCTAAAATCCATGATTATTCATTTTTTATGTATGTTTCTCTTAGATTTCCTGGGAAAGGGAAAAGAAAGCTACGATAACCAAAACCCTACCAAACACATACTGAGCAGGGGCTGAAATTAGGTAAAGGTCACCCTCCCTGGAAAGCCAGTCATATCCAACTCTAGGGTTCAGTGCTCATATCTGTTTACAGCCAGAGCCAGCGCTATCTGCAAGGGTGTGCAGGGCACCATGGGAAGGCGCTGGACAGGGAGTGGTGAGGCACCTAGGGGGTTGGGGGGTTGGGGGGGAAATCCCATACACTGCTAATGGTGCCCCAGGGCACCAGAGGCGAGGGTGGGGTAGGGCAAAGCCCAATTGCCCAATATACCAGCACGCGCCTGGCTGGCTATGTCTGCAGATGTTTCCATGGACATGTGGCAGGCATGACTAGACACTGGAGCACATAGAACGCTGTTTACCTTTCCACTGAAGTAGTACCTATTTATCTACTTGCAATTGCTTGCTTTTGAAATGCTAGGTTGGCAGGAACTGGGTCAGAAATGGGAGCTTATTCCATCATGCAGTACTCGGGTCTTGAACTGCTGGCCTGCTGCCTTCCATTCAGCATCTTAACTACTTATGCCACCGCAGTCCAGGCTGAAATTAGGAGCAGCTTTTCCCACACTGCCATTTTTTACCTATTTGTTCACCATATCTGAGCTTTCTCATTTTCCCTCCTTTCGTTTCCTGTAAGCTCTTATTCTTTCGCAAGAATCTTAAGACCTGGCTGGCACAGCAGATGGGGGGCAGGGGCAGATGGGGAAACAGCCACCATGGGTTGGCTTGTTTAACTATTGTTTGGGCTGTCAGTTTAGTATGCGGCATTTGGAGGGCATTTTTTTAAAAAAATTCTTAGTTTTAAATAATTCAATTTTAATGCTATTTTTAATGTTTTTGTAAGTTTTTATTTGTTGTAAGCCGCCGGAGTTGCCTCAGCGAGGGGGCGGCGGTAGAAAAGTGAGTAATAAATGAATGAATGAATGAATGAATGAATGAATGAATGAATAAGACTGGGGACAGTTATGCCAACTCCAGGCATGGGCTGAAATATTTCAGAAAAATAGAAGGGCTTAGAACCAGCAAATCTAGGACATTTTGACCTCTGCCCACCCACCCACCATGACATTCCTCACTTTAGGATAAATGCCTTCTCTCTAAGAGTGACTTACAGAACCTCATATGTATTGATGCCTCTGTTCTGCAAATATGGTAATCTTCTCTGATAAATGCTACCTCTGTGAAAGTAGAGACTGAAATTCTTCATACTTGCCTGACTACATAACTGAAGGATCTGCCTAATTGTCCTTTAATGACAATCTAATCCAATCCATCTCCTTTCTATTTCTGCTGTACTTGTTCTCAGTCTTCTTTCATTCATTGCACAATTCAGTAGAATCTCCAGATTTTGCATTGATTTGAATTGATGAGCTTTTGGCATAAAATAAAGACTGTTCCTACATAGCACCAAAGTAAAACACTTTTAAAGCAAGTCATGTTAAATTACCCCTAAGAGTACAGATGATTTAGTTATTTGTTAATTGTTCTGCAGCCCAAGTGAGATGTGCTGTATGCAAATTAAATAAAACCAAGTGTCAGCACTTTAAAGGAATGCTCACTTAGCTGCCATTGAGTTTTTGCCTCCATATTTTGTTTGTTTCCATGTCTCCTGGGACAATGTAGTTGGGAGACACACAACGCCTTCTATTTCTGCTGGCAAAGATGAAATAGCTGTCAGAAAACCAGAAATACAGAGTGGTAAAATATTTATATTAGAGTTTTCTGTGAACTGGCTTTCCTTTTTAATTCCTATGGAAATGGCCTATACACAGGGACGTACAGTACGTCTTTTTGAAAAGTGAGGGAATGGAATTCTAAACATGATAGTAACTTATCTCCCATCTATCAGCCCTGTGGAAGAATTAATAAAAAATAGAAAGCCTTTTACTACTTTCAGGGAAAGAAATGTTAACTGAAGGTGCACAGTGCACTAATTAGTAGCATCTCACATTCACTGCTATCGGAGACCAGTCTGGTAGATCAAACACTTGTGTATGCTGTCTACTTATTTGGTTGCTGGCTCATAATTTTTCAATCACAGCGCTGTTCTTGCTGAGGGAAGGGGGTGGTCTTAAGCCACCAGAGTACTCTAAAGTATGGTGATGTTCAAGTACAACACTGTGTTTATGTAGTCCCCAAAGTGTATCAAAGCTCAGATCCACAGAAATAAAAGAAAAGTCAAACAAAACAAGCATTAGACTGCGTAAAATAAGGTATAGACAAGGCAAACAGGTAAGGCATTGTTTAGATGGCTAAGGTAGATCAATATCTGTCCTTGCAAGCTAGGAATTTTGCCCGCTTTCCTCTGGCACTCTGCAGATCATCTTACGGCCTACAGACAGACTGTCGCCTCAATCCAACTGGCAGGCAACCTATTTCACCTCAGGGGGGAGGGGAAAATTATACCCATCTTCACTGCTGTCATACACTGGAATACCAAGTATATATAATGTAATGAAATCATTCCAATTGCAAAACAATATCCTTGAAAAGGCACTTTCATTTTATGGAGACAACATTTATGTCCAAATTAAGCCAGACCCCCACCCCCTTTCCCCCATACCTCTCTAGTATATCTGTCTTGGAATAGACTCTTTTAGTGAAAGATATGCATTGTCAGAATTAGAAATTATTTCTATGCCACGTGCTCTCCTGCACACATACAATTGACTTGAATGCTGATGAATAACTTTGTTTTGATAAGAGGACATCAAGGTGACATGACCTCATTTAGTGAACAAAATAATCTGTGTCACTCGAATTCATTACACATGCACACTATTTAACACCTCTTAAACTGAGAGAGATAAACTTTAAAAATAGCCTATTTGCTTCACTAACTCTTTGGTAAGGATCCATGCAACCCTAGTTTGGCTAGAATCCTTGATCTTAGCCTATTGAAGTACTGTGTGCAGTTCTGGTCAATGCACTTCAAATACATTATTTTGGGTGCAAGAAAGCAAACAAAATTATCAGGGCATGGAGCAACTAGGTTATGAGGAAAGGCTGAAGTGTTTGGTGCTTTCTCCATCAAAGAGAGAAGTAAAATGATGCATCATGTGTAGGAAGTCTATTTTGATGCAAGAAATTCATGCTGTGAAATCGAACACAGAGGGCGAATGATGAGGGATACTGAGTACATGTTGCCATTAGGACTGGACTCTCTCTACTTGCCCAATCCTGCCCTCTGTCCTAGAAGTCTTCAAAAGGCTTCTGGCAAATGGTGAGGTGAGAGAGATTGAGTCCTTGTTTCTATTAGGACTACATTTTTCTACCTGCTCTGTTTTGACCTGCCCTGAGTCCTTGAAGCTGTCACAAGGGCTTTGCTGCTAGGTTGATGTACATGAACATGTTTGCACTGTTCACTGTCCACTCACTCTGCCATTTCTTGAAAACATGTGTCTAAGGAGAGTCTTTCTCCATCTTGTCTTTGCTATTGCCCTTGTTGATTATAGACAGAAGGAAGGAAGTTGCCATAGAGGTGAAATTGACCTTGTTCTTGTTTTAATTTTCTTCAGGATATAGGGGTCAAACTAGGATGTGAGTCTTCCACTATCTAAGAGTGGGCCATCTGAGTGCCCTGCAGTATTTTTTAAAAAAATTCACTATTTTGCTGTGAATTTGATATAAGCACAGGTTTTTTCCTCATCAGGTCAGTTTCTTTTCATCATATGAACAGTTCAATGAATTTTACAATGTCAGTATACTTTCCATAATGTTAGTGCTGACCTACTGGCATATGTTATTTAACTTTTTCTAGTGTTTTACGTGAATAGAAATGTTGTGATGTATTAATGGATTACTGTTATGAGATATCATAATTGGTATTTTGTTTGTATGTTTTTTGTGAACTGCTTTGAGCACAGTGCATTGTGGAAAATGTAGTAGACTACTTGTAGTAGTGGTAATAATATTAATTCAGAATAGGCAAAAGAAAGAAATTCCTCACACATTTCACACTTAAACAATAGGATTTGCGTCCACAAATGATGCCATTCCACCGTTATCAGCTTTAACAGGAAATCAGACAAAATCATAGATTTTGATTCTTACTTAGCATGGTATTGCCTATATTTCTTTCAGTTTTGATTGCTAGAGAATGCTAGTGGGAGACTTTTGGACTGTTTGTGGATTAGCCTAAAATACATCTGGCAAGCTGCTGTAAGAAAGCAAAGCTGAACTCAAAATACCCGTCAGATTTATGTATTTGCAGCCAAGATATTTATGCAGGAACACAGAGATGCGCTGTTGTTTTTTTAAAAAAATATTATAAAACCCAGTGCTGGTAAATGATGTGCCGTCATCTAGAACTGAGCATAGACATTGGGAAATAGAGTCAGCATGTGTGGCAGATGGTTGGGAAAATGTGTTCAACAATATTTCACAGAACATAATTCTTCCCTCTTTCCCACCACTTCAGTACAGTACTGTGTCTTTTACTTTCAATTCAGAGTCAAATCTGAATGAAGTTTGAAAAGTATGCCTATTTACCTGCTGTGTACATTGACAGAATGGCAAACCTACTGTGGGGAATGACATGCCATTAAGATACAATATGGTTGAGATCTATAAACACTTAACAAGAGTGTCTATTTGTTTATCAGTTTGTTTAAATGTTTTTGCCATGCCTGATATCTAGAAATTTCAGAATGGGGTACAGACAATAAAGCAACTTAGGTTATTACAAAACAATTCAAGTCAGGTTGTCTAGACTGGATCCCAAATAGAAAGTATGATGTAAGTTGAACCACCTAAAGGCAGTGATATGGGGTTACATGAGGTTACAATCATGCATAGGAAAATATAAGCCAGTATGCACACACGTTAGAGACTTGTTCTAGAACAGTGTTCTTGGACTTCAATTCTCAAAAGCCTAAGTTAATTCCCCAAAGCATTGATCAGCCAATGTGCTGACTAAGGCTTCTGGGAATTGAAATCCCCTGTGGGCATGGGCCCCACATTGGGAACCACTGTTCTAGAACATGTTCAAATTTTGCACTGCGTATTAGCTTCAGTTCCCTGTTAACATCTTCCTTTCAAACATTAACTTGCCAATAGAAGAGATGAGTCATTCTTCACTCTGCTCCTACTATGTGTCACAATATACTTCCTAGACCTCCGTACAAAGCATCTGACAATGGAATCATACCTGGCCTGCAGTTCTTAAAAATCATACTTTCAATCAAGGAACACTTCTCCAATGCCTGAGACGATGTGGAAAACTTTATGGTACCCATCCTAAATTCACTTCATGTATATTTGGTGTCAAGGTGAGGAATAAAATGAGAGTATCTTGATCTGCCCATATCACAGGATCAAGCCATGGACAATGCAGACAAGTTCATAAATCTTAATACGTATGCCTTTATGCTTGCAAACTAACAATTCAGAGATATTTTACTGTTGAAAATCTAGGATATTTAATCCAGATTTTCATTTTTTTTTAATCCTATCTGAACAAAATAGCATTGGACAGAGGTAATGAAATAGCATTTTCCATCTATAGTTTTCCCTCAACAACCATAGGTAATGGCCATTAACTATGGAAAATGGCTACTGTGTGCCAAACAATGATACTAGCTATATAAGATTCTAGGAGATGTAGTCCTCAGCTGAAATGTCCCCCTTTTCTGCCCTATGTTACTCTTTTTTCATGGGAATCCCATCCTTCCTTTAAGGAGCAGTAAAACACCTAGATTTCCATGGTATCTCCTCACCCAGCTCTTCTCAGCAGGTTTACTATTACTGATTAAAATAAACCATCTTTTAAATAGCATGATATAAGAATAATCTAGCTCATTGGCTCTAAGAAATGATTTCAGCAAATGGCTACAATGACTCACTGTATCAGGATGAAAAAGTGCAGTGTAAGTAATGATATTGTAAGGCAAAGTGAGTCATCAAAATGGACACACAGTGGTTCTGAAAGTCAAGGGAGGAAGGCCCTGGGTTTCACCCAGCAAGGGATAACATGTATTTTCCCTGGAGAATTGCCCTGCCAGTTCTACAAACCCTTATCAAAACAGATGCCACTCTCCCCATAAAATGGCCAGAGTCTTCACCGGTTCTCATAACAAGGAAGGTGGGCGTGCATTCCTGGGAAATGAGAACAGGGGGGGGGGGGTAACAACATCTGAGCAGGAGGTCCCCTAATTTCCATACTGGGTCCCTTATTGGTTTCAGCTCATGATAGATGTCCAGTTCAGCATCATGAGTTATGAGGTGAGGGGGAAGGAGATAAATTGCTGAGGCATGCTTTGTAGTTAGTTCTTGGAGGTTCTGGAGTCCGCTTCAAACTTATCAATCATGTAGTCTCTTTTATACTAAGGGGGAGCCCTTAGGGCTTCCAAACTTAGAAAGGTTTTCATTATTTTAATGTTCTTTCTGTACTGAAGATGTCTCAGAATTATTGCTTCAGATACCTAGAATTATCTTTACTTCCTGAAATTTTGAATTTTAACCTACTTTTGCTAAAATATAACATCATTTTAATGAAGTGTCTGGAGTGCATTTTTCCTTTCTGTTTCCTTGCTACAGCCTGGCTCATGTTAGGAGATGTAAAAAGGCAAGCTAAATCCTGGGTTGTCCGCCTATGAGTGCCAATTCAGATGGGTTGCCAATCACTTGTAGGCTAAGGCTCTACTCAGGAGTAAAGGCAACCATTACAGACATAATTGCATATTTTTTACCCATAATACAGTGTGGTGTAGTGGATTAGAATGTTGGTTGAAGACTAAGAGAACAGCATTCAAATCCCCACATGGCCATAAAAACCCATTGGGTGGTGGCAACAGTAAACTATTCTTTGAACATTTAAAAAAATTATTAGAGAGGGCATAGATCAGGAGTAATTTGATGACAACAAGACAGCTTAAATTAATACAGACACCTTTAGCTTTTATTGCTTCCTGACCAACAAAAGTAGAATAGCCCTGATGCTTGCAAATGCTAAGCCAGAGAGGACCTTCACAACTTATCTTCCTCTCCATTAATAGACCTTCCTCTTGGCTTTTAAAGAGAGAAGTCTGCAACACCTAGAGTGCTTCGAATACCCTAGGACAGTGATGGTGAACCTTGTTACTCCACGTGATCTGGAACTTCAATTTCCAGAAGCCCTGATCATCAGCAGTGCTGACCTGGCCTTCTGGTAATTGAAGTCCAAGAACACCTGGAGTGCCAATGTTTGCCATCACAGCCCTAGGACCATAAGATTGTACTTTAAATGTATTCTACTTTGCATTGCACCACTGTTTTTAGCTCTATATATATATATATATAAGACAATGTTGTGATGGGCTTCCTGTCACCAATGCTGTCTTCATTACATTTATTACATTTGTGTGGTTTTTTACATTTCATACAAAGCAGTACACTATTAACACCGCCATTATTGCACTCTTACAACAACTCAATGAAGTAGGTTAGACTGAGAGAGGAATTGCTGCAAAGTTGAATCTTGAGTGAGTAAAGAATTAGCCCACAATCTCCCCAGATGAATATTTCTGATATTACATCACCTGCTGGAAATTATTCTAATGCAAATCCATCAATATGTTGAATGCAAGCTGCTGTTATTGTTATTGATATTAATATTCTTGGATAATTTCATCAGAAAATGGTTGAAAGCTGAAGTCTACATTGACAATTTCAAATTCAACTCTGTTTTAAAGGTGGAAAAACATGTGGCTTTAATTTCCAGAGGATAAAGGTCACCCTTACAGGCTTATGCATATCACATCTCTGAAAAATGAGAACAAATACAAGCCAAATGCATTCCTCAGAAGGAACTGCACAAGTTGCCAATGCAGTAATCACTATTTTCTGCTTTACCTCTCTTTATGGCAGAGGAAATGTAATTTACTTGTCAGATTGAAATGTTTGGTACGAATCTTTATCTTTCCTTTCAAACAAGTTTTTTTCCTGAAACACTGTATTATAAACAACTGGCATGTTTAATTAAACAACAATTTTACTCCCAACAGAACAAAAGAGTATGATTATATTAATTTAGTACCAGGACCTGTGACCAAATCTGAAAAAAAACATGTTCATCTTTACAAAGGATGATTAGCTTAATCCTGAAGCGCCAGTATGTGACCAAAATTTCAAGCCCACATTGCTAAACTATTCCTAAACTATCGAAGACTATAGCCCAAAGGTGTTCATATACATTGGGTCATCAGGACAATAAGATTGATTAACTAGAGTTTTCTCTTGTCATTATCACCTCTCACTTTTAACTGGCCATTAATTAAAACAAGGCCATTAATTAAAACAATTGATTCTTGTGACAAAGGAAACATTCTAAAGTAAACTGGGACAGTTGGAATAAGTTACTTTATTCAGTGAGGCATGAGCTTGCTGAAGTTAATCTCACTCACATCTCAATGCTTTTCTGTTTTGAAGTCACACTGTGGTAAAAAGTTATAACTAATCCTGCAATTTGTGTGTGTGCGATCAATAAGACCTCAAAATGTTTAATGTTGACTATAACGTTGCCACCTTTTTCTCTATTCTGTCTTTTCAGTAGTGTATTTACCAGATACTCTATGCTAAATACCAGGGCCAGCCCTACCATTAGCAGAAATAAGCTACAGGTAATAAATCTTTGGTCCTGGCTGGGGCATCTTTGCCCCAGTCAGATCCAGTACGTGATTTAGGGGTCCTCCTGGACTCACGGCTACTGCTCGAAGAGCAGGTGGCGGCCATGGCTAGGAGGGCCTTTGCACAGCTCTGTGTCATTTACCAATTACCCCCGCTCTTGGACTGGGACTCCTTGCTCACGGTCACTCACGCTCTGGTCACCTCCAGATTGGATTATTGTAATGCACTCTACATAGGGCTGCCCTTGGCGACCATTTGGAGGCTTAAGATGGTCCAGAGTGCGGCTGCCCGGGTAGTGATCGGGTGTGGGCACTATGATTGCACCTCACCACTGCTCTGGGAGCTGCACTGGTTGTCAGTTTGCCTCCAGGTGCAATTCAAGGTGCTGGTTTTGACCTTTAAAACTCTTCATGGCATTGGACCAGGCTACTTAAGAGACCACATAGCCACAAGGAATTCAGCCCATCCTACTAGAAGAGACAGGAGGGGCTCACTGATGGTCCCAACAGTGAAAGAAGTTCATCTTAGCGGGGCCAGGAAAAGAGCCTTCTCCGTGTCTGCCCCAGCCCTATGGAACCTCCTACCACCTGAACTGCATCTCCAGATGGATCTACCTCCTTTCAGAAAGATGCTGAAGGCATGGCTTTGTCAGCGAGTGTGGGGCATACTAGGCTCCACTAGTCAAGCTCGCTGGCTGATTTAGCCTATGCTAGGGACCTTTTCCAGTTTTGTTACTCTGTCTTATGAGGATAAGGGTGGGGTCGGTTGTTTCTTTTAATTGATGATTTGCTGTTGTTCTGTTTTAATGCTGATTCTAGCTGGGGGGTTTGGGTTCTTGTTTTTAGCTGCGGTTGTTTTAATTGGTTTTATATTGTAATTTTTTATCTATTGTATTTTTTCCCTCTCCCCTTTCCCCTTTTGTTGTTAGCCGCCCTGAGTGGTGTACCCACCAAGAGGGCGGGATATAAATGTTTAAAATAAATAAATAAATAATAAATGCTGGTGGATAGGACTGTCAGCTTTCTCTTGACATCTGTTTTTCTCTGTTGTATGATAGAGTTGAATATGCCTTAAAATGTATTGTAGGCTCCTGTATTTTGGATTGACAACCGATCTTAGTCTCAGGAAAATACCTTGCCTGCAACCACTCTGTCGATTGCTAAGGGTTTGGATGTGTCAAGATATGCTATGAGCATGTACAGAGTACTGAAATAATTGACAGGGCAAAGGTGCTGCTTCTTTTCCTGCTGCCTTCAACCTTTCCCAGCATCAAAGTAGGCCTGACAATTATTTCATAGCATACCCTGACACATTGGTTTGACATGAAAATCAAAGCATCAGCATAGAACCATACGAGGTTTTAATCAACAACTAAAGGCTGTTGTGTTTTAAAACAGCATTCAATTAAGTCTTCCAAGGGCCATCTATTTTTTAAAAAGAAAATATCACCAGCTGATCTTTAACATGTTTTACTCAGAATTATCCCACTGTATTTATGGGTGCATCCTGACTGTGTCCATAGTCAGACAAATTATGGTGACTTCCAATCCTAAATCAAAGAGAAAATAAGTTCATTAGTAGGACTGAGAAGATTGATTGGCAAGAGGAGAAACTCCACAAGATGGTTGCTTCCGATTTGAACAGCTCTTGCAATGTGAGATTTATACAAAGGAAAAGCAGCAGATTAAGCATATAACTCTGATAATAACCTGGTCCCAGGAGACATAATTTATGTTTATAAACATGTGGGTTGTTCATTAACTATCTCATGTGGGTAATTTAACTGCATATGTTTTAGAGAAAGACAAGAAAGACACATCTTGGGGGGAAATTAGTTTTTGGTTTACTGGTCTCAGCCCCTTTATGGAAACAAGACCACAGGGTTCTGGTGGTAATAACTATTCAACAGTCATTTTGATCTGTACTGAGAGAATTTTTGCACATCTTTCTTCTCAGACCCCTTTCAATCAGGATTCAGGCCCGGGTATGGTACGGAGACGGCATTGGTCACACTGATGGATGATTTCTGGCGGGAGCGGGACGGGGGTTAGCCATCCGTCCTTGCTCTTCTTGACCTCTCAGCGGCCTTCGATACCATCGACCACGGTATCCTTCTGGAATGGCTCAAAGGACTGGGGATCCAGGGTTTGGGGTAATGGAACTGGTAGAATCACTGTTGTCCTGGTTTTCCTCTTTTCTGGAGGGCCATACCCAGTCGGTGTGGTTAGAGAGTGAGAGGTCCAGCCCTAGGCTTCTCAAGTATGGGGTGCCTCAGGGTTTGGTGCTCTCTCCTCTCCTATTTAACATCTACATGAAGCCACCGGGTGAGATCATTCGTTCCCACGGGGTGCGGTACCACCAGTATGCGGATGACACTCAGTTGTACATCTCGGCCCGTGGGGACCCCAGTGATGCTGTTGAAATCCTATCCGGATGCCTGGAGGCCATTGGGGTCTGGATGGGGGCCAATGGGCTTTGGCTGAATTCCAGCAAGACAGAGTGGCTGTGGATAAGGGAGTTACCATCTTTGGTACTGGATGGGGCTGTTTTGCCCCAGACAGACCCAGTGCGCATCTTGGGGGTCCTTCTGGACTCGTGGCTGCTGCTAGAAGAACAGGTAATGGCTGTGGCCAGGAGGGCTTTTGCCCAACTTCGGGTGATTTGCCAGTTGCGCACGCTCCTGGACCGGGGCTCCTTGCTTATGGTCTCCCATGCTCTGGTCACTTCCCGACTAGATTATTGTAATGCGCTCTACATGGGGCTGCCCTTGACGACCATTCGGAGGCTGCAGCTGGTCCAGAATGCGGCAGCCCAGGTGGTGATGGGATGTGGGTGATATGCCCATGCCTCACCGCTACTTTGGGAGCTGCACTGGTTACCAGTTTGTCTCCGGGTGCAATTCAAGGTGCTGGTTTTGACCTTTAAAGCCCTATATGGCAGTGGGCCAGGATACCTTAGAGACCGCATTGTCCCAAGAGTGTCTGCCCAACCAACCAGAGCGGACCGGAGGGGCTCTCTAATAGTGCTATTAGCTGGGGGTGCACATCTATCCAGCACCCGAAGGAGGGCCTTCTCCGTGTCCGCACCAACTCTCTGGAACCTCCTGCCAACAGATCTAAGACTTCAAAGAGAGTTGCTGCCCTTCAGGAAAGGATTGAAGACCTGGCTGGCAGGGCAGGTGTGGGGCCCGAATGGGAACACGGTCCCTGCCTGCTGGCTTATGTAAACAATTAAGAACTCTCTCTTCTTCTTCTTTTTATAGTGGGTGGGATGGGTGGGTGGGATATGGGTCTTTTAAAGTGGGTGGGATGTGGGTCTTTTAAAGTGTTTTTATGTGTTTTTAGAACTTGTTGTAATGCTGCCCTGAGTCGGGTTCTGCCTGAGTGGGCGGCATATATAAATATGACTATTAAATTAAATTAAATTAAATTGTGATTTTAAAGAGAGTTCCAATGTCAAAACAAATGTTTTGTGCAGTACCTGCAGAATACAAAAGCTCCCCAGGAAAACTGCACCCAACACACCAGATCCAGTTCTAGGGTCCAGAAATGCTTTTATTTTTTTAGACACAGCAGAGAACTTTCAAGGACTGAGAAAGGTGAGGATGAACTTTTAAGAGCAAGGATTGAGGCAAGGCAAAACAACAGTCCATAGGACTAGGCACAGGGCAGGAAGTCTTCAGGAGCAGGAATAAGGCAGCGATCTTCAACATACATACATACATCTCTCCCTCTGAGCCTGTTTTTCATTTCACATTAAGCACATCAATCATTAAAAAATTAATTGTTCCCAATCCAATAAATAATGTGAAGCAAGAAGCTCTTAAAAACATGCACTGATATTTTAATTAAACATTTATTTTTGTTTACCTAAGTAAACAGATTAAATATTTTTGATCCAGATGTGACAAATTTAGAGCTGTCGTTTACATTGCAAAGATATGGGATTGTTTTTGTTGTTGCTTTTATCACAATCCCCTGAGCATAGTTATGTTTTCATTATATGCCAGGAGTTGAGAAAATATGTCAGATGCTACCATTGCACTATCAAGAACCATTGCAATGCATATTTTACTAGGGAAAGGTCTTTATGTCAAATTCCTTGTAATTTTGAATGATTTCCTAGTGAAAGATATTTAACTTTAAATAGTCACTGTGAAAAATCAGGTGAAAAGAAATGATTTTCCCTTTCAACAGTAGCCTGAAAGAAGCTTATGGGAAACTCAAAGCTTGATGCAAAAATCCCCTTCCCACTCATGTTCCCTGGAAGTAGGGACTAATACTGGGAATAATGTATGATCATCTGGACTAATGCAGCTCTTCCAGTGGTTTAAACACTGAGCTTGGAGACAGGAAGGTCGGATTTCAATACCTGAGGGCTGCACTTAGGGACATGAAAGGCATTCAGGCATCCCCTGGGTGGAGTTTCTCGAGCAAAAATCCTTTCAACCTAGAGTAATCTCTGCCACGAAATTATTATTATTATCTAGACTAACAACCTATGATAATAGTTAGTTAGTTAGTTAGTTAGTTAGTCAGTCAGTCAGTCAGTCAGCCAGCCAGCCAGCCAGCCAGCCAGCCAGCCAGCCAGCCAGTAAGTTGCTGTCAAGTCATACCTTGTCATGAACCTAAGTGGGCTTTCAAGATAAGTGAGACATTTTAAGAAGTGATTCTACCAGTTCCATTACCCCAGTGGGATTCCATGTCTAAGAGGGAATTTGAATCCAGCCTCCTGAGTCCTAATCCTTCACTCTATCCACTATACCACACTGGGTGACTTTGATAATCATATTTTCCATGAACTTTCCTAATCCACCATTAAAGCCATCCAGTTGGGTGGCTTTCACTATATCTTGTGGTATGGAATTCCACATAAGCTGTCTGAAGAACTGCTGTTTCATTCAATTTTTAGGGGCCCAAAATTTTACGGGTTACAATTGTTCCAATCTCTTGATCATCTGCTTTGCCCTTTTCCATTTATATAATATTCTTTTTGAGGTGTAGTGATCATGGCTGTACATGACGTTTTAGGTGAGGTCTGCACCAAAAATATTGTATTCAAATGTAATGGTACCATATGTTTGTATAGAGCCATTATGATATTGCATATTTTATTCTTAATTTATTTCTTAATAATCATCAACATGGAGTCTATCTTTTTCACAACAACTGCAATCTCATTCAAAAAGTTTATGAAGGTATCTGCTACACCAGGGATTCTCAAACTGTGGCCCACTGGCCAGATGTGTCCCCCTGGCTTAAAAAGGTTGATAACTCCTGTACTACACTCTCAAGGTTATTTTCATGGTTAATCACCACTAGTTCATGAAGAAAAAATTATGGGAATAGCTATAAATAAGACAACCTATAAATACAACAGAATATTCACATTTTGTGCTTTTTCTACTTCAGATTGTAACTGACTGGGATATTCCAATGGCAGATCCCAGCTTGCCATGAATTGACCCACACACTATGATCACAAAGCCTTATCCTGAGATATGCAAGATTTGACACCAGGACTGCAATGGACTGCTTTGAGGATATTGACAATAGCCTTGAGGATATTGACAAGGTGCACCTTCACAGCCAGTCCATCTGGCATGGCTTCTTCTACCTGCATCACCATTGGGAATCAGAATAGTGAAGTGGTTCCTCCTCTGCTCATTTTGCTGCTGGGCCCAATATGATGGTTTCCAGTGGCATTTCCTCCACAGAGGGGACCATCACCCCACCTAAAGCAGCTCATCTGCCCATAGCTGTTGGCCCCTTTAGAAAATCAGGTTATTTAGAACTGCCCAACATTTGGCATTGAGTCACTGGCTGTTGTAGTGATATGTCTAAAGTATTTGCATGCTTTATGAAAAGGGCCAAAATCTCAAACTCTATGCTTTCTTTGTTTACTGTTTAACAGCATGACAATTTAAAAAAAACAATGGCACTTACCCTTTCATATTCCAAACCATGTTGTTAACTGCTTTCCCCCACCTTTCTCTCTCTCTCCCACCTTCTTTCCTTTTCCTTTTCTCTCTCACACACAGAGAATTTATAATATCAGCTCCCCTGTAATGCTTCAAGAGACCCAAAAAAGCCATTTTCCGCTGATCATTCACCTGGCCGAACAGCAACAGGCACAACTGAATCCGTTGGCTCTTCATAGCTAGCCAAAACTGCATCCCAGTTCAAATGAAGTTCATGAATTAAAACCAATTTAATCCAGTGGTTTAACTCCAAGTAGTTTGCCTTCAATGAGATGGAGACTGGGCTGTTGAATTCCATTTGCTTTCCACAGGGACTTGATCCCTTGCTGATTTAGGGGGGGGGGGGGGGGGGGCAACAACAGTGAACGGAATTACTCCCAGATGTATTACAACCTCTAAATGTAGCTAGTTTTCCCTTTTTTTTCAAACCCCAATTCAATGCACAACATTATCAAATAATCCCAAGGAACTAAATATTCAAAGTATAGAGAGGTATGTTGCAGTGTACCGATGTATTAAATGATAGAATATACTGAATGGCACTCTGGTGCTAGACAACCTATAATCATCTGGCTTTCTAAACTGCTTGAGACACTTGAAAAAGTTGGTTGAAATGTTTTGCCTTTGATTGTACAGAGCCAGTGGACTAGGTATATCTTTCTCTGTATGTGCGACACTATGAAGTTGCAGTGTTTTTTGCTTTTGTATGTATATTTATTATTATTTCAATTACTACAGTAATAAATATTAACATAATTAATGTAAATAATTAATGTGGGGTAGAGATTGAGCTATTCCAGCTAAACACATTTCAAAATCCAATAAATTCCTGGTAGATAGGCTTTACTTACTCTCAATTTATTGTACATGCACTGTTTATTTAAGCACTTATGTAACGGTATATTTTCTTGATCGAATGAGCATAACTGATTCAACAGATCTCCTCCAGCTGGAACTAGCAACAAGGGTCTTGCCATAAAAATTAGATCAGAGTGAACAAAGGATGAGTGCAGCAATATATACTTAGCATTCCAAAAAGTAATAAATTGCATTTGTTGGCTGGAATCCTATTAGGGTTTCCGTAAGGACAAAAGGCTGTTGCATAATTTGCTGTTGAAAATTGCAGCTGTTTGATAAAGTATCAAGGCACAGCTCAGTTGTGTAATTGGGTGCATAATTAGGAACCTGGTCAAAGTACCACAATTAGTTGTGTCACATTTTACACCAATGTATTACATTTGAAATTGTAATCAGCACTCTCACAGGGATTGTGGATTGATTCGGAAGTTCAGTGTTCACACTCAATGAGATGGAACTGGCATTCCAACCGACAAATCTTCCTTCCTTCCTTCCTTCTTCTGCTCTCATCTCTGCTGATCCTTTCTTCCCCTAGTCTTACCTCTGCCAATCATTTATGGTTTGTTGTGAAGCCACTTGGTTTTGAAAGGATGGCATATTATTCCAAAAAAGGTGGCAGCATTCCTGTTATGTATGTTAATTGTGTTTTCTGATAGGAGCAAAATGTATCTTTTCTCATGTATCTATTCTTATGCAAATAAGTGGACTGAAAATGTGCACACTCTGTTAGCCAATGGGCTTGTTGTATTATTGTTACTGTTACTGTTTATAGTGTATATAAGTCCGAGTTTTGCCCCATCCAAACTGTGCTCAAACCCCACTGATAAAGAGCTGAATTTCACTACTTCACTCGTCTGCTTCTTCATTCCCTGAACATGAAAATTCCAATGTTCTTAACATGTATAGCATTACACATGGAATCATCTTTCATTTTGTCTCTGTTGTGGTTTTTTTGTTAACTTCTTTTTGTATGTATGTATGTATAGGGGTGAACTAGCACTGATACAGGCAAGGATAAGCTTGAAATAACTTCTATTTAATTTTATCCCGTTATTGTTCTCTTTCCTTGTCTATCTGCAACTCTTTGCACTCTCTTGTTGCAATGCAAACATACTCTTCTATTATCTGAGGAAAGCGTCAGCAAACATGGCTCTCCAGGTGTTCTTGGACTTCAATTCCCAGAAGCCCAAGTCACTACACCTGCTGATCAGGGCTTCTGGGAATTGAAGTCCAAAAACATCTGGAGAACCACGTTTGCTGACTCCTGGTCGGGGGAATGGGAAGGCAAAGAGAAGAGGTTTGCTTAGGTCAAGCTATCTCTAGCTGTGGAGTGACTCCAGAGCAATATAGATGCTTAATCGGCTTGGATCTTTTTCTTTAGAGGAGAAGTGTCCAGTACTAGCTATTTGTTCTCAGGAAAGATGGGGATGGGACATAAAATAATGGATTGCCGTCTCCACCCTGCATTCTCTGCTTTGGACATAGTAACACACATGCATGTGGCAGCACTAAAAATATGGAAAGAAAGAGGTCACTATAGAGGATTATGGTCAGATAGCCTGCTTGGCCATGTGTGTGCCTGCACATATTTCTCTTCTTTGTTTGACTGCTGCTGCCCAGGCATCTGGGTAGTTTGTCACTATTACAAATTACTTATGAGTACATGAGAGCCCAACCAGTGTATGAGAGCTGCTCTTTAACTTTCTGGCATCCAAGATAAGAGAAATTGGATTACAGGGATTAGAGAGAGACAGAGTTGGTTGGTGTGCTTTTTTTAGATAGAGAAGCTGCCTTTATTGTGGCTGGCAGTGTGTGTTTGTGCATGTGTGTAATAAAAGAGCACATGAGGGAGAAAAAGAGAGCTTGGGGCAAGAATCTTTCCATGACTCCTTGAACTTTCTTATGGTAAAACCTGCACATTCATCTCCAGATGTTGTCTGAGGAAGGGAGGGAATAAATAGAGAGAAGACTAAGCAATAAAGTGAAAAGGTGTTCTAGCACTAATTTCATTTGTGTAAGAATTTTTTTAAAAAAAAATTAACAATTTGAAGGACCTGTTCCTCTGGACCTGAACCCCATCCTCCAACTGCCTGCATCACAGAAACTCCACCTACATACCTGTACATATGTCCCATCTTGACAAGAGTGGCTGTTTGAATTGTTCCAGTTTGAAAAGTAGAAGCCTCTCAACAGCTGGGGGGTGGCATTGGGAGCAAAAAGGGGCAGATTGGTTCAATTCAGCCTTTGTATTATGTGAACATTAAAAAATAAATCTAACGCACCCATTTTATAAGTAGAGCCAATCCTGTGGATATTTGGTGATGTAGTCAGGCTCTTAGAGTGCATATGTGCCAAACTCAGCTGTCAACTTGATGAAGAAGTGTCCTGTGGATCTCAGTACTACTAAAAATAAATAGGAAGGAACCTTACCCTGTGCTTGCCCCAGAGGGTGCTGCACCCACTTGAAAGGAGAGCCACAACTGATTCCTTTGGGGCATTGAATTTGGATGAAGCAAAATTCTTTGGAAGGAAGACTGCAGAGCCAAACCCCTTCCCAAGTCCCAAGCTGCCTGTCAGTGGCATGTTGAACATTCACAAACTATGCCTATGTGAGATAATTGTGCAAGAAGTAGAGAGAAACATTAATGTGTGATGTATGTAATTAGTCAGCATGGTGCATTGCTGCAAGGACTGCTGATGAGCTCTGTGAATAAAATTTGAAGGGTGCGTGTATAGATATATCACATCTTATATCTGAAGAAAGAAGGGAGAGCAAACCTTATGTCCCCCCCCAAAACCTGCATGTGTGTGTGTGTGCGTGCATCCGTGCGTGCGTGCGTGTGTGTGTGTGTGCACTTGTTACAGTATTATTTATATACTTTTTGCAAAAGTGTATCATTTTGAAAATGCATGCATGGGGAAATTCTGCAAGCTGCTGTTATCATCTCAAGGAAAAAGGGGGAATACATCAGATCAATTATTCACTGTGAATTATTCATTCAGCTAGCTCTGGTTAATATCATATTGGAGATATTTCCTGTGAGCCTCTCAGTCCTATAAGGCACTTAGCATAGGAATTAAAGAGGGCCATTTGCTAGCCCGTTCTTTATATTTTTTTTCATTCACTTGCACACATGCAGAGAGCCAATGGATTACCCATGCTGTTTACTAGAAGTCACATGTATTGCCAATCAAACATCTGTGAAGCACAATATCTGCTAAATGTTAGTCAAGGATCATTTACCTTCAAAGAGCTTGTTGATCCACCATCGAAGCCGCTTATAAAATCAAATCCTTCATAGGAGGAAGAATGTTACAGTTTTCTTGTATTGTTACTGACGGTATCTTGCTTAATAAATATAAAAAGAATACAAGAAAGAGAAAGAGAATTCTCTGGAAGAAAAAATAATAATGTCTTCTTTGTATGCATAAAATTATGTTATTGGTACTCTTTGTAAATCTGGAAACAAGGATGATGGTTGTTAGCTTTTAAAACTGTTAATGAGCACTGGCAATGTGAAAAAAGATGGATTAGGTAGATGTAATGAGATATGATTAAAGGGTGTATGCACTGAAGGGTGTTAGAAAATTCTTTTCAGGAAGAATATAATTAGTGTCTTGTAAAAGTGCTTAGTAGATAAGTTTTTTAAAAAAAAATAAGAAAGAAAGGTTAAAATAAACATGTACTATATTACAAACCTGTGTAATTATTTCTTTTCTCTGGTGCTTTTATGTATTTAATAATCTGTAGAGTTTTTCTGAGATAAATAATGTTTGTTGAATATTCGTTGAAACTTCAACATACAATTCAAGTGATTTTAATTGCAAAAACACAAAAAGGCAAAGTGCAGAAATCTCCTGTTTCACTGCCACAGTAGATTTCTTTGTTAATTTATGCAATGCAGCTAATAATACACAATGTACCAAGGATTTAAACAAACAAGTAAGTTTCTTTAAAGCAAATCTTATTTAAATTGGTTAGCAAATTTTAATATAGTTCTTGATAACATAGAGATGAACTACTTTTCATGGTAATTTTTAAATGCACACTACACAACCACCCTATAAACATGTTGAGGCTAGGGAACTGCTTCAAACATAAGAGATCAGAGAGTCTCACACTGGCATTTTAAAGATTTTATATTTGATTTAACATAAATATTTTAAATATAAATCTTAATTTCATTTTTTTGTTGAGAATGACTAGGGAAAGAATTTCACAAAAGTTTAAAGAAAACATTAGTTTTTGATACTGAGGCTTCTCTTCTTGTGCATCAAATTTCTAATAATACATTTCAGCATAGATGTCAATTTCCAGAGACTGGTGTTCATTCAAAATAATCCGAATAGCAAGCTTTCCCGTCCAATCTTGTTTACATAATTAACATTAGTGCTTGACATTTGCCCTTGCCCAGATTTGTGTGTCAGATTCCCATATGTGTCCATCTAAATGCCTTAAGATTCTTTGGGCTCGCTAAACCAGTCATTAACTTCAGCTAGAGTGGGTCTGTTAAATCAATGGGACTTATTTAAATGTTGACTTAATAAAAACCCATTCATTCAATGAGTTCACATTAGTTGGAGCTTGTAGTTAGATTCAGCCCTTTGGCTTTGTTTGGTTTTTACTTGCTACAAGACTAATGTGACTACTCCTCTAGATGTATATTTTATATTCTAAGATTCAGGCATTTGTAAGTTTTCAAACTTGGTAAAAATCATGCTTGTAATGTGCCTGAGAAATAAAAATCTGCCATGCTATTGTTTTCTTGTATTTTAATATTTAGACATATTTCTACTCATGATTCTGGGTGTGTGTTCATTTATCATGAATTTGATAAATAGGAATAATTAAGGCTGTCGTCCTTATACAACCTTCCTTGAGATTAAGTGCCACTGAACTTTGTGGAGTCTAATTTTGAATGTCTATCAAGCCCTTCTTATATGTTCATATCAACATTTCCTCAGGGATAAGACCAACTGAACAAACATTTTGAGGCAAATAAGTACAGAATCACAGGCTAAGAAGCCTTAAACAATGAGTTGAATTCAGTGAAAATTGTTTGCACTTTGGTCCTACTGAAATGATTGGGAAAGAGTAGTCATGAGAAGTTGACTAAATTTATTTAAAATATCTTGCAATTAAATCTTGATCCAACCCAACATAGTTAAAATCCAATAAAGTATACAAGAAAGAATCACCAGATGTGAAGTTCAGACTCATCAATAGTCACATGAAAGCCTAGAAGAAGAAGAGATTTCTGTTGGACTTTGGCAAGGAGGTGTTTCAGAACAGAATTGATATTAATAAGATAGGTCTGTCTCTAGTTATGATGGTGGGGACACTTGGAACAGAATTCCAATGATGATGTAAAACATCCACTGATAATATAAGAAATTAGATTTATATGGGAAACATACCTGTCAAGTTTCGGGAAATTTCTGTCAAATAAGGGAAATTTCCCGGCCAAAATGGGAAACTGGACAGCTATGCTTATCCTGTGCTGGCCTCCAGTCTAACTCCAGTCTAATTGCAGTCTAACTAATATAGGATGACAGCAGGAAAGAGTGTAAAATATGGGGGTTTGTCCGGAATTTCCCAAAACTTGACAGGTATGATCGGAAGAGGTAGTCTTTCATGTTCCTACCATAACATTTCCAGCTAGTATTGGGATACATGAAACAAATTTATTGTCTTTCGAGCAAGATGGTAGTATCTCTTCTCCATAAGCAATCAGCTCTCATTTGTAAAAAATATTCATGTTAAAATATAATGGATTCTTCCTGACTTTAGTACCATGTTTTTGTCTTTAAATTTTTTGACACACTGCCTTCAACATTTTTAATGGGGAGTTGGAGTTAAATTCATGTCTCCTTTCGTGGGAACATTTTTAACTACAGCAAAGAAATGTCAGAACAGGTACAAATAAATAAACAGCAACCATAAATAAATCAAATGCCCGGTACATTTGAAATGGGAAGAAGCAGCCAGCCTAAGGTGGCATAACTGATTCCTCAGTGCTGTGGGCTGGTGTGTCTCATGATACACGAAAAGAGAATTGTGTGAATCTATTCCACACTGCCATACATTCACGCTGGAGATTTCCAGGTCCTTCAGATGGTGTCATCTTCTACTTGTTACTCACCACTTCTTCATCTTTTTTCTTACCATGGAAAATCCATTAAGGGGGAATGGAAGGTGAAATAGCTGCACTATGCCTAATAACTGCTAGCATGAGATGTCCAATATAGATGGAAAATGTCTTTTCATATTGGCCATTGATCATGATCATGAAATAATGTTGTCTCCCAGAAACACCAGGTAAATGTTGCCCTTGCTCAAAAGCTAGTCATATCCAACTCTAGGGTTCAGTGCTCATCTCTGATTATAGCCAAAGAGCCAGCACAGTCTGTTTCTGCAGACGTTTCCGTGGACATGTGACAGGCATGACTAGACACCGGAGTGCACGGAACACTGTTTACCTTCCCACCGAAGTGGCCCCTATTTATCTACTTGCAATTTCTTGCTTTTGAACTGCTAGGTTGGCAGGAGCTGGGACAGACACGGAAGCTCACTCCGTCATGCAGTACTTGGGTCTCAAACAGCTGACCTGCTGACCTTCAAGTCATCAAGTTCAGCATCTTGTCCACTAAACCACCGCAGTCTTTTCACAATAAGTATATCATTCATTTAAAATCTTATTTAAGTTTTTATCATTTATCCACAGGAGGGAGCATTAGAGAAATGAGGTTACTTTAAGTTTTGCAGATTCTCAATAAACTTTAGTAAATATATATATATATATATATATATATATATATATATATATATATATATATATATATATATATATATATATATATATATATATATATATATATATATATATATATATATATATATATATATATACACACACACACACACACACACACACACACACACACACACACACACACACACACACCACAAGGAAAGGGATGCTAAAAGGAGCTCGATAAAAGTATTCAGTGGCACAAAATGTTGACAGGTTAAGATGCCGAAAACTGACAGACAGGTGGGAGAGGGAAGAGTAGAGTGGGAAACTTTAAGGGGGAAGGATGAGAAGATTCAAAAGTATATAAAAGTAGAAAGAATCACACAGTTTGTCTGGATATATCTCTTCTGGACTGACACCAAGAAGCTGTTCTTAAATGCCCCAAGGTATAGAAAACGGAACTTATAAAGAAACGGATGGGCTAATCAAAGATTTTGACATAGCTGGGCCCGGGCACAAGTTGATCTAAACCATTTTTAAGACCATGGAGAGAAGCAATATCAAACTGCTTGAACTTGGTCAGATGTTGATCTGCTAAAAGTACAGCATTACATGTGTATGTGGCCATTTAAGATACACATAATGGCTGCATTGAAGAGCTCACTAATCAATGACATGCCACTCTAATTGTGTTAGGGTTTGGTTTCGTAAGACCATATCAGTAGATGTATATTTCGAAGATCATGGTAAGAGTATGCCACGCACTTATATATGTTCCCTCCATGTTCATAAGGAAGTCAGAATTCCGATTGGACATAATAGAGCCCCTTTCCTCCTTCCTGGGTACCACTTGAACCAGAAATTTGTTCACAGCAAACCACAGTGTTCCTGTGCACAACATTAATCTTTCTGTGTTTGTGGTTTTGTAGCCAATGCCACACCATTTACACAACTCCCAATTGGAAGATATGTGTGCCAAATCACCTGTAGCATTTATTCTAGCCTGCATGTGCAAGATACCTGGGCTTTGCCCTCAGCCATTTAGAAAGAGTTTCTTCTTTACTTCTTCTTTTACCCTTTGGGTGTTGAGGGATTACAAGTAAAAATTTGTCTGGAAAACATAGGATACATTAAACATTTATGGTTCACTCTTTCTTTCAAAGAATTATATTAGTCCTTGTTTTCTCTTTGTGTATTAAATATTTTCTTTCTTGCTTTTTTAAAAAAATCTCTTTCATAGACATTCATGATTTGACAGCCAGGATGATATAACAGATTTAGATGATGGAGAACTGAGAACTACATCTGAAGTCTTTTGAAAGTAGAAAGCATCCCAGTTTATTTATTTCCTATGTTTATGCATCACCTTTCTGTCAAAGCATCTGAGCTTATTCACAGTTTTAAATCATGGTATATCACTTAATAAATGCAGCACGAAGGATGGAGCAGGGAAAGAAAATGAAACCCAATACATTCAGGTAGTGTGGTTGAAGCATGAGCTGGAAGAGAAGAGGAATTATATGTCAATCAAGAAAGAAAGCCATCTGATATCAAGCCATATTTTTGAGCTTTCTAGCGCACTTGTTGCAGTGACTCAAGTGGCTACGATGCTGACTGGGAGGTGGAAGGTCAGCAGTT
This sequence comes from Bradypodion ventrale, assembly GCA_035047345.1. Taxonomy (NCBI): domain Eukaryota; kingdom Metazoa; phylum Chordata; class Lepidosauria; order Squamata; family Chamaeleonidae; genus Bradypodion; species Bradypodion ventrale. The sequence continues at coordinate 446,107,313 of JAWDJE010000001.1, read as the reverse complement.
CAATTCCCGAGGACTGCAGGACGGAATGAGCTCCCGTCTTTGTCCTAGCTCCTGCCAACCTAGCAGTTCGAAAGCAAGAAATTGCAAGTAGATAAATAGGGACCACTTCAGTGGGAAGGTTGTTACCTTCCGTGCACTCCAGTGTCTAGTCATGCCTGCCACATGACCACGGAAACGTCTTCAGAAACAGACAGTGATGGCTCTTCAGCTTTGAAACAGAGAAGAGCAATGAACCCTAGAGTCGGATACGACTGACTTTCGAGCAAGGGAAACCTTTACCTTTAGCTTAGCGCTCTTGTACCAGCACTGACAGGCAAAAGGGTTCCTACAAAAAAGAAGTGTTCTTACCAGTCAAGTCTAGAGACTTGATTCTGGGATTTCGGTTTCTACTATTGAGTCATGATTGGCCTCTGAAGAACCAGTGGCGTAGTTCGAGATTCACACACACACACCCCAGGTCTTCTTAGGCAGCCAGATAAAAGAGTTGCAGATAGAGACAGTTATTGGAAGAGAAAAGCCAAAGACATTTCTTTTGCACTTTCCACAAAACCCTTCCATACAGAGGCCTCAATAAGTACACATTTATTTAAGTGCACAAATAAATGGACATAAGTACACAATTAGGTTGTGAGACATGAAAAGGCCATACGCATAGGCACACTAAAAGTCAGAAATACCTGCAGATGACAAATTTGTTTGGTTAGGTAAATACAAGCTGTTTTTTACAGCAAGGGCCAGTGTCTCTCTTTTGGGGTTAAAGTGTTTGAGGCCAATCCCATGAAGGCAGTCCTTGTTATTTCTAGTGGCCAGACTAAAAAAAAAGTGATCCCCACGGCCATCTATGGAAGGCATCAGCAAGTATCAACAAGAGAGGTACCTCCATCGATATTTTAAAGATTCAATATTTTGACCCTATTACCAATGAGGAGGTGCTTCGAAGGAGTGGCTCGTGCAAATTATATAACATTGTTGCACAAAGAAGACTCCAAATGGCAGGCCATATTTTTTGTATGGAGAAAAACATGATCCCTAAGGTGGCAAAAAGTTGGACCACTCCTAATGCCAAATATCGAGAACATGGTGAAGGACTTTCCTGGCAGATTTAAAGACCCTGGAAATTGCAGGAGGGTGGCTGACGTACTTGCCCAAGACCAAATCCGTTTGAGATCTCTTGCATTTGAGAGTCTATATCAGTAAGACTAAAGAAGGAGCAGTCCCAAATCCCTTAATTTCTTCCAAACATGCTTGTAGGCTTTTGCTCAAACCCTTCTGGGAAGCTTGAGTTCTCTCTCCTTTTCCTTTCCACCTCCAGACAAAGCAGAACTGCGTGGGAGAATAAAAGTTTTGGCTAGGAAATGGAAACAGACAGCAAATAAATCTTCATTTTCAGTGTTTAAGGCAACTCCTCCCCACACCTCTTCCAAATACGGGTGTGTGGGAAACATCAAGCCCCCGTCTTCTTTTATTTCAGAAAATCAACTTTTAAACAAAACTAAGTCTCCACTGACGCCTCAGCCTTCGGGAGCAGTGAGGGGCGGGCTTGGGTTGATGTTTTCTTTTCCTTAGAACTGACGGAGGTGCACAAAATGGAAGGTGATTAGCTGGGAAACTCTTTGGGAAAACACAACTCTGGAATGGTTTGGGTTACTTTGGCGGCCATTTCAAACCCCCACCCCCTGCTAAACAAGTGGAATGAATGGCCATGCCAGTTGGCTTAAGCTTTTATAGGCAAACCCACGGGAAGCCACTGAGATAACTTCTGGCTAATGAGGCTCAGAATTGGTTGCATGTGGGCAGCTATTTCTCCATGAGTTCAGGGGCTCTATCTGCTTAAATCCATGTCCTTCCATTAAATTCCCTTGATGGTTCCTTCTTAATTTCATTCCAAGTGAAACTTCCAGCCCAGAAGCTGCTTTCCATGGGTGATGGTAGACTTGCTTCAGTTCTCTGCCTATTTTTCAAAGATGGGTCAATCTGTTTCAGAAGATAAAAAAAGAAAGGGAAGAGTTGTATAGCACTTTTAAAGCTAACATCAATAAACAGCTAAAATAAATACATTTACAAATCTGTTCATTGGCTCTTTGATGCACCTTGGTTTTTTGGTAGACCAAAATGTATTAACCCAGTCTAATTCATTTATTTGAAAAAGATCACACAAATAATTTGTCTGAGTGGGATTCCCATGTTTTTAAGTTGGGCTTCGACACACCAAAAAGGCCAACAAACTATAAAGAGATAGCATTTCTACTTCTCACCTGGTGCAGTATAGCTAGAATACTTCACCTAGACCAGTTGTTCCCAATGTGGGAACCAAACCCCACAGGGGGACTTCAGTTCCCAGAAGCCTAAGTGGCTGATTAGTATTTTGGGGAATTGACTTAAGCTTCTGGGAATTGAACTCCAAAAACCAAAGGTCAGGAAACAGTGACCAAGACTTCCTTAGTCCTACTGACAACATAGTCAAAACTCAGAGATGTTCCAGGTGATAGCCACCATGATTGGTATCAGAGACATGCTAGCAGAAGACCCAAGATAGAGATGGTAATGGAGCAAAGGAGAAGCCAAATTAGGTTAAATACAAGCCTTCTTCAGCTTAGATACACACAAAGTCTATGCCTGCACAAAGTTAGGCTGGGTGAGAGTGGTACTGAGTAATTCCCAGCTGTCCAAGGTCGTAGCCAGAGGGGGCAAGGGGGGGGGGGTTGAACACACACACCCCAAGTTAACAGCCCACACCCTCCTTACCCAACCCAGGACACCAATGTTATATATGTGTGTGACCTTGTTGCCCCTCCTGAAAAATATTTCACCCCTCCCCTCCAAATCTAGAATTCTGGCTACGGCCCTGCAGCTATCTTAAGATGGAAGAGGTTGGATTCATCATATCTTCCAGACTTCTTCTTTCATATCTTAATCAGACCCTGAACTGCCAAAATGAAGCCACTTTCTTCACTTTGTCATTGTCCAAACCCAAGTCCTCATCAGTGCATGTCTCTGGCAGCAATCAGCAGACCAGCAAATGGACCGAACTATGTGTCTCTCCACATTCACACTGTGTGTTGTTGTCCACCAGCAGTACCCACTTGAGCATGTTGGTCTTGCATTTAGGGACTCCAATCCTCAGCCTATTCAGGGTCCTCCAGGTGAAATAGGGGAGATTGAGATCTTCAGCTATATCCACCTTTAATGATGCTCCTTTCCCAGTGAGCTCCTTCCTCCATCTTCTAATTTGATTTTGCTCTTGTGTACCCTCAAGAATGATTGTTCTTGCCAGAATGCTCTTCCTGGAAATGAGTCAGCGGACTTGAGGTTCATATCCATTCAGAGGGTGTCAAGGGTCATTCTCTTGCTTAGTCTCCCAGCATCTGCTGCTACTTCTCTCCTGATCTTAGGTGGAGCAATATCAACAAGGTATCTTCTTAACCAGTATACGTTTAAGGCGTGCTGTCACTATCTGCATGGCTTCATTAACAGCAATGTCAACTTCTTATGTGGATGTGTTCCATACTGGAGCAGCATACTCTGCTGCAGAGATTCTCAGGGTGAAAACTGATAAGAACATAAGAACATAAGAACAGCCTTGCTGGAACAGGCCACAGCCCATCCAGTCCAGCATTCTGTCTCACACAGTGGCTCAACATTTCTTTCAGGGTATTCCCAAGCAGATGCCTGCTTAGGATTCCCTGGAAATGATATTGAGAGATATCCTGCCTATCTCTCCAACCCGGAGGTTGTCCTTAAGTATCCATAATTATAGCCATTGATACTCTTGTCCTCCATGAACTTGTCTAATCCTTTCTTAAAGCTGTCAAGACTGACAGCTGTCACCACTTCTTCTGGCAGGGAGTTCCATAGACCAGTAATCCTCTGGGTGAAAAAGTACTTTCTCTTATTTGTTTGAGAACTAGTACCCAAAAGTTTCATGGAGTGTCCCCTAGTTCTAGTGTTATGCGATAGGGAAAACAGTTTTTCCTTATCTACTTTGTCCACACCGTGCATTATTTTATAAACTTCAATCAGGTCACCTCTTAGACGTCATCGTTCAAGAGTGAAGAGGCCCAACCGTTGCAGCCTCAGATGGTAAGGAAGGTGTTCAAGTCCCCTAATCATTCTGGTGTGATGTGCACAGTGTGGATGGTTGAGTTCCTCATTTATAGTTTGTGAGTTTCCTGATGACTTTGTTCCGTGTACTAATTTTGGCTTTGGTATTCAGGCAGTGCTGCTTAAAAGAGAGTGTTTGGTCAAGCGTCACACCGAGGTATTTTGGTGTTGAACAGTGCACAGTATTAGTTCACCTGGCCCATAGCCACCTTGGCTAGTTGTCATTGCATTCTAAACTAACAAAGTGGTCTTTGCTGACTTGTGGATGGGATCACCTCTCAGCCTGAAAGGGAACCATAGGAAGGCTTCAAATGTAAACAAGCAAACCTTGCTACAATAGTGCTGTTTGTAACTTGAGTCCAAGAAACCATTAAGCTTATTCCTTCTAATTGTACCCATTTCCATAGAAGTGACTTGCACTGTAATCAATGACATTGACCTAACCTTTAAAAAAAAAGATGAACAAACTGCAAAGATGGCTTAACTATATAGCTTTCAGGGTGGGTTTCAACAGAAAATGATTCTGTACAGTATATCCCCACTGTAATCAGTAGGAATTTTCTCTATGGATCAGTTTGGGTTCAATTGTGTTTTGAAAGGTTAATATGAAAACACCATCGCCTGTTTCAGCATCCAGGGATTTCAGCTGGGTTCTGAAAGGACATGTCATTGGAACCCAAAGAGATACAGAGAAGAACTATACAGTTTCGATTCTGGATTACACTTGTTGGTAATCAATTCCTTCTGAATTCAGTGAGTTGGACTTCTGTATGTTGGCACTAAAGTGAGAATCTGCTCTCCTTCCTCAAACACACAGGGGTACAATTTGGCAACATCAACAGTGCAGTTCAAAAGGTCTACTCAGAGGTAAGCCCCACTGAAGTGCTGCTCAGACCTTGGCAGGTTGATGCGTTCATAGAACTGCAACCTTCACACACAGAAAACTCTTCAAAGTTGTCAAAGTTTGGTTCCCGCTTGGGAACAGTTTCAGCTGTGAGGACGGGAGCTGGGCGAAACCAAGAGGTGTTAAGATTGCATTTTTGCAAGGAGTATGGCAGAAAGACTATTTTCCCCCTCCCCGGGAAATCCACCAATTGGAGAGCCAAGGAAGAAGGCAAGACAAGCGCAGCCCCCACCTTCTTCGACTGATCGGGTCCAGCCACACAATTCTTGGAAATCTCTACTTTTCCCAGCCCTTCACCAGTATGCAAGAGCACAACCAAATTAGAAGCTGGAGGAAGGCGCTCACTGGACAAAGAATAACCTTAAAGGAGGATATGGCTGAGGAACTCAACCTCCCCAAATTCACTTGGAGGACCCTGAATAGGCTGAGGGTTGGAGTCCCTAAATGTGAGACCAACGTGCTCAAGTGGAGGCTGCTGGCAGACAACACACGGTGGAGATGCAGAGGGATACAGAATCCGGCTCATCTACTGGTCTGCAGATTGCTGCCAGAAACATGTCATTTTGGCCAACGACAAAGCCAAGAAAGTGGCTTCATTTTGAAAGTTTACAGTTTGATCTGGATGAGGAGGAGGAAGAGAAGGAGCGGGGAGGGCAGGCCGCCCCCCCCCCCGTGAAAGGGCAGGAGGCAAACTTAGCCACCCCGCAGGGAAACCTTTGTCTGCCGCCCCTCCTCCTCCCCGTAAGGACTCCAAAGTGTGGCTGTTTGGAGTTCGCGTCTTTTTCCCCCGGTCGGAGCTCCAGTCGGTATTGATGGCAAGTGGGCAGGTGTGCGCCTCTTCTGTTGGGCTTCATTTGACTTTTCGTTTACACTGGCTGCCTCGCCTAATTCGGGATTGCCGGCAAACAGAGCAGCCTCTCCTGGGCTCACGCTTCAGTTTCCCTGTCTATTGACGAGCTGATCTTTGTTTATTTAGACTTAAGCCTGCAAAGCCTGCGACTACGAGCCAAACACCTCCCTGCAGTCCGGCTGTTCGGTTCCCGCCATCCTCAACATCAGGTCGCCCTTGCTCGAAAACCAGTCGTATCCGAATCTAGGATTCAGTGCTCATCTCTGTTTGTAGACAAAGAGCCAAGGACAGAAAAATCAAGGGAAAGACGTTCTTCTTCAGCCCAAGTTAGAGACATTTGAACCACCTGTCCTTCAATTAAGCGGCCAGGGCGTGACCTAAAGAAATGGGGTGACCCATTAAAGCACACTCGTACTAGAGTTCCTTGCAGTTGCCGCAAGTAGGATCCTAAAACCCATTACTTCGAAGTAAGTCCCTCTGAAATTGGCAGAATTCATATACTGATATTTCATCACGAACGAGCAAACGTCATAATTCGTTCCGAATTGGCAAGCCTTTGGACTAGCCAATTGCTTTATGGCAAATTCTCACAATCCTCTATTAGTGTTCAAACATAAAGGAGTTGGCCCGAAATATCTGGATCGAGGGCCGAAGGATGCACCCGTAGCATCGTTTTAGACGATCTAGTCCGACCCCTGTTCCCTGCAGAAACCACACAACTAGAAATCAAAAGAGCCCTATTTGAATATCAGAGACTAAACAAAACAAAAATGACAAAAAGCGTTGTGGCACCTTAAATTGTATTTTAATGTTAGCTTTTAAGGATCGGGTCCACTTCGTCATACAAAAGAGTGAGGCCTCATGGCATTAATTTACACATATCAGGTGGGGATCCAGAGGTACACAATGGTTGGTTAGTATAACAGATAAGTTTACAAATCAGTGTGGCTTTTTACAACTGGTAATAACAGAAGCTCCCTGGTTGGTATTCAGATGTATTACTGTGAGATTTGAGGGGTAAATGGTTAGTAAATGGATGCAAAATAAACATTGTAGCGTTGCTCTTCTGATAATGAGGTTATCTTTCAGAACTAGCATCTCTTAACAATGCTGTGTCAATATTTCACCAATTTGAATACTTTGAAATTTGAAATATTTGAAAAGTTCACCTATTTGAATACTTTCTGTAAGCAAGAGCCTCCCCTTTTTCTTAAGATGTGGTATTCAAGATGTAGCACAACCCCTGCCTATGCATTTTTACCTAGTCTGATATGCTTGCGCAGACTAACCAACCACTACTTCTTTTGAAAGCTGCAACTAAGAAATCCAAAACTTTTGGTAGAGGAAAAATAGAATACTCTTACTTGCCAGTAATCTCCACTGAAAACTGTCTTGTGAATGAACAGGCAAAGGATTGCACTGCACTTCAGATTTCTTACAAAAAGATGTAAAAAACAAATGAAACCATGTTTGTATGATGTATTTTTAAAATGCTTTAATAAATTATGCATAGTATCTCAATATGGCATATAATGAATACATATTATTCTACCCTTTTGCTTACAGGATTGTCTAACATAAAAACTCATTCCCAATGTAAGATATGCATATATGTGAGGAATCATCGGGACAGATATCTTAAATCCAAAGCTTGAAAAAATTACTTTTTAATATTGCAATTTACAATCCTCATGTACACTGGATTTTGAGAGTTGTAGTCAAATCTACCCAGTTTTGTCCTGGGGTTTGTAGCCCAATAATATATCTTAGTTTCAATCATTCATTTCCCCTATTCTGTTTAAACATATGTGCAATCCTATAAATTCTTAATTGGATGTTTTTGAAGTGGTCTATGCAAGCATATCAGCAAGTAAACAAAACAAAAGACAAAAAATGCTGTGGCACCTCAAAGACTAACTCCTGTATTTTAATGTTAGCTTTTGTGGATCAAGTCCACTTCATCAGACATAAGCATGGACATCATGGAATACAGTATACATTTTTGTATTAGAGATCCAGATTAGTTGTGCATGTTCATTGGACATTATTTGGATGTATAACCTTTCTATTAACATGGATTTTTAATGAACTACTATATTTATTTCTATGGTTTATTTAGATTTTCAACTCAGAAATAAAAATCCTTAAGACGTAGATCTAGGTACAAGTAATCTAGTAAACGAAAGTGGGTGCAGTAAGAATTGTAAGATCACGAATGAAACTTGGGAAATTCTACCTGAGTGACTCCAAGCAGGAGTTGACGGAAGTCAGGGCTGTGTTTGCTGCCCTCAAATATATTTGCAAACAAAATGGTCTTGATTCGGGGTTGGGTTGTGTCCCTTTTGTTTCCGGATGGTTTCACTAAAATGAAATTTCTGCACAGCGCTCAGCAGAAGTCACTGTCTCAATACTTGATTGATCCACACTCCGGACACTGAATAAGTGTCCCTTGCGCCTTTGGGTCGCCAACGTGAACGACAAGGAAAGGGGCAACTCCGTTATTCTTCACGCCCTCTGAAAGTCGGACCTGGCATGCGTTCCAGTCGATTAGTTGAAGAAATGCCACGTCTTTGCATCCAGGAAGTCAGTCACTGAGATGTAGGACGCCTTTGTTCAGAGCAGAGCTTTTAAAAAAAAAATATGTTGCTTTCTTCAACTGTAGTTCCTGAATCCAAGCCCTACCATTTTCCTCCAACCTCTGATCCTAACAGAGTTGGTGAATTCTGGGATTTGTGATCCCCAAAGTCATTTTTCTTACTTCTCTCTGGTTCAAAAGCGACATTACCTCGATATACCCGTGGCAGGGAATGAGAAAGTGAGAGCGGTTATTTTTCTGCCTGGTTCCCAGGCTTCCTAGGGGCAACTCACTGGACAATGTAATAAACGAGATAACGGATATAGCTGTAGTCTAATATACCAGAACTGGTCCTATATTTGGGGAGACATTTGGGAGTTCCTTCTTTGTGCAACGGGGAAGTAAGTCAGTTTTCCCTTCCTTGGCGTAAACTCTTTTGAATGCAAGAGGAACTTTTCAGTGACGCGTCTACCAGTGGCGCTCATTCCTTTGCCCTCCCCAATCCTGTGATCTTTTCAACTGAAGGCGATGCTCACCTTTCTGTTTTCTCGGCTTTCCAAGAAATCATTTCCTCTGCCTTTTTACAGCAGAGCTGCCCTCACCGGTTCTGTCCTCTTTATAAACACTATTGTTTTGCTCTTTCGCAGCTTCCACGTGTTGTTCTGTGTTGTGTTTTAAGACATCATCTTAGATTAAAGAAGCTGCCTTGATTTAAGCGCTGGGTTTGCTTAGGAAATTGGATCGGATTTGTTTCGATCTGATGAATTAGGCTCCGCGCTCTACCGAAGTTTAAAGGTGCCATAACTGAATCCTTCTCTAGGATGTATTAAAAATAATACTACCCCCAGCCGGGGTTTATTCCCACGAAAGTGTAGACAGAAGCGTGATTTTAGCATCAGAAATTGAGATGTATTGATCAAAATATGATGGAATCGCATCCCTCCGGTGGAAAGGATGGCAGAGATGGGAACGCTTTTCTTGGAACGTCTCTGAGCAAACGGGAAGAAAACAGATGAAACAAGTTGTATTTATCGAGACAATGGAAGTGGGTAGGACCGCTGGATCGGGAAGGCGCTTGATCTTCCATTGTGTTTCACAGGAATGAGAAACCCTGTGGATAAATCGAGTTCTTTTCCAGGACTGGAATTCAAGAGCCAGACGCTTCTTTGAGGTTTCTTTGGTGGGAATGAAACAGAACGGCAGGGCTGATATGTTCTCTCAAAAGCTAATTAAACTGTAAAACCGGATGCAGTGGTTCCTGACAACCTAGCAGTTTGAAAGCAAGAAATTGCAAGTAGATAAATAGGTACAACTTCGGTGGGAAAGGTAACAGCATTCCTGCACTTTGACATATAGTCACGCCTGCCACATGACCATGGAAATGACTGCAGATGCAGATAGCGCTGGCTCTTTGGCTGAAAATTGAATTGAGCACCGCATCCTAGAGTCAGACATAACTGGATTTCGAACAATGGAAACCTTTCCTTTTATTTAAAGGATAGACTTGTCCATATTCCCTATCATCTCATGCAAAGATGCCTACTCCAAAGGGCTGTGGGGCACTCCTCTAAATGTTGGGCTGCATCACCATGCAAAAGGCACCAACACCTTTCACGTACATCAGGGGTTCTCAACCTCTGGCCCTGGGGCCGGATGCGGCCCATGACACCATTTCACGTGGCCCCTCACTGCCTCTGCCACACCTGGAAGCGCCATGAGTGGCAGGCAGGGCAAAATGGCTGTCTGGCCCGAAGCTGTCTGAGGGAGTGTGACCTGGCCCTCAGCTTGAAAAGATTGAGAACCCTGACATACATGGACACACGTCTTCCTTTGAACGGGTACAAGCCCACACGTGTACAAATACAATGTACAATACTGTCGTGTCATTAGGGGAGTCTTGAGTGGGCCGTTGAGGACGGAGCTTTTAATGGGAGGATGTTGTAACGGTTGTTAGATTATTATTTTTAAAAACATAGTTTTTTTAAAAGTCAGGGCTCTAAAAATAATTTAACTGCATTTTAACACTTGACTTTAATCTGTTTCTATCTGTATCTGTTTCTTTTTAACCAGTTTCAAAAAGTCCTCGGATCTTGGTCTTGGCGAGGCCTTTCTCCCAAAACAAAGCAAGGAAGAGATTAAAATAACCGCTAAATAAATAGTCATCAGCAGTCACCCTCCTTCTTTGGATCAGATGACGTCCACAGTCATCCGACCGAAAGAAGGCCTCCTTAAGGCCATATTGGCCACCAAACCAGGGGAAATGGTAGCAGGAAGAGAAACCGAGGGGGAAAGCTGTTCTCCAGCTCTCGCACCTAAAGCCCAGGACCGATATCCCCCACCACGTTTATTGCCCCCAGCCCCCGCCGCCAGCTGCTCCTGCCTTTCCTGTCGGAGGACATTAAAAAGCCAAAAATGGACCGAACGTTTGCGCCCCGCGGAATTCAGCGGTAATCGCCAGAGACCTCAAATGAACCATTCCACTCCAGACTGTAACTTTTCCAAATGATAGCGTTTTGTACTGTCCGCTGCGAAGTTTAAAAAAACAAATCAAAACTTCTCGCCATTCAACTGTTTAGAAAGCTTTGAGCCCCCCCCCCCCCCCAAGCATTAATACAGGGTGTATCTCCTTTCCTCCTCCACCACTTCTCCCCGCAGCTTGAAGTGGAAGAACAGTGCACTTTATCTATTCAGGATTGGGCCTCCGACTTTCCCAAAAAAAAATTCTGTATCGAAGCTGAATATTCGGGGGGAAATTCTCTAGACAGAGTTAAAACGAAGTGGACTTGATCCACGAATGCTAACGTTAAAATACAACAGTTAGACTTTAAGGTGCCACCACAGTTTTTGTCCTTTTATTTTTATTGTTTACGTATTTAATTTCAGATAGGCTTGTGCAGACAAACACGGCTACCACTTCGAAAATTCCTAGAGTTAAGCACACAACGTCGAAATACCAACGCAAGATTTCGTGTGTTTGAGACGAAAGATTAACTCCCTTATTTTAGACATTTGATGGTGTATCCTAGGATGGTGCCTGCTGTAAACAGAGATGAGCACCGCCCCCTAGAGTCAGATATGACTGGCCTTCGAGCTAGGGAGACCTTGACCTTTTACTTTCATTCATTCATTCATTCATTCAACTTGGTACAGTATTTCACTCAACTGGGTGAAATACAAGTAGAATGAATGAATGAATGTAAGCAAAAGGCCAAGATCTCCCTAGCTCAGGGGTGCCCAAACTTTTTGGGCCATGGGCCGGTCATGTGGTTCAGCGGGCCGTCATGTGGTTCCTCCCACTGGAAGCAGAAGTAAAACATGCCTTGCAATCTGTTTTGCAACAGGATGGTATATTTTTAAGATGCTATTTTCTCAGCTTAATACAGGGGTGCATAAACTACGGCCAGCTGCATCTGGCCCCTGATGCCAATTCATCTGGCCCACACCACCCTCGTCACTCCTGGAAGTGTAAGTAAAATGCGCCCATATGGGCATGTTTTACTTCCACTTCCGGGAGTGACAAGGCCAGTGTGGACCAGATGAATTGGCGTTGGGGGCCAGATCCAGCCCACAGGCCGTAGTTTGGGTACCCCTACCCTAGCTCAAAGGCCTGTCATATCCAACTCTAGGGGGTGGTGCTCATCTCCGCTGACAGCCATGAGCCAAAGAGCCCGCTTTGTGTCTACAGACGTTTCTGTGGTCCAGTGGCAGACATGATTAGACACCGGAGCACAAAAAGGATGGGGCGGTACAAAAACCGTCCACCCACCCTTCCTCGGTCCTCTCCCACCCCAACCTCGCCTGCTCCCCCAAACAGTCCCAACGGCGCAATGAGGACGGGGCGATCTTGCAGGCCATCCCGGCGCTGATCAACCTCCTGGGCTCCTTTCTTGCGGTAAGGAGGCTCCCAACACCAATGAAAAAACGAGTCCACATCGACCCAGTGAAAGAGTTTCCCTTGATGCGTGAACGATGCTACTCAAAAGGAGGAGCGCCAGCGGGGAGGGGAAAGGCGGACAAAATGCCTCCTAGAAGACAGGTGCTTTTCTTGTCCCTTCCGTCCGTGTTGGACTCCGTCCGCCTTGGATCACAAATACATGTTTCTGCCCGTGATCTTTCTCGCAATGGGAGACTCGCAATTTCACCCTCTGTCCCGTGGACATTTCCCTCCCCTTCTTCTAAGGAGGTGTTGCTCCTCCCGCTGCCTTCTCGCCGACCATTCTTCCTCCTCCTCCTCTGCTGGCAATCCCCATCCGTGCCCTCGATTGGCCTAAAAGGAGAAGAAAACAGTTCCCAATATTAGGCACCTCGTTGTATTTCCGTTACAGCTTTCTGCACAGATAAAATGAGGGGAAGGGGTGTCCTGCTTCCTCACTGCACCAGTTTTGGGACTCGTCTTGTAAGACCAGCAACCTCCCACCAAACAAATGAAATCAACCTTAGCAAGCTTTCTTTGGGTAAGCTTCGGGGCAGACTTCCGCAGTGGACTTCCCATTGTTTTGTTATATCAGGGTTGCCCAAACTACAGCCTGTGGGCCACATCCAGCCCCCAATGCCAATTTACCTGGCCTGCGCCTCTCTCATCGCTCCTGGAAGCAGAAGTAAAGTGTGCCCATATGGGTGTGTTTTACTTCCGCTTCCAGGAACGATGAGCATGTTGGGGGCCAGATCCAGTGCAGGCTGTTGGGGTCTGGATGGGGGACAATGGATTACAACTGAACCCTGGCAAGACTGAGTGGCTATGGATTAGGGGCTCGGTGTTATCTCGGGAGCTACCATGGTTGGTTTTGGATGGGGATAATCTGCCCCAGACAGATCCGGTGTGCAACTTGGGGGTCCTCCTGGACTCACACTGCTGCTTGAAGATCAGGTAGCGGCCGTGGCCAGGAGGGCTTTTGCCCAACTTTGGGAGGTTCACCAGTTGTGCCCGCTCCTAGACCGGGACTCTTTACTCATGGTCACTCATGCTCTGGTCACCTCTAGACTAGATTATTGCAATGCGCTCTACATGCTCTGGTCACCTCTAGACTAGATTATTGCAATGCGCTCTACATGGGGCTGCCTTTGATGACCATCTGGAGGCTGCAGTTGGTCCAGAATGCGGCTGCTTGGGTGGTGATGGGGTGTGGGCATTATGTTCGTGCCTCACCATTGCTTCGAGAGCTGCACTGGCTTCCAATTTGCCTCCGGGTACAATTCAAGGTGCTGGTCATTACCTTTAAAGCCCTATATGGTAGTGGGCCAGGATACCTAAGAGACTGCATCACCCCAAGAACATCTGTCTGTCCAACCAGAGCGGACCATTTGCTAGAGGGCCCGTCTCTCTAGCACAAGAAGGAGGGCCTTCTCTGTGTCCACTCCGGCCCTATGGAACCTCCTGCCAGTGGAACTAAGGCTGCAAATGGAATTGCTGTCCTTCAGGAAAGATCTGAAAACATGGCTGGCGGGGCAGGTGTGGGGTCCTGAAGATGTCGTGACCCCCACCTGCTGGTTGGTTTAATATCAAAGTAATCTTCCACTTTTTAATGTGTGGGGGTTTTAGCGGGGTAATTTGTTTTAATGGGGTTGTTCTTGTTTTAAGGGTTTTAAGATTGTATGCCACCCAGAGTCTTTGTGAGTTGGGCGGCTATATAAATATGAATATAAATAAATAAAATTAAAAAAATCCTGCCCATGAGCCATAGTTTGGGCAACCCGGTTTAATCAGAGAAAATGGCAGGCTAAAATCGATCTCATCATGTTGCAAAACAGATTGCAAGGCACATTTTACTTCCACTTCTGGTAGGAGGAACCAAGTGACCGACCCACTGAACCATGTGACTGGCCCATGGACTGAAAAGTTTGAACACCCCTGTGTTAAATTTTATGATCTACCTTTCTGCAATGAACTTCAGGCAGCCCACGTGGCTCTCCCCCCCCCCCACTTTGTCTTCACAACCACTGGGCCTGGTAGAGCAGGCTGAGATGGTGACAGTGGCCCCACCTCACCCATTGAGTTCCATGCCCAATGAAGAATTCAACCTCTGGTTTCCTGAATACTAGCCCAGTACTGAGACCACTCTACCACATGTATTGATGTACTTCATCAGATGGAAAGAAAAACCTAAGAACTTCTTTGAGGAGACCCACCAGCAAGTTCTCCTGCCTCCTCTACCTCTTATTGCATTTCTGTCCCTTCCAAGCAGAGGCCAAGAAGCAGTGGCAGCTGACGCCCACTGGGACTAGGAGAGCAGGGAGGTCAAAAGTCAAATATCAAAATTTATTTATACAGTCACAGACCAGAAAAAATCACACTTATAAGAAGGTCAAATAGTAAAGATGAAGCTAAAATACTTTAGTCATCAAATGAGAAGAGAGGATTCACTTGGAAAAAGCCTTGATGCTGGGAAAAGTGGAGGGTAGAAGAAGAAGGGGGCGACCAAACATTAGCTGGCTAGATGGTATCGTTGATTTGAGGAGTATGGTGGACAGAGGTGCCTGGGGGACAATGGTCCATAGGGTTGCAAAGGGTCGGAATCGACTGTGTGACTGAACAACAAAAGCATAAAACTATAATGTACAGTATAGTCAATGTAAGGAGAAACCAAAGTCAACAGGAGGTGAGACTCGCATTCCTCCTCTCATGCATTGACAAGGGACCACAAGTCCTTAATCTTCAAGTGAGCTGAGTTAAGGAACAGCTCATACTGGATCTTCACACCTTCTAGCCACCATACAAAGAAGAGGTACCCCACTTATTCCAATGGGTGGTGAGGGTAACAACAACAATTAGAATAATGAGCTTCAATTAGGTGTCAAACAATACAATGCAGTGTTTAAAAACCATCAAATGGCATTTTCCAAATCAAGCTCATAATACTTTTTCGTTACTTGTGAGTGTTGTAAGACTGTGAAGCAGGGGAAAGAGGATTCTGAGTGATGCTGTGAGATCATTTTCGCTTACTAAGTGTCCTTAAGTGGTGCACATGCCTTTTTTAAAAAAAGCCATAGCTTTTCCTGGAGCATTCGCACATCTCCCTAACTCAAACAAACACAGAAAAATCATTCTGGACATCTTCCATTTCCTGCTCCTTTATGTGAATCGTAAGATAAGAAAGAACACAGCATATTTACAATCTGTTTTAACTAAGACAAGTGATTTTATATTTGCTTTATGGCCCACCTTAAGGTGACATCTATGTAATATCTGTTGTGTTGCAGGCTGGTGGCTGAATCCCACACCCACTTCTTTGGAAACCAACCATGCCAAACACAATGCAATTTACTTCTGTTTAGATGCATTTGAGGGCTTTGAAGGCTGCTTCAAAAAATTACTTTAAAAATTTCTTGCCAGGATAATACTTCTTCTGGATCCCTGAAGAGTTAGAGTGCTAAGTGAGCTTTCGAATTCTTCAAAACTCTTTGTCAAGCAAAGGTGAAATAAAATTTAGGGACAAGGCAAAGTCAAAAAAAATTGGACTAAAGTATCTATTTGAAGGGATTTCGGTGGCTTAGTAGTTCAGATGCTGAACTTGAAAACTGGAAAGTCCGAGTTCGATACCAGAGTACTACATAATGGAGTGAGTTCCTGTCTCTGTCCCAGCTCCTGCCAACCTAGCAGTTCAAAAGCAATAAATTGCAAGTAGATGAATAGGGACCACTTCAGTGGGAAGATAAACAGTGTTCCATGCACTCAGGTGTCTAGGCATGCCTACACATGTCCATGGAAATGTCTGCAAACACAGACAGCGCTGGCTTTTGGCTATAGACAGAGATGTGCACTGAACCCTAGAGTCAGATATGACTGGCTTTCGAGCAAGGGCGACCTTTACCTTACCTATCTATCTGAGCCTCACCCAAAAGTTTGACTTATAGAAACTTTTCAATTATCCAACAAAAGTATTTCCCAATCCAAAACTTTGCTTCTTTAAATGAATCACATCATGATCTCTCCTCTTTCGTGTGCTTTACAGTGGCCAAAAGCAATTTTCTTCTAGGTACAACGGGAGTAGGAGAGCACTGGGCTAATTTTCTTTGCTGGTGTGAAATGTAGTTAGTGAGCAATATGTGCCAGTTGCATGGGTTCCAATTAAACTCCCCCCCAAAAAAAAAAAAAACTTTCTATGCATACAGGTAGATGATGTTTTTGGTGTGAATGCAAAATAGAAGCTGAATTAGAAAATAAGTGACAGCTTGGTTCCTTTTTTCAAAAATCCAACTATGCGTCTTAGCCCATTTAGGATTGACATGTGCTCAAAAGTAAGATCCAGTGTGCTCGATGGGCCTTCCTTTTGCGTAATCCTATACATTATACAGCTACAGTCTATAAAATGAAATTTTAACCCTGAATACATACGTCTTAAACCATTCCCTCAAAACGCTAAGGTTGGGATTTCTGGTGGCAAGTAGTTTCATAAACTTCCCCCAGTTGTTTTCCATTATTATTATTTTTAAATACAGCGCAGAAAGGTAATTTGGTTATCATATGCATTCAACTGAAAAAGACACACACAGATTCTCTTTCACTATGTCTTGAATTACATTTTTACTATGTCAACGTTTTCTCATCATTGCTTCTGAGCTTCACTTGCGAAAGCTCCAGCTTCACACTCTATCTTCCTTTCCGAGTGTGTAAAACGACATAAAGGCAGTTCAGATAGTGATAGCGTGGTGGAGGCGATGGGGGGCCAAATAAAATTGTGCCATGGGCTGCATCCGGCCCATGGGCTGCAGGTTGAGAATCCCTGTTTTAGAGTTTAAGATGGGAGGTGGTTAAGATTTCACAGAGAGAGAGAGAGGACGCAGTTGCCTCCCGTGAGACCCAAAGAGAAAGAGCTTTGAGCACCAAGTTTAGCTGGGTTTCTCCACCACGCTGCCCAGGAGGCGAAAACACCGAAGGGGAGCACTCCGTACGACCGGTTCTTAGGGAAGGAGGAAGAGATCGAGGAGCGGCGGATGGGAGAGACCCCGAGGCTTTCGCTGTCAAAGGGCAAAGAGCTTATGGTCTTAACCTCTGAGGTTTTA
The DNA here is from genome assembly GCA_035047345.1 of Bradypodion ventrale. Taxonomy (NCBI): domain Eukaryota; kingdom Metazoa; phylum Chordata; class Lepidosauria; order Squamata; family Chamaeleonidae; genus Bradypodion; species Bradypodion ventrale. The sequence continues at coordinate 446,089,883 of JAWDJE010000001.1, read as the reverse complement.
CACTCTTCTGTCGCTCTGGACATTCCTTTAAGCATCGCTGTGCCTTCGATGTCTCTCAAGCCCCCCCCCCCCTCCGGTTAATCCCCTACCCCAACTGGAGCTCCGTTGACCCAGGTCTTCAGCCCATTTCTTTCCAGTCACTGCCTGCCATTTTCTCTCTCCAGAAAGGAGCGACCTTTTAGACAAGGAGTGAACAGATTCTTGCGGAATATCCGCAGGAAAAAGAAAGAAGAAACCGGACGACAGGCCGTTTTGACGACGATCTACGCCGGGATCCTGTACTTCCAAGAAGCAGGTGCTCCAGGATCCTGACCTCGTGGGCTGATTCTCTGGAGACCATGAAAGGCGGGCGGGGGCTACTACGGGCTTGTTGGCCTGTAGGAAATCCTTCTCTCCAACACCTGAGCTTTGCTTTAAGGGACTGAGGTGGCTTGGCGGTTAAGACACTGAACTTGATGACTGGAAGGTCAGCTGGTCAGCAGTTCGAGACCCGAGTACTGGACGACGGAGTGAGCTCCCGTCTCTGCTCCAATTCCTGCCAACCTAGCACTTTGAAAGCAAGACGTTGCAAGTAGATAAATAGGGACCACTTCGGTGGGAAGGTAAACAGCGTTCCATGCACTCCGGTGTCTAGGCATGCCTGCCACATATCCATGGAAATGTCTGCAGACGCAGACAGCGCTGGCTGTTTGGCTATAAACGGAAATGAGCATAGTACCCTAGAGTCGGATACGACTGGCTTTCGAGCAAGGGCGACCTTTACCTTTACCTTAAAGCTCTGGCTGGCCAACAGGTCCCAAAGAATTGGGGCACATGACGAGGAAGGTTGTCTTCTTACCCTGGTTGCAAAGGCCTGATATTTTGTAACATTGTATTTAAAACTTATATGATTTTGTGATGTTTACCTGTTCTGTGAGCAATGGAGTGCGGCGGCACGTAAATATGAATATAAAATAAATAAAATAAAATAAAGGAAGTGTGTGCAGCGTCTCTTTTATATTGGGAGAGGGTTAGGACTTCTAAGGGGTGGATAAGGTAGAAAGTTCGCCTGGGATCCTCCGCCGTTCGGCCTACTTGGAGCATTTGTGCAGAGGAGACCAATGAAGACCACGAAGACCAAGGAAAAGAATCTTACCCTCCCTTTCTTTTAATGGAGGGAAGGGGGAGAATGCCGAGGGAGGGGAATGCGATCCAGATGCCATCAGAAGTATTTATAGTACTGTTTTATAGGATGCAGCCCCATCCCCCCCCCAGCAACCCTGTTGGGGTGAGTTTTCTCGAAATCCATAAGAGTTCTGTGAGAGAACATAGAGAAGGTTTTACCCAAAACAAGACCATAAATAAAGGCACAATAAATTGAACGACGTTAAATCAAATGGATGCCCCTTCAAAATAGGCAAGGGAACCGTCGAACTATCGGGTACACCAAGTCTACATTAAGGCTCCTTAGTTGATCCGGAATGGGGAGGCAGGCAAAGTCCCCCAAAACTCAGAGACGTGTGACTGGCCTCACAAAGCCCTGCCAGACGGACTTCCATGTTTTCCTTAATGGAGCCATGCTGCAGCCACTGTTATAGTTGCTATTGGGGTGGTGGTGAAAGGCTCTAGAACAGGGGTGCTCAACCTACGGCGGGGGGGGGCAGATGCAACCCGTGACACCATTTCATGTGCACCCCACTGCCTCTGCCACACCCGGAAGTGCCATTTTGCAGGCAGGGCAAAATGACCATCGGGACCCCAAAGATGTCTGAGGGAGCGTGACCTGGCCCTCGGCTTGAAAAGGTTGAGAACCCCTGCTCTAGAACGACGTGCGCTCCCCTAGGGTGCGTGTAGGGGATCCCCGAGGAACCTAAATGCAGCTTTCTCCACCTTGTTGCCCGACCATGCATCGAAAAAGTCTCGAAAGACACCCTTTTGAGGGAAAGGATCTTCCTTCCACATTCTGCCTAGGACTGACACTTCTGAAAAGTTTAGTGGCGTCATGAAACGAGGCAGGAGCCTAGAGAGGGGGCGGAGGGGGGGATTTAGCCTCTCCTGAACCTAAGGCAGCCGAAGCCTCGGATCCAACCCCAAAGTCACTGGCCCAGTTCCACCGACAAGTTCCTTCTCTGAAACTGCTGCGAGCGAAGTCGGTCCCAGTTAGAGTCACCGTCACTAACCTTATCCCTTAGGCTTGAGGGTACCCAAGGGTACAAGGGCACATTCTTGAGGGTTCACAAGAGCAAAACCAACTTAGAAGATGGAGGAAGGAGCTCACTGGACAAGGAGGATATGGCTGAGGAAGTCAACCTCCCCTCCGTCACTTGGAGGACCCTGTATAGGCTGAAGGTTGGAGTGCCTAGCTGTAAGACCAACACGCTCAAGTGGGGGCTGCTGGCGGACAACGACACACAGTGTGAATGCGGAGAGACACAGAGCCCAGCTCACCTGCTGGTCTATCGACTACTACCAGACATGTGCACCGATGATGATTAAATTTTGAGCAACGGTAAAGTCAAGAAGGTGGGCTTCCTTTTGGCAGTTCAAAGTTTTAACTGGACACGAAAGAAGGAGAAGACCCCAACCCTAATCCTTTAAGCCTTCAATTTTAAGAAGCCTAAATCGGTACATCATTGACTGATCGGTGCTTTGGGGAATTGGCTTAGGCTTCTGGGAAATCGAAGTCAGAAAAATTGGGAAACACTGCGTCTCTAATGGGCTTCTCCACTCTCCAAACTCAAGGGATGGGTGCTTTCTGCTCCCTTCTGGCAGGGAGGTAGAATTCTAGGGGTGGTTAATTAAAACCAACACACCTGGATGACAGATCCGGGATAAGGGATGGTCAGAGAGGGACCCCTAACTTCTCAAGGACCGAGCTGAACCTTCCGCCCCCTCTGGAGCTGCGAGGGTCTTTATAGTTCCAACCCTCGCTTCAGAAGAGCAAGCTGTTTTAACTGGGGGGCGGGCGGGGGGCGAGCGGTCTTACGTCTCTGTGCTTGCGCTCGGGTGTCTAGTCATGCCTGCCACATGGCCACGGAAACGTCTGCAGAAGCAGACAGCGCTGGCCCTTCGGCTTTGAAACAGAGATGGGCACTGAACCCTAGAGTCAGATACGACTGGCTTTCGAGCAAGGAAAACCTTTACCTTTATCCATCGCAAAGCCTCACGTGATTCATTTCAAGTCAAGCCTTTTCCCAGCAAAGAAGAGGGAACAGCCTCGAGCATTTGAAAGCAGCTTTTGGGATTCAGAAGAAATGCTCCGAGATCTTTCTTATCTCTTCCCCCGCCCCACGGTTTTCTTCTGGTTTTGATCACATTTTGATAGATAGAGGTAAAGGCCGCCCTTGCTCGAAAGCCAGTCGTATCCGACTCTAGGGTTCAGTGCTCATCTCTGTTTATAGCCAAAGAGCCAGACAGTGCTGTCTGCGTCCGCAGACATTTCCGTGGACATGTGGCAGGCATGCTTAGACACCGGAGTGCATGGAACGTTGTTTACGTTCCCACGCAAGTGGTCCCTATTTATATACTTGCAATTTCTTGCTTTCGAAGGGCTAGTTTGGCAGGAGCTGGGACAAAGACGTGAGCTCAGTGCGTCATGCATTTTGGAGACAGCCCCAAATCAAAGAAAATACAATTTTTCATCAAAACAATTTTCTCTGAGTGGCGGTGGAGAGAGAGATTTAATGTTACTCTATTTTACTTTATATAAAGCTGTCTCCAACAATCCCCAAAAGCGGGGAAAGTGCCGGTTCATGTAACTTTCACTGCAGTACAAAACGACAAACCAGTTGCCGGGATTCACAGAATTTTAAATGTCATTTTGGCCAGCTTTATTTTTAGACTTCTCTGCTCTTTTAGACCCAGTAGATTCCAGAGTAGTTACCTGCAACTAGATCTATTGTTATTCCCCACCCCCACCCCACCCCACCCACGAAATTCATGTTGTCACTGCTTTGGAGTATGCAAGGAACCTCAAACACTTCATTTGTCCCTGAGGTTTCTTAGAGTTATAATTTGACATGTGAAAAAATATATGTGCGGACTCTTCAATAATTTCAGTGATATTACTTCCACAAAAAAAATCTTTCTTCTGTGTTAAAAGTATCTGAACTGAGATTTGAATTCCAGACATGTTTGTCTGCAAACAGACTCTGGGGGTTTGAGAGAGAAATCTAACACATGTCTATTCAAGAGTAAATAGTATTTCCATCCTATGAACAAGCACTGAAAATTGCCCTTACTCGGAAAATAATCCGTATAAAATGAGCAGGATTTTGAAGAAAATTTGCTCAAAATCAATATATTAGTTCAGCTCCTCCCCCCCCCCCCGGGAAAAAATGACTATAAACTAGGTGCAAGATACTCGTAATGTTTGTAGTTGGTACTTTTTGTGTGTGTGTTCACTAACATTCAAGAAGATCACACTTACTCTCGGAAAATATTGTTATTTTTCTTTAATGGAGAAAATTGGTCTCCCGCGAGTTAGATCTGTGGTTTTTAGGGCTAGGATGAAAATTGGACTGACACCACTTTGCACTTTAACAATCGGATTTCGTCAGCATACAAGTTGTTTGTTTAACCCGACAGCTCCGTGCACCCCGTCGCACGCTTTACACACTCATTAAAACGATTATTCACGACCTGTCGACTGTTTTCTGGTTCAGTCACAGGAAAGATTTAGCGTTATTGGATCCAAGCGGAGATCGTCCTTAGCTCCGCGTCTCAGGAGTTGGCACCTCCCTTCTACAACTTTAATAATAATAATAATAATAATAATAATAATAATAATAATAATAATAATAATAATAATAATAATAATAATAATAATAATAATAATAATAATAATAATAATAATAATAATAATAATAATGATGATGATGATGATGATGATGATGATGATGATGATGATGATGATGATGATGATGATGATGATGATGATGATGACGCCTATATGAAATTATTTATATCCCATTGATTCCAGGTTAATTTACTTCTAAGAAACGTAAGATGGTGATTGCAAACTTAATTTGAGCTGAGAAAAAGATTTCAAATTCTTAAATTGCATTCAAAACAAGGGGATCTGTTTCTTAGGCATGTCCTAGTATAGCAATGTAAATTCTTATTCAAATAGGATTGCAGGAAAATCCAAAGCATGTTGATTTGGAAATAAGGTCCAGGGAATGGAAGGGGATTTCCTTCTAAATACCTGTGTTCAAGATTTCTTGCCCCAGTGACTTCAGTAGACCTGACCCGGGAACCACGATGCCTTTTAGCGACAGCTTTTGACAGCTCCACAGGGCGCTAAACAAATGTCCCGGAGTGACTCCAGTTTCCAGTTTTTTCAACAAGCTGTGAGGCTTGGGCTGGAGTTGAAGCACAAAAAAACAGGGCCTTGGGAGAATGATCCCAACATTGAATAAACAAATTCACAATATATAAATAAATGAATAAATCCACTTCATCCCATCTGTTTTGGTATTGGTCAGCATGCTTTTGTGCACTGCAGAGAAACCACCATGCCTGGTGCCCCACTTCACTCCAGCAAAGGTATAGACCCCCTGATAATTGAGAATTTATGGAAGAAGTGGTCCGGATCTGAGTGTGTCAGTTTTATCCCCCAAATATTAACAGGAAACCAGTTGACACTATATTGGAGAATTTAGTATCCTGAGGTTGAATTAGAATACAGTACACATTTTAACAGAAGGCGAGGGGCGTGCTTAGAACTGGGCCACGTAACTTTCTAAGGCAATGTAGGGAAATGTTCACCCCTGTGTCTGAAAAGGTCACTCTTGATCCACCAAATCTCACAGGGGGGGATGTGCTAGGCTCACAGGTGCCACAATACTTATGGTTTTCGTTTTGCTTTGTTTTTCTTGCTCCCATTTCTCTCTCTCTCCAAAAAGCACTTTAAACGGAATGGCTTTCAAAGGTTTGTTACAAAGGGTCAGGGAGGTTATAATTGTGACAAAGCAAACAAGAGGGGCTGGTGGGATAACATTATTATTTCAATAGAGAGGAGTATATCGGGATCCAGGGAAGCTTTGATAGGGAAGTTACTCCCGTTAAAATGAACTGAATCCCCTGCGCTTATCTATTAGGAAATCCCCAGGCATTTCTGGAAAGCAGTGATTTCTAAGGCTTCTCTTAGACTTAGAGAATTCTTATGTCTCTGAGACAGGAAAGTAAGTTGCAAGGCAGGATTCCAAAGCCATAAAGCAATTTGCTTTATGGAACTGAATTTACGTCAAGGTTATCAAAGAAACAGGCAGCAAATGAACCCTTCCAATTTATAGTAATACAAAACAGGCATATTAAATTTGAAAATCTGCCTAAATATGGGGTACATGTACACATGTGTGTGTACATATAAACCGTGTGAGTATGCTTAAGGTTCCTGCATCAGAGATAATGTTCTTGCAATTAAAAGAAGAAAAAAGAAGAGGCCCGAGATCTTCCTATACAAAGTGTTTCTTAATCATCCGACTTCCAAGAACTATTCTACAGCCAGTTGTGGAGCTAAGAATGCTTGGGCCCCTTTCCCCATAACACCCAGCTGCCAAAAGTGATCTCAAGGCAAAATAGGCCAAAATCTGTGCAGGGATGCTTAAAGTGAACACAAAATCAACACTCTAATCGATAGGAAAAAGACCCAGAACTTGTTCCATTGATGGCAACACAATTGATTTTACAAGGCCCAAATACATGCCCAGTTACTTATATTAGCAACAGAAAGCCTCCATTTTCAATCAGAAAAAAATACATATGTGCATTAAAATATTTTTCTTGCTTCACTTGGATGGAATCTGAGTATATCAAACAAAATACACATACAGTACATACTATGCAGATGGGGGGCCCTCGGGCACATATGTTTATTGGATTATTTGAACACTAGCAGAATGAAATGTAATATGTAAAGAAACCACAGACTCTTTCTCTCTCTTTTTTTTCCTACAGTCTTTGATGGGAAATGTCTTCAAAATAATGATTAATCTTATAATTCCTGCCTTCCTCTGTAAGCACATTGTAACTGCTCCATATATTCTGACATTTTGGTAGGTCTCTAACTATGATCCCAAAGGTTTCAATTTAAATATATTGTAAACTCGAAGATAACTTCTCTTATATGGATTTCCACTACCTCAACCCTTAAACAAAAAATAACAACTAGGAGACTTCTGTGTTTTGTTTCCTGCAAGGAAAGCAATACATCTTCTGGTAAATAAAAAACTATCTCTATATCTAGTTGTGATTTTGAAGATAGGTGAAGTAACACATACACATGAAGTTAATTTTTCCAATTATTAAAAAAACTATCAGTTTAATATTTCCCAATTGAAGACTTTGCCACTCCCCACCCCTCCTTCTCATGTCTTCCGGGAGTTTATCTCTCCTATCTCACACTATCAGTCAAACAATCTGAATTGCTTTCTACTTCGAGGAAAACAGCTTCCTCCTGCTGTCTCAACAGTCAAATTTTCCCAAGCCCTGGTCCTGAACTTCATAACCTAATAATTCTTAAAAGCTTAGATAGAACTCAGGACATTTCCTCCAATTCCAGGGGCCAGATCCAAAATACCATTGCACTGATAAGGCAAAAGAATTCTTCTACCAGCCAATATTGGGATTCCTAGTTCGTACCTGCCAAATTCACTGCATTCAAGCAGCCACTTTCAGTTTCCTAAGATATACAGTATCTGTTAGCAAACAATAAATAGTATGATGTAACAAACTATCAAAACATTAATATAGACTATTTGGTATGCAATCTCCTTTTCTGCAGCCTAAAAATTAATTTTAAAATTTTTGACACTGGGGACAAAGCAGTAGAGAAATTTAAATCTGAGGAAATCATCTTAGAATCAATAGGATCAAAATTAAGCACTTTTGTATTTAATCCTATGTATACCAACTTGGAGGTAAGTATCATTCATTTCAGCCAGACTTGCTCTCAGGTAATTATAAATGGTTGCTTGCATGCCTGAGGGTGTCATGGATTTTCACAGGAGACATGTAGTTGATTGACTTTGTATGGATGACTCCCCTTCACCTGGGACTAAAGCTAATTAATTTCAGGGACACTTACTTTCAAATAAATATATTTAGGATTCACTGTGGTTGAGGAAAATGAGAGCAAAATGCCAAAGACATTGTAAAAGCATGAAGACAAATAAGATAGCTATCTATATAATGTTTCATTATAATCATTACTGCTGCATTTCATAGTAGCAAGAATACAAAAATTTGGGGTGAATGCTTGAACCTTTTGAGGCCCTGCCTTCAAGGAGACCATATCTATCTATCTATTTCCTCTCCTTCTCCTCGGATATCACTTTCTCCTTCCTGTTTACCTTCATTATTGCTACTGTTCAGGCCCGTGAGGGATCTGGAAAGTGGTCCTGCCCGGGTTTGTGTAACCTGTTCTCACATTGTTGTCATGGAAACATGACACAAACCTCCCACAAAGCCTTAGGTCACCTTTGTTATGCCAAGGCTTGTTGGCTCAAACCACCTTACAGGGAGAGGAAGTGGTGGCAATCACCAAAAAACCCCAACAACAACAGTCCTTTTTTAGAAGTCCTGTCTTCCATGTCTATCAGCTCTAGGTTAGTTAGTTGTGTGCAATCAATGTCAGAATTAATTTAGAGCAACCCCAAGAAGCCTTGCAAAGTAAGTAAGATATTTATGGAGTATATTTAATAGTTCCAGTCCCATAGTGAGTCTCCATGGGTGAAAAAGGGATCTGAATCCTGGTCTCCACAATCCTAGTCCCTTACTCTATCCATTACACCTACTGAGTAACCAATTGTAGGAGTGGTTATCCTGAATGTACAGTTTAACTCCAGAGGAAATTACTACATTGGGTTGTAGGCTGTGGAAGCCCTTTCGCCAGAATAAATGAGAGGCATATACCCTAACACTGGCCACCTTTATTTAAGTGAATTTCAACTTCTTCTTCCTGTGTCAAGGCTAGATGTGTAACTGCCAAAATGAAAGCACCTTTTTAACTGTTCTCAAATGAGGCTGGCTTTAATCTAAATTTTTATCCCCATATGGGATTGGGTCTCAGTTTATTTATATATATTATTTATTTATTTATTTATTTCAATTTCAGTTAGTCACATTTTGAACAGACACTTTCATATTGGTGAGAAATTACTAACTTATGCTATTAATTTCAGAAGCACTTTCCTACAGGTGACAGAATTTGGGTCCACCTTACTGTAGTTAGGAGTATATTGGCCCTAATTAGGTTCTCCCCACCCCTGGCATAACAGAGAAAGAAACGGGTCAAATATCTCTAAAAGTATATTTCATTACTGATTGGAAAGCATTGATGCGTCTGAACCATACAGTATATGCAAAAAAGAGATATAGATATGACTACAGATAGACACACGCATCAAAGGAAAAGATTGCAGATCTATTTCTATATGGTAGTCGAATTTCTGGCACCTCAATTGAGCATGTGTGCGTCTGTCTGACAGAGGGGAAGGAAGCCAATAACTTTTTATTTCTTGAGCATGACAAGAGCGCCCTCGCCTTGCAATTCAAAACATAGCAGCAGCGTGAATTTTCACCAGAAAAACACCTCGAATTTACCTCGAAGGAATGATGCATCGAGACCTCTCTACACGTAAAGATTATTTTTCCCCAGCCAGATGGAGCAAGCAGTGCAGAAAACTGTCAGAAAGGTGGCCGCATATCCATGAAGAAAAATAAAGTGAGGCAAAATGCAAATTCTCTCTCCCACCCCACATGTTCTTTTTCCAGATCTGCTTCTTTCAAATCTCAATCAACCCATTTGTCCTTGCAAACTTGCCACCAAGAAATCCACTGACCCTCTACGCTAATTTAATTATATCTAAATTGCAGAATTTGAGAGAGAGATGAAGTTCACCCCCTTTCCATTTCTGCAAGGGGAGATAAATCTCTCAGTACTTCATTACCGTTTTATCTTCTCTGGGTTTGGGTAACTCAAATTGGTGTATTACCAATTAATTATTTTCTTGAGATTACAAATTGCAGGAACAGGGGAATTAGGGGGGGGGGGAATAATTTGCAGAGTGGAGCATAATGCACCTTTTCGCCTGCTCCCACCTCACAAAGATGGCTCAGCTTTAACCACTGTATATATACACACACCGATAGGTCCATCCATTACACTCTACTTCTATACACCTTCGTTCTGCATGGCACAGTAGAACTTTCTCCTAGAATTTTTCTTCATGGAGTTGTATGGCATCTTTTACAAATAATGAAGCTCAAAGAAAACTCTTATAGGCCCCTTCTAGTAGGTATATGTAGTAACAACCCGATCCCATCCATTCAAATGAAAGCCACACAGAGTTTGCAATGTGGGTGACTCCCAGGTATAGTGGGCCAAAACCTCAGCCAGCATTTCTGCAAAGGTACATTCTAGAAATGGCAAGGAATGAGGGAAAACACAAGATTTCTCTTGAAAGAAAACTTGAGTCATGGTCCCTCCAAAAGGAAACACAACAGACGCTTTGGGGACGTCTCCTCAGCAGTCGATGAGTTAAGTTGGGTGAGAAGTCCTTCCATGTAAAACATGCAGCAAGGTTAGAGCCCGAGTCGTGTACACGCACACACAGATACAGGCACACGCACGCACGCACACACACACACACACATTCTAGCAGAGTGGTGGAGGCAGGTGCTTGGCCCTCTCCCACCGAAAATGATCATGATTTCTAAGTCCTTGACTTACTCTGAATTTTACCATTTACAGTTAAAGGCAAACTCCGGTGGCTTAGCCACCCCCTTCTCGCTCATCCAAAAAAATTCAGCCAGCAATCTAAAACCAGAAGCGTCATATTTCGGAGCCTTTCCCCCAAACCCCACAAAAGATCCAGGATCAAGAATATTTCCACGCTTCTTTCCCAGCGTAAAGCACTATACAAGGCATAACTGCACAAGCCCGGTTAAAGAACAGTTGTGATAACAGAAGGGGAATAAAGACGAATTAGAGCCCACAACGATCTGGCCACGATCTGCCAGTGCCTGTGTGGACATGGGGGCACGCACAGCCACCCGGACATACACACGAGTGTGTCTGTACACTTCCACACCCATCCCGTGTGCGTCCACGCGTCCTCACCTCCGTAGGGCGGGGAGATTTGTTCATTTGGACTACAATTCCCGAAAATCGCATTGTGGGATGGCCGGAGCCCTGGGTGATTGGAAAATGCTGGGAATTGTAGTCCAAAAAAAACCACATGTCTCTTGTTTCTACACCTACGCCCTTTCTTTTCACGTATGGCAAAGGAATGGGGACATTTTCGGGCTCTCCAGTCTTTTCAGCGAGTGAACAGAACTACGAAGTGCTCGGCTTGAGCCCGGATCCTGTCCCTTATTGATTTGGAAGCCCCCCTCCCCAATTGATTTAGGCACTGAAACACAATATCATTCACGAGAGATTTGGGGGGGGGGTCCCATCCTTTTAACCACAATCTGTGCTGCTGCTGCTGCTTCCGTATCTACGCCAGACGTGAAACTGCCAAAAACGAAGCCCCCAGATCTGTGCCTATTTCCTTAGGTGGCAGGAAAAAGAACGAAACAAAGGGGATAGAAAGACCAGACAAAGCAAGGCTAGGTGAAATTCGGGAGAGCCGAACAGAGAGCAGAAATTCAGGAGAGAGGATTTCCCCTCCCGCCACCTACACAACAATAAAGATCTGTATACGTGGCAATAAAATCTTAACACTCACCAACTCGGAAAGAGTCGGACGGCCGCACAGGCTCCATCCTTTGGCTTCCCTGTCTTTTCTGCCGCAGGTAAAATGCTTCCCTCCCGCGTCGAAATGCCAAGAAAAGAGCGCTTTGGCGCAATGGATGATCTCGGCGTTTCCTCGCCTCGCTTTCCTTCTGCAACCCAGCCAAAGTCTTTCGTCCTCTTGCAAGTTGTTAAAAGTCTACGTCAACGGGAGAAAACAGTATAATTTTGCCCACATTTCTTTCTTTTTTTACAAAAAAAAGGAAGGAAGAGGAAGAAAAACAAACAACAAAACAGCAATAACATCAGGAAGGCGTGAAAGGCATATTAAGTGTGGGCCCGAGATCCTTTAATTCTTAATTCTCAAGAGTCAAGGAGCGTGAATTGAGATTTGCTCCCAAAGTGTGTCGTGGAGGGAAAAGGAAAGATTTGGCCAGCCTTTCAGAGAAGACCACCGTGCATATAGGGATAGTCCGAAATGCACTTACCCTGCTTCCAGGTTGCGGGAAGGGATTCTTTCGGTCCTTCTTTCCTTCGAGGATCTCCATCCGTCTGCAGTGAAGTCGAGGGCAGTTTTTTGGGAAAGAAGAAACGGGCCGATTTTCGCCTTCCAGGCCTGGTGGCCCCAAAGCCGGGCAAAAGAGCCACAACGCCTTAATAGACCTCTCCATGATCTTCACCTTCACCTCTCCTTAACCCGGAGCTTACACGCTTTCCAATTCCCCGCCCAGCCACCTCCGCTTTCCTAGGGGGCCGCCCTTCAAGGAGGACTTCTTGGGGGATCTTGGGTTTCTGCCTCCACCCGACCCCCCAAGACCCTTCCTCGCAGGCCAACTGGGGTTTCCAGCTAAAGAAGGGGAGAGTCGAGGCACCAGAACAGCCCCTGCAGAAATACACAGCGATGAGAGCATGCATGCATTCATTCATATGCAAATGGATCTATGAAGATGAGAAGTTTATCATTTTTAAGAAAGAAATATCCTTGTAAAGAGAAGAAAAGCTGTCCTCTAGTTTATATTTAAGTTTAAACCCTTGGGATCGTTCTCAGAGACCAGCCAAAGTGTCTGGAGCAGTTAGAGGATGTGTTTGCATAAGAAGGAAGGCATTATAAGATTAATCATTTTTTTGATGACATATTCCATCAAAGGGTGAAGAAAGAAAGAAAACCTCCACATTTTTATCTTGGCGCATATGGTAGAAATGATATGTGTAACCAACAATGGAATTTAATGTTGCAAAAAAGTTATTTCTTAAACACCTCCGGGGTAGAACCCAGGTGGCTTCAGTTGAGGAAACATTGGATTAAAGCTACCTAAATCCAGGAGCGAAAAATAGTTGGGATAAGGGGGAGAAAGCAGCAGAAGATCAGAGCGCAATATTACCAACCCGTAAAGAGTATAGAGACCATCGACTTATCATTTTAAAACCAAATGGGTTCTTAAAGGGTTCTTTTAGAAAAAGCAAAGGTCAACAGCCTTACAACGTTATATGTAACTAACATGTAGCCAACACGATGGGGTCAGATCAGCTCTGGGATTAGCCTTGCACCGAATTAGACAGGCCCGCCCTATTTCTTCTCTGGGCCATATAAAACACCTTTCTTTGTAGGCAGCTCCTCTTCCACTCCCGCCTATTTATTTAGTTATTGATTAGTTTATTTACAGAGGAAAGGAGATATTCTTACTACTTTCACTGCCGCCCTCCCCACAAGCAAGGGTACAATGCTTGCTCCTTTGTAGGTGATTATGCGTAGAGTTTGAGTCAGGTTGTTAAGGTGTGTAGTCGTTAATACTCTAATACTTTAGAGTAGTGTTGGATTCTGTTACAATTAAGTACTCTTTATCGGGAGGATGCGTGGCTCCCTCCACCCTTCCCTCGCAGCTATTTTCCCAGTGCAAACAACGCTTCATTTAAACCAAACAAATAAACATGAATCTTTCAAACGTCATTGCCTGAATCTGCAAGGATTTTGGCCATCTGCCGCTGCCGCAGTCGGCTGTAGTAACTTGAAGGAAGAACGCGTTTTTTAAAAAGTTCTCTACAGCACAAAGAGATTACCACCATTCGTGTTATTGTGGCGGCTGTTAGTAACTACGCCAGACATCAGGGGGCAAAGGCAAAGACTCCTTCAGAATTTAACACGGAACGCTTCGCCTAAACTAGATCACACTTTATTCGGAAAATCAAGCTTTAAGCATTTTAACGTGCTCTATGCATGAGAACCGCCTTCCAAGGAAAACAAATACGTAGTTGCAACTGTGTGATAAGAAATGGGGTAATTACTATATATATAGTATATAACGATGGAACGCTGTACCTGCAATTTTTTTAAAAAATAAGGCTGGAAGGATAACAATCTAACTCTTTCCCAATGTTTGCTTTCACTCCGATTTATACAGTGCACTCTTTTGCTCCCGATTTATACAGCGCACTCTTTTGCTCGTGGCAGCACTGGCACAAGCGGCATACAGCCGTAAGATCCAACAAATTCTCCACTTCCCCCTTCTTTCTCTTGCTTTACTCTTCGTTCAGGTAGAGTGAGAAACATTCGAGAAGATTAAACTACACTTTCCTGCTACAGAAAACCAGAGCGCTGGGACACAAACGACTGTCTACACCAGGTGTGGGATGTCCAAACTTTTCGGGTGGCAGGCAGCTCATGTGGTTCAGGTTCACTAAGGCCTGGGGGCCGGATGCGGCCCCCAACACCAATTCCTCATGGCTCTAGGAAGCGGAAGTGAAACGCACCGCTTCCAGGAGCGACGAGGGCTTTGCCGGCTGGATGAATTGGCATGGGGCTGTATATGGCCCCGGGGCGTAGTTTGGGCACCCCTGGCCTACACCTCAGAGAAGGAGGAAAGGTGGCGCAGAGTAACGCTCAGTCGCCTCGATGCTCCCTCTACAAATTTTCTCTAATTGAGGCCTGCAGGAAGATGATCCTCCTATCCTTTGATTAAGCTTGTAATCAATGATCTTTTGCGGCTTCTATACACCAGGTCCACCTTCACATCTTCCCCAGTTTTGCAGAGGAGAAGGAAGTAGGAGATAGCTAGTCTGGGTCCTGATCCTCCCGTTCCGTTCCTCCAGGGCCGCTAGATTAGGAGGCTTTCTCGGGATTGTTAAGTAATGCATCCGCCTCTTTGTCAGCTGCACCGCCGGACGCCTCTCCTCATTTGTTCGGCTTTGGCCAAATGAAACGGAACTGGAAACGCCGGGTTGAAAACACAGATTTCCTTTCTTTTTCCATTCCGTTTCATACTCGAGTTACAGTCTTCCGATGCGACCTGTCCGCACAACTTGACGGCGTTCCGCTATTTTCTCAGGACACTAAAGTTGTTTTGTTTTGGTTTTAAGACAAAGGTATCTTTATTTCTTTTTTTTTAAAAAAATGAGAAATTTATTTCCCCTCTCTTTCTTTTTCTCTCTCTGGCTTTGCAAACAGCAAGAAGGAAAGGTAATCCACGGCCTTGTAGCTCGGTCACTTTCTTGAAAGAGTTAAAGAGAACTTTGGAGGGCTGGATCTTTCTTTCCTTCCTTCTCCTCCCTCGCCTCCATTCTTTCACTCACTCCATTCTCTTCCTTCTGCTTTGTCTCCCTTTCTCCCCCTCCACCCCGTGTTTTATTTTAAGAATACAGTATTCACTACAACCTCCCACCGCCTAAATCCTGCTGTTGGGTAGCCAGTGAAAGAAAATGAAAAGAGAAAGGCGCCTTTATAAAGATTTTTAAAAGAGTTTGAAGCATTAAAAGCGTATGCGTAGTTTCTCCTGTAGACGGAGGACATGGATGTCTCCGTGTCTAGTTCTGTATACAACAAGCCTGGCTGCCCGGAAAAGCGTTTGGCGAACGTCTCTTCAGCAACGAAGCTTATTCTGCTCAACTCTCCCGTTTGGGAGAAAGGGAGCGGTCTTAATCCACTCATGCCGGACACTTGTCACCAATAAACGACTTATTTTCCGCGAACCCACGAAAGGGATCGAGTTTGGCCGAAGGAGACCCGCGGCACAATTTGCAAATGCTGACGACGCGCAAAGAATTGATGGCGAAAAGTTCCCCTAAAAGCGCCTGATGACTTTTCCTGGCCACTTTGTCTAAGTTGTTTCTTCTCTCGGCTGAGTCCAAAACGAACTCCTCTGGGCCAAGGCACTGGGTCACGCCAGATGCCGATTTACAACGGGCGTCCGGGCTTCAGATATAAAGAGGACTCTGAAGAACAGGCTGCAATAGACATGGCGTTAAATTGCATCTTTTCCTTCAAGAAAATCCATTACAGTGTTTTCCACGAAAGGTTAAATTCTGCACAGAATCCATGACATCATTGCAGCCCCATTTCTGCACTTCCACAGCAAGCTATTGTTATTTATTATAAAAATCTTCAATTTAGATTCCCAGTCGAAGACTGGTATACAATTAACAGTTCAAGACCTAACCACGGGCCTAAGAACTGTTAAGGTAACATCTGAGTATGTTGGCAGTTCCTAGTAAAGTTGTTTTTTGTCACGTTAGGATGTTCAAGTCCAGTAAGTCCAAATTTTTCAAATATCTAGGGAGTCCTTTAGGTGTTGCTCCAAGGGCTCCGATTACTATGGGTACAACAACATTGATTATTATTATAAATACAAATCAACCATTTGGTTCACAGTCAAGGACTGTATTATTATTATTATTATTATTATTATTATTATTATTATTATTATTATTATTATTATTATTATTATTATTATTATTATTATTATTATTATTATTATTATTATTATTATTATTATTATTATTATTATTATTGGAAGGAGGTAGCCAGGGAAAGAAAATGAAAAGAGAAAGGCATCTTTATAAAAACTTTTTAAAATCGTTTACAATATTAAAAGTATACATACTCTCCTCTGTAGACAGAAGAAATTGATGTCTATGTGTACAGTTCTGCATACATAAGGTTCATATTTATTCAGATGCTTACACAGAGAGATAGAGATGAGGGTTAAATTGGCCTGTCTGTTAAACAAATGCTGAAACTCTTGGCTCAACCCCAAAACATTTTAGGTGGAAGTAGGCCCCACCAAGTTCAACAGGACTTACTTCTGGTCAAGGGTAATAGGATTCCAATGTTCCATTGAAGTTAGTAGGGCCTACTTCCAAGTAAGTTTGATGGGGATCCACTTGTTAAATGCTTTGAAGACAACAACAAGGCTTCCAATAAAAATAGGCTTGTGTTCCAGTAAATAATAAAAACAAAGCAAATCCTGGCCACCATCACTTGAATAAACCTTTCAGTTAAACTAAGGACACTGAAGCAAATCATTAAAACTATGCAACATCTTTCCTAATGGTGGAACAGGTTTGTTTCTTTTACAGTATCCTGTGCATAATTTTAATAAAAATCCTAGTAGTATATTGGTTCCCATTTTGAGACGTGAAGGAGATGGAAAGTTTTATAAATTATTTAAATGTTTAAAATCCAGATTATTTATCCAGTTTTAGGGCAAAACAACATGCAGATAAAATTAGGGCCTAAAATTATGCACCAGATTGAGTTTTCTGCAGCTTTTAAAATCTTTCAGTACTAAAGTGGCCTGATTAAAAAAGACAAAAAAAATTATCAAGTATATATGAATTTAGCCTATTATTTTTTTTATTTCTGTGTGTTCATAGTAAACAGTTTTTGTAAGTGACAAACACGGGCATATGACCACAGTATCACAATCAAGTTTTTTTAAAAAGACAACAATAACAATCACTCAAATTTATGCGGCATTTGCGCAACACAGGTTACATATTTGCAAGGTTTACCTATAAGTACAATAGGTATTAACATTTCACTACATTTAAAAAATAAAAATAAAGGTGACCTGTTAGTGACCACATACATCAAAATATACACAACACAAACTGAAGGCAATTCATGTTTTTTTTTAACCCCTTGGATTCATTTGAATGGGCAGTGCCAAAAAATTGGATTTATATAAGTCTTTTTCTATTGTATTTTCTTTAAATGGGGAAAAAAACTTTGGGAACCACAGGATGCATTTTCTAAAACCCAATCTTTGGTCTAAAATTAAACAAAGGGCAAACAAAAACAAAAAGGGAAGGAAAATAAAATCGCCTCTTTTTAAAAAGTGGAGTATAAAAGAATCCATGGCCAAAATGTAATTCCAGGACTTCTCTGCTTATTTCTCTCTCTTTTAATTAAAAAATGCTTCCAGACAAATGACAATTTGTATCATGACATTCATCAATTTTTTATTTTCATAGTCTGCATCTCTCAACAGATCAATGATAACTTATAATACTGCAAACATGGAAAGTCTGGCGGCTTAGCGAGTCCTACCGGAGCCAAGATGGCAAATAGCAGTGACTATTTAAGACACACGTTCCCCTAGATTTCCCCTTCTTCTCAACTGCAGCATCTACGTATTCTCCATGCTAGTCTCTGGATGACTCGCCTCCCTCTGCTGGAATAATAAAACAAGCCTAAAGACTGAACAAACGTACAGAAAATTTGGGGGAAGAGGGCAAAGGAAACTTAATAAAAAATACCTGGTCATTTTTTTCTCTCCTGGGTGAGGTTAATTTTTCTCCTTTCTCTCTCTCTCCTCTTTTCTTTCTGTTTTGTTCTTTTATTATATAGTCTGGCTCACGCTCTCTCGCTTTCGCTCTCTCGCTCGCTTCTCTCTCGCTCTTTATTAGCAATTGTTTAAAATGGTTTACATTTATTATTATTATTTTTTAATTAATTTCCTTTTTTCCCTTTTTTTTGTACAACGTAAAGGTGTGTAAAATGTTTCACTTACAGTCTCCGGCTTCCCTGGGAGGGAGGGAGGGGGGGGTAGGTTAATGTATTAGCGGGTTGGAGGAAGAGCCCTGATTTTGATGCGTGAAATAATCGGAAAGTCCCCCCGACAGTCCGGTGGCGAAGCTGGGCAGGGAGGGTCTGAGCGACTCGCACGGCAGCGCGGAGGAAGGCGCCTGCGGCGAGGTGGACGACGAGGCGGCCCGTCCCGTCATCGAAGTGCTGCTCTGAGACGAAGTCATGGACGGGTGCGGGACGTGGGGGAAAAAGTAACTGGTCTGGCCGGCGGCCAGGAGGTTGACCGAGCACGGGTTGAGCGAGTAGGTGCCCGAGCAGGGCACGGAGAGGCCGCAGGGCACCGAGGCGGCCAAGGCAGCGGCGGCCGTCAAGTGGTGCGTGGCGTAGGGGATCTCGCCGTTGACCAGCCGGTCCACGCTCAGGCCGC
The DNA here is from genome assembly GCA_035047345.1 of Bradypodion ventrale. Lineage (NCBI taxonomy): Eukaryota > Metazoa > Chordata > Lepidosauria > Squamata > Chamaeleonidae > Bradypodion > Bradypodion ventrale. Next base: position 446,070,935 of record JAWDJE010000001.1, on the reverse strand, counting down.
TGGAGGCCGAGAAAGAGTGGTTGTTGCTCAAGGAGTTCTGGGCCAGGACCGAGCTGTAGGGCATGGGGTGGCTAGGGTAGGCCGAGGTGGCCCCGTTGTAGCTCAGGGCGCTGCTGGCCCGCGGGTGGTGGAGCGAGAGGAAGGGCGACATGGGCCAGTACAGCGAGCCGGCGCGGTCCATGAAGGTCAGGCCGGTGGAGGTGAGGCGGGCGCCGCGCTTGAAGGCCAGCTTGGCCCGCGAGGTGGTGGAGCGGCGGCGCAGCTTGCCCGTGGTGCCGCCGATGAAGACGTCGTCGCTGGACGGGTCCAGCATCCAGTAGTTGCCCTTGCCCGGGTCGTCGTAGTGCCGGGGCACCTTGACGAAGCACTTGTTGAGCGAGAGGTTGTGGCGGATGGAGTTCTGCCAGCCCTGCTTGTTCTCCCGGTAGTAGGGGAAGTTCTTCATGATGAACTCGTAGATGCCGTTGAGGGTCAGGCGCTTCTCCGGGCTCTGGCGGATGGCCATCATGATCAGCGCGTTGTAGCTGAAGGGAGGCTTCTCGTACTTGCCGTTGCTCTTCTTGTCGCCTTCTTTGCCCCCGCCGCCGCCGCCGCCACCATCTCCGCCGCCGCCGTCCTTAGCCCCCTCCGGCGTGCTCTTCTTCTCCTCCGACGGCCCTTTCTCCTTCTCCTCGTGGTCGACGGCGCCGGAGCCGGGCTCACCTTTCCCGCTCAGAAGATCCCCCTTGGCCACCTCTATGGGGCCAGAAGTGGCGGGAGCCCCGGCCGCGGCGACGGCCACGCCGACCCCCACCCCGGGAGGCTGGAGCCGGAGCTGGTTCTTTGCATCCTCCTCCTCGTCCTCCTCGGCCGGGGCGACTCTCTGGGCTTGCTGCTGCTGCTGCTGCTGCTGGCCTTGGTGGTGGTGGTGGTGATGATGGTGGTGGTGGTGGTGGTGCGGGTGATGGTTGTTGTTGTTGTGATGGTGGTGGTGGCTGTGGTTGTTGTCGTTCTGGACGGCTTCAGGCACCAGGCTGTTGATGCTAAAGGAGGACTTGGGCAGCATTTTGACTTCTTTCCTCTCTCCCATGTCCAACATCACACTCTAGGCGGCGGGGGAAAGTCGCACAGCCGGCAGGAAGAGGAAGAGGCGGCGGCGGTAAGCGCGGCTGGATCCGTCCCGGAGAGCAGCGCAGCGAGGCGGCGGGAGCAGCAGCAGCAGCCGAGCACTTGGACCACAAGCTCCACAGCTTGGCGAGGCATGTAGCAAGAAGAAGGGAGAGCTGGCCGGGGAAGGGGCGGCCAAGGCGAGGAAATGAAAGCCCAAGGCAAACGGGAAGGGACGGGCGATGCTCAAATATTCACATCCCCACCCCACCCCCCCAAAAAAATGGGGGGAAAAGAAAGGGAAAAAGGGATCCAATGGAAAGGAAAAGACGACTGTTTCCCCAAAACTATGGACGGTATATATTGGGGGGGAGGGGGAGCCCCGAGACTCTCTGTCCAACTACTTCATGGTTGCCTGGAACCCCCCTGGTCCACCCAAGCAAGGGAGGGGTGGGTGGGTTGGGTTGGGGGGGTAGGGGGAAAAAACCCCGCAGCCGGGGCTCTGGATCGGAGCAGCGGCGGCAGATTTAAGCTCCAATTAATTCCCCAGTTCAAGACTCACACTAGAGCTGTGGAGGAGGGGGAATTTTTTTTTTTATTTTGTTGTTTAACCTTTCCCGCCGGCGGCCCAATCAGAGCGCTCGGCGTCCTGGAGGACGTCGCCCAATCAAAAGGGGCGCCTTCTCTCCTCCTCTCCGCCCCGCCCCCTCTCCCGGACGCTCGCGTGCGCGCGCCGCGTTGCCTTCCTTTCACCCTTAGCCAGCCCTGGGCTCAAGGCTGGCGGCGGCGCGCAGGGATACCGAAGGGGCCCAGAGAGGCGCATCACCGCGGAGCGTTTCGCTCTGAGACTCGCCCCCCCCCCTTAAACTATTCTGTGCTGAATAAGGCGTCCAGGTCTTGGTGGCGTCGGCTGAGGAAGAAATGGGGAGAGAGGGGAGGGGGAGGAGGAAGAAGAAGAGGAAGAAGAGAGAGAGTGTTATGTTTTAAGAATAAGGCTCGTGTTGTTAAAGGGATATTCTCATGCCAGCAGGGGGAGCTCTCACGAGACCTGTCAGAAATGGTGGCAGAACAAGAATGAGGGGGAAAGAAGCACTACTTTGCGGACCCAACCGGGTGTTTTGGGGACGAAGCTGCCTCTTGTTATTTCTAGGCCTTTCCCGCCTCCTGGTCTGGATGCTTTGCCTGGCAGCGTCTGGGTCTGAGAGAGAACTAAAGGGCGGGAATAAATAAAATGCACCCCACCCCCCGCCTTTCAGGCTGCGGCTTGAGGACTCCCTCGTTCGCTCCCCCTCCCTCCAAGCCCAGAAGACGGACGGAGGGGAGGGGGGTGTCTTGGCTGCGGTCTGGGCGGTGGAGCGGGGCTGGGAGGCTGGAGGAGGTCTTGGGCAACCGGGAGGCGAACTCGCCCCCTTTGGCTCCGGGCATCTTGTGGCTGAGGAAGCACAACTGCGGCTGGACGCCCAGCCAGGATTGGGGGGAAGGGGGGGTGAGAAAGGCGCGGGTTCTCCTCCCCAAGCACCGGTTCTTTCTGAAATTCTGACTCTTCGGCGGTTCTGAAGGTCTCTTTTAACCCGCGAGCCAATAGAGGGGGTTAATAGGCGCCCAATGAGTACAATAAATAAGCGCCAGGAGGCCTTCGTTTCCTTCCGATGCGCCCCTTCCTGCTTTCTTCGTCCTTCCTGTTTGTGAACCGCGTCGTGTCTCTCTCTCTCTCCCCCCCCCGCCCCGCTTGTTGTGTTGTTCTTTTCTCTCCTCGCCCCAGATCTCTCTTCTTCTGACTTCCCGACCTCCCGACCGTCGGTGAGATAGATTGAATGAAGAGGGAGCGCCCCCGCCCCTGACTTCTTTCCCGTAGGGCCTCCTCCTCCCTCCCAGCCCCAGGTGGCTAGTGGCCATTTTCGCCTCCCCCTCACTGGCCAAAGGGGGTCGGAACGATTTCGCCGAGGCTTGTGTCTTCCCGGGAAATATTTCCTGTTTGAGCGCATCCGACGTATAAGTATATGTCTCGGGAAGGAACACCCACTTCGCACGGTGGCACTTGGTGAAAAGGAAGTACTGTACTGTATTTCGATCCCCACCTCCCACCCCCAACCCACCAGGTTAAAATGTTGATTTTTTTAAAAAAAGAAAGCGAAAAGCAGAATTAACGCCATCTGAGCTGGAAAAATGCGACTAGCCTTCCGTTTACCATGCTTTATATTAGGAAGCCAGACATAAAGGTAGTTCACATTTTAAAATTTTATTTTAATGGCCTGGAGTTTCTTTTCTCTCTCTCTCTCTCTCTCTTTTTTTTTTTTGGCCTTTGGCCTTTTGGTTTGATACGGGGGAGGGGTCGTGGGGAGAAGTGCAAGCCAAGGGGGAGGGGAATAAAGGATCTCCTTTGTGACAGTGGCTGTCTCACATAATGCTGCTTAAGCTAATAGGAGTGGAAAGAGGCGAGCTTACGGGGAGGATTTCCTCGAGAAGCGAATTCAGTGTTAATCATCCGGATCAAATCCTCTCCCTTTCCACCTGCACGAGACGGGCAGCCCTTTTTCTTTCTTTTTCTTTTCTTTTTTTTTTTTTTGGGGGGGGGGAGGAGAGAAAGCGAACCCAAAAAAATCAGAAAACAAGATGTCACCAGGGGTGGGGTGGGTGGTGGAGAGAATATTCCGATCAAAGTGAGAGAGAGAAAAAACAGCTGTCACCGCTTTCCCCATCGTCACAGCTTTGGACGCTCACATATGTGGGTGGCGTTGCTGGCCCTTAAAACAGAAGAAAAGGGGGAAGAAATACAGAGGGAAGATATATTATATTATATTATATTATATTATATTATATTATATTATATTATATTATATTATATTATATTATATTATACTGCTTTTCGTGTAGGCTAAAACTTTGCTGAAAGGAGGAAAAAAAACTTGACCTGAAGTTTCTGGAGGCGGAGAGAGGATAAAATACTTGCAAATGGGAAATGCTGTGAACTCAGTGTATCGAATATAACCTCGTGTGAACTTGTCTGAGTGGCATTTCTATATATTTTCTCTCAAAAGGCCGTGGTTCGGGTGAGGAGGAATGGGAAACACAAAGGGGATTATAAACAACAACAATCCTGCTCCCCGGAATTATGCAATAAGAGATTACACTATTTATAATTTTTCCATTTTTTTCCTTTTAATTAATTAATGAAACCCTATGACAGCGGTGATTCCTAATTTCCAAAGTGCAGAAATACTTCATGGTGGTGGCTGGAAATTCTGCTAAGGGTGAAAAGTGTAGAAGAGAAAGTAGATGATGATATCATCACTACCACCACCACCCGCCTTTTAGATAGGTTTTCTTGTAGGGTTTTCCAAAATCGTCTCTTCCCCGAATTCGGGATCTGGAGAGAGAAACGGATCGCTTAGGTAAACATCTACTGATGTGGAGCAACGGTACTATATGATATGCAGGAAGGAAAGTGTTGATTAACACAGAAGAGGGGGAAAAAAGAGAAATTAGCTGATTGCATGCTCATAAGTGCAAGCTGTCATTGAACTGCTTTTAAAATAGACACAGCTGGGTGTTTGTGTTGCAAAAATTCTTCTGTTTTTGCTAATACTGAAATAAGCATGATTTTGTATACCAAACATTTTCGGATCATTAAAATTTGTAATCTGCTCCGGTTGTGAAACACAAAGAGAAGTAACGGATTTCTTTGGCTGTCGCATTTGCTGATATGATATTAACTCAATCAGGTCTTGACAATCGGGGCCAATTGTGCCTTGTCAAAGCTATTTGGTCCATTTAAAACACAAAATGCCCAACGTGGGCATTGTTTGTTAACACGGGATGGTCCTGTCCCTGCTCCCACCCCAGGCAAATCCAACAGAGAAGGAAAGGGGGTGCTTATTGAGACCCTGAAATCATCAGTTGAAATTTTAATGCCCTCAGGTGTCCCATAGGTCAGAGATGCGTTTATTGGGCCTTCAATTTGGCCTGAAGATTTTTTTAAAAAGGGGGAGGAAAGCCGACAAAACCAAATTAAATTAAATATCCAGCGCCTGAATTTCCCCTCTACACCTCTACCCATAGCATATTGCTCAAACGTGGGAAAATCCATACCCCTTCCTCCAAAACGATAAACATTAGATATAGGAAATATCAATGGCAAACTCCCTCCCGGCAAACTCCCTCCCGAAATTGTAATTGGTGGGGAATAAGTAAAAATTCTCCATTAAAACCATAACAGCAATGCCGGTTGTTGGCTCAGCTATCGCCCTGGAGAATCTAGTGTTAGTCTCTGAAAGCAGGTACTATGCAATGGTAGACGAGAGAGCGACTCTGCTTTCTTTTTCAGCAAGATATGGTGTGAGAAGGGCCGAAGCTGCGACCGACTGACCAACCGATAGATAGATAGATAGATAGATAGATAGATAGATAGATAGATAGATAGATTAGATTAGATAGATGCCACACATCTTGCCTCGGAAGTTCAATGTTAGTAAATCCCGACTGATTAGAACAGCTGCACAAAGAGCCATTAGAATTCACATGTATGAACTGAAATTGTCCTGTCTCTTCTACACTACCCAAAGAAGAGTGAGATAGGCAAGTTAAAAGGTACCAGGAGTAATTAACTCCGTTAATTTTTGTGGGAGGAGGAGCTTCGGATTGCGATCCAATCCAAGGAAAGCACTTTCTTCACAATGCAAACCTGTGCACTTCTATTTCGAAGCCCCGCTGACCTGGAGAGAACTTTGGTGAGGTGGGGGTGGGGTTACTGGATAGGGTTGCAATCTTATCGCACATTGGCTGCAATGGGGTGATCCTGCAACTTAATTCTTTAGCCTTGAAATCAGGGATAGTTCAAGATGATTTGTAGGGCCCTAGGGCCGTAAGTAGCGATTTTGGCGTCTGGGGCATGAAGCATCGTCTCCTACTCAGCCCACTAGAGTCATGAGTGGGAGTGAGAGGCCCCTTCCCCCAAGAAAAAGGAGGAGGAGAATTTGATGCCCCTCTGCCAAAAAGAAAGTTTGTGTAACCACTCCGAGAGAGAGAGAGAGAGAGAGAGAACAGTACTGAGAAGGGTTGTCATTTGCCCTGCCGTCTGTACCACCTGTGATTTTCCCTTATAAGAAAGAAAGAAAGAAAATGCCAAAAAAGAGAGGAATATCCGCCACCCCCTTGTGTTTGTCCCGTCTAGAATAGAGTAGAGGGAGTATTCTGTTTGTTCCACACCCAAAATGGGAACGATTCTGGAAGTTCGACGATTCCAAGTTCAAGAAATGTCTGAGAGTGGAAAACAAAATTATTCTAGAAGAAACAAGGGAATAGCTCTAGAATTATGAGAACAATCAGTTCGCCCCAGGGAAGACTCGTTTACTGGTCTGCCGATTACTGCCAGAAACATGCACTGATAAGGACTTAAGTTTGGCCAACAACAAAGCCAATAATGTGGCTTCATTTTGGCAGTCCAGGGTTTGATCGGGACTGGAAAGAAGAAGAAGAAGGGAAGATCAGTTTCCCTCCAAGCTGAGCAAACTCTGGTGGTGAGCAAGAGTTGGAGAAGAAAAGACAGCCAGAGTTTTCCTTAACTGTTTGGAAGCACGAAGTGTCCCCCTGTCGACCTCCACATTGGCTTTGGGAAAGAAATGAACCATATGGAGAGTAATTTCCTACTCCTGTTTCATGATGGAGATCTATAGGAGAAAAGACTCGCTATTAATTTCTTAAGGCAGATGGGAAGGAGAAATATTAAGCCGTGGTTCTCCAACAGCTCACGCAGATTGCCCTTACCCCTCCTTTAATTTCCAGGCTATGTGCCACTTATTATTGGTTCTTCTTACCAAAACGAAATTAAATACAGTATGGAGAAACTGGATGGATTCCCCTGCCTAGGCGAAGATCGTGTTCTTCTTGCGCTTAGAGGAGGAGGAAGGCCTGGAAGTAGCGCTGAAGGGGGGCTTCAAGGCCCTCCGCGTATCAAGTGAAAGATGGCTCCTTCTGCTATGGCTATGGCTTGGGCCTGGCCACCCTGCTGTTCCTCGCCCCTTGCTCGAAAGACCGTAGTATCCAACTTTAGGGTTCCGTGCTCATTTCCGTTTATAGCCAAAGCGCCAGCGCTGTCTGTATCTAAAGACATTTCCATGGTCATGTGGCAAGCATGACTAAACACCGGTGCACACAGAACGCTGTTGACGAAGTGGTACCTCTTAATCTACTTGCAATTTCTTGCTTTCGAACTGCTAGTTTGGCAGGAGCTGGGACAGATACTGGAGCTCACTCCATCGTGCAGAACTCGGGTCTCAACCTGCCAACCTGCCGAACTTCTAGCTGTCAAGTTCAGGATCTCAACCACTTAACACTGCAGTTATTATACAAGGTGTTACCACTAAATTTCGTGTCAGACATTACTCTGGGTTGAAAGGATTTTTGCTGGAGAAACTCCGCTCAGGGGACGACCGAACGAGGCTCCTTTCATGTCCCCAAAGAGTTGGGACAGAGACGGGCACTCAATCGTCATGCAGCATCCTGGGTCTCGAACTGCTGGATTGCCGGCCTTCCAGCTAACAAGGCGAGCTTCTTAACCACTGAGCCCCCCATAGCCCCTGTTAACCACCTACATAAAGAGTGAGACCATAGTGGGTGGATGGGGAGAAGGAATCTGTCCGGATCGAAGGGTAAACAGATTGCCAACACAGCAGGGTCGTTCGGGGGATGAACTCGTGACATAGATACATAGCTAGGGAGAAGGAATGCTGATCAGATAAGAGGACCCAAGGATAGTGGGTCTGCCCCAGACCACTGCACGACCCCCACCCTGCCGTCAGAAGGGTCTCCCGCCTCTCCATCCTACACCTCTGTTGCCTTTCTTCGTAGCTGGGAGCGGCGATCGCATCGAGCGATTCGAAGCCTTCCCTCGTTCGCGTGTTGGAGCCTTCTTCTGCGGCTTTTGGTTACAGGTTTCCACCATTAGGCTGGCGAGAACAGTAGTGAACTAAACTTCCCAGTGAGAGGTCTTCACACCCGGGGAAGTGTGACTTTGCCGCCGCAGCCCTGCTCCGTCACTCATTAGGACGCCCGCGGGTTGTCGGCGCTTTCCTCCCTTCTTTGGCATGCACGCACACAAGCACGTACATGCACACGCACGCGCGCACACACGCACGCGCGCGCACACACACACACACACACATGTCGAGCCTCAGCCCTGAAACTAAATTAAGAAGCTCATGATTAAGAGACAAGCGTCTACGGGACCTGTCATTTCAGCACCCTTCCATCATAACATTGTGGCACGGGGAAATTTGCTTGAAAACTCTAGGAGAAAAAAAAATTGGTGCAGGAGACTGGAGAGAGAGAGAGATGTTGCGCTTTGAGTCGAGAACTGCTTGCTCCGGTTTGTCTTCTGTAGAGGAGGGAGAAGAGGTGTTGGCAAGAGCCCAGGGCTCCCAGAGACCGCTGGGCAACTCTGGATGGTCTTCAAGCAGGTAGGTGGACAACTTAGAAGTCTTCCAGGGGAAAAGGCTTTCGGAGCCATTGCAAGTGGATCCGTTTGGGGAGGGGGGAATAATTATTTAAAAAAAAAAACTCCACCAACCGAATTTCTTCCCCAGCAGGCTCCGGGGGAAGTCCCCTGAATGTCAGCGCTGTCTGGAACACCAAGTTCCCACCGGCTGAGTAATGCTTCTTTGGAGGGAGGAGGAGGAGAGGAAGGAGGCGGCAGCGCGTGCAGCGGCCAAGAACTTGCCACCGACCGATCCATTTGGGAGCGTGCAAAGCGCGGCGGGGAGGGGGGGGAGAGAGGAGGATGGGTGTCGATCCAAGAGCCCCCCCCCTTCATTCCTGGTTCATGTTCTACCCTTTCTGCCTTTCAGTTCTCGAAGGGTTAACTACTCCGGAGCAAAACCGCCGCTTTCTATCACGGAGAGGCAGCTCAGCTCTCCGGACTTGAAGAAGAAGGTGGGGAAACGGGGGGGGGGGGGAGTCCACTCGCCTTCCAAGCTCTTTTCCCGAACAAAGCCACTGTTTGCTCCGAAGTAAGACCTGCTTGCCTTACTCCCAAGGAAGCATGGAGGAAATATGGTAGAGCTAGTTTCCCCAAGGGAGGAACAAGCTTGCACATTTTTTTTAGAGTGGGAAAGACTTTCCGAGAAGTTTTTCCCACACTAAAAAAAATGTGCAAGCTTGCAGGTTACACAGAACTCCCTTCAGGAGGCAGAGAGTGTGTATGAAAGAGGTGTCTTAGATAACGCCGCAGGTTGAAGGGAAACTCACCACTCATTCCAATGGTTTCCCATGGGCTGAGTTAGACTCGTGTAAACTTCTCGTCAAGAGGAGAGCGGCATCCAGGCAGTGAATGTGTGTGTGTGTGTGTGTGTGTGTGTGTGTGTGTGTGTGTGTGTGCGCGCGCGCGTGCGTGCGTGCGTGCGCATGCACGTGTGCGCGCGCGTGTGCGCGTGTGCGTGCATACTCCAGAATGGCATCCCATCCCGTGTTGTTCCATCGATGCCCAGGGAAAAGGCTAGTAAAGTTCAAGAGACCCGAAAGGATAACGGCAATGGGCACAGGGCTAATGTGTCTGGTTTTGGGGGCAGCGTCACCTTGTTCCTTGATTTATCTGTGAATGTAAAGGAATTCGGGCAGGTGTCGTTAAAAAAACAATCTATAGGTTGCGCACAAACTAGAAACAAACCTAGTCAACCTAGGATTTCTTTTTAGGGAAGGATCGTAGAATCTAGGCAAACCTACCTAGAAGAAAAGTCAGAGTATTATTTACAGTGCGGGGCGTGCCGTGTTCCTGCAACCATTTTATCCTTATTTTCCACTGCTAGGCGAATCTGCATTTCTAATATGTGAGTCTTAGGCTGCTAATTGTGCCATTGTGGAAATATATTGCAAAGAGATTTCCCCACCCCACTGCATAAAACATGTGCAAGTTGTGCACAGGTAATCCTTACCAAAGGTTTTCTACACGCAGTATAGAGTTCAGGTATTTCGGTTTCGTCCTGGGCGGCAGGAGGTCTGCTTTGTGCTCCAGGGGTGCTTTACGCCGTTCATGGAAATCACAAAAGAGAAAGTTGAAAAACTGTCTACGGGAAGAAGTCGCTTTCAGAAGGCGACAGAGTTAATAAAAGATAAGTGTCCCAGTTTGAAAGAAAGGGGAAAGAAAGAAAAAGGAACAATTCGAACCTGTAATTCTGTATAAATACTTACCAGCCAGTAAGCCCCACTTAATAAAGCGGAACTTATTTCTAAGTAAAAAGATGCATCATTATTTTTCTTTTTCTCCCTTTTGTTCTTTGACCCAAAGTTCTAAAAATTAAAATGTTTATTGCTCCGGTTGGGTGGATGGCTTGTAGTTGCTTGTTTCTATGGTTATTTTATCTGTGCAAACTGCCCAGTGTGGAGAAATTTCCACAAGATGAGTGTGAAACAAACAAACAAACAAATACAGTAAATAAACAAACATTTGTGGTAAGGTAAAAACTGTATCAGCCAAGCCAGAAAAGTTATGAAAGTTTTCTTTCTCAGTGTTTAAAATTAAAAGTTTCTTGGTGTTTAAAATATAGAATTATTAGACTGTAATAGTAGTTGTTTCTACTGTAGTAATAATAATAATAATAATAATAATAATAATAATAATAATAATAATAACAACAACAACAACAACAACAACAATTGTTGATGATGATGATTGATGATGATGATTGATGATTATGATGTCATCAACAATGATGACGATGATGATGACGACGACAACAATATTCCAGTCCACTACTGTGAATCAAATGGTAGATTCGTATCCAATAGTAATGATAATAATAATTTCATCTGCTTATTTTAATTTCTTGCATTCTGATTCTTAGATTTTAGACTTGGCTACTTAGTCCATCCCATCTAACAGAAATACTGAGAAATAACAATAAAACAACAACAACAACACCCCACCCCACACCACCACTACCACCACAACAACAACATTGTTAGACTATCTAAAAACATTAACAGTTGTACATAATTTTTATTTATTTAGTTTTACTATTTTGGAGTGTATTTTGTGGCCACCACAGGTCTCTCCACTATTAACAATAGGGCTCGTAAGATATCCTACTGTGTTTGTTTAAAGTGGTTTCAATAAAAACTTATTTGGCAAAGCCTTTAAAGCAAATTACAAAGTTCCCCTTCTTTACGCCTCTCCTTTAAGCAAGCAAACAAAACAATGACGGCAGCCAACGAACTAACCCAAAAGAAAAATTCGAGTGTTTACTTCCAAACCTATAACTAAGGAACTGCAGAATGAACTCACCAAAAGGTGTCTTTATTTTGGCAGTTTCATGTCTGGCCTAGACACGGAGGAAGAAGAAGAAGACTGGGGCAGACTGATTTCAATCTATGGGAACTGTCCTCAGGATTTTTTAAAATTGCATCACAGCGCCGGTAAAATGATCACCGCATTTCCTTTCGAAGGAGCATCGAACGGTAAAGACGGGGCCGGTCTTTTGTCCGTCGGCCAGACGTATACATTGAGAAAACGGATGGCAGGAGGCGAGGGGGATCCGGCAGCCTGGCCAAACTGGGAGCACTGGGGCCAGGCACGAAGCCTCGCAGACGTCCGAGTGAGCTTTCCTCCACCTACCCCATTGTAAGGCTCCCAGGTTAGACAGCCGGTTGCTATTTTTGTTTTAAGCGGGGGCCAGGGGATTTCAGCTTTTTTGGGGGGGAGGGATCGAGACTGACACCCCCCCCCCCAAGCAAAATAGTTGGCCAGGTTTGCAAATAAGCAAGCAAACACCCAACCCGGTCAAGCTTTCTCTTTTCTGCAAGACTCTTGGGAGTGGGGTGGGGTGGTGATATGGTTCGGTTTCTTGGAGAAGAAGAACCGGGAGAGGAAGAATGGAGGTGTGTGTGTGCGCGCGCGCGCGCGCGCGTGTGTGTGTGAGAGAGAGAGAACTCAAGCGACGTCTGCTTCTCCGGGCCTGGTCCGGGTGCTCCCCCTCAAATATGAAGGGCATTCAGAGTGACTGACAGACTGATATAGAATACACAGAAAGAGCCTCCTCAAAGTTTGGGGGTATTTTTGAATCGCAATCGGGTGTACTCCGGGAAACATCAACTTTGTGCCAGCTAATCTTTTTCACACTAAGTCAGGTGAAAGGAACTACGGAGTGAATTCTCCAAAAAGTGGCTTCATTCTGGCAGTTTAACGTCTGACCTAGACACGGATAGCAAATTACTTACTTACTTACTTACTTACTTACTTACTTACTTACTTACTTACCTCTTGGAAAGTTCTTTTGGGACGTCCACTCTAATCCTCAATTTGAGAATATTTGTCTCTCAGTGCCTTATCATGTTCTTGAGACTTTTTAGCTTTGGAATTGGCAAGCCACAGTCAAGAAGAAAAGGGGGAGGGGTTGACAGGTTCCTTTGCCCCCCTTACTGAAGAGTACAGGTGTATCACTAACATTCGCACATTCCTCTCCAGGAGTTGGAAAAGTTCCTTTTTCGGGTGGTGGTGGTGGTGTTGTACACATTCCAGAATTCACCAGCCAGCAAGTATGGCTATTATGATCAAATATATTTTTTAAGGAAGTAATGGGAGCCCTGATGAAATTTTGGGAATGGTAAACCCACTCCATAAATATCTCACTGTTCTTGAACGCCCTATCAGGGTCGCCATAACTTGGTTCCAACTTGACCACACAGAACATTAACTTCAGACCAAAAAAGGAAAATTTCCAAGTTCTGTCCCCTCGTCCCTTCCTCTTGTCTTGCTTGCACAGAAAAAGGGATCGAAAGCTCTCCAGAGGCTTTTTATGTTGTTTGGCTTTCTTTCACTTGCCCTTGACAATAACATTCTCTAGTTGGCGTGAACACAAACGCTGGGAGCGGAGGGGGAAGAAACCTCCAAGAACAACCTCCACCCTAATTATTATTTTCGAAATGGTGGTGCAAACAATAGCATAACCGTTAAATTATTTTGCAACTCAGGAAACTCAAGCAAACCGACTGATCCTTTGGGATCATTTATTTATACATCTGGTCTGTGTAGAGAGAGAGAGAGAGTGTGTGTGTGTCTGTCTGCCTTCAGCCTGATTTCTCTTTTTGTCACCTCTCGATCATAAACATTTGGTGAACCCCGTTGATTATGGAGGAATTTAAAGTTTAGCTATTTTCAGCCTAAGTATTTTGAAATTCCCACGGACTTTAATGGAGAGAGATGTGCATTGAAACGTTCGGCACGTTTACTCGAAAGCAAGGAGCATTGCGTGCTATGGAACTTAATCTCAAATAAATGAGCTCAGGACTGTAATCTAACCTTTTGGCCAAAATACAATTTCAGGCTTCCCTTTCGCATTGGGACCAAAAAGGATTTATATACATAAAATGCAGATTATGGTGGCACCTGATCTGATAGCTATCTGCACAGAGGCTATTTTACCTCAGCATTTAGAAAGTCCTGTTGTTATATTAGCCTCCACCAGAGTAATAAAATCAGGACGCTTTGATACCTATATGAAGGCTGCATTCCTCGTATACTACGTTGCAAAATATTATTTGTGTGTACTAGACCGCAAGCTTTAGAAGCAACAAAATTTCTGAGAAATCCGCAAACTTGTCTCTGTAAAACCCCGGAGCAACTAATTCTGTCTTCCTTCTGCCTTTGTATCGTTACCGAAACGTTTCCTTGTTGCTGGTGGAGTTGAACCTGAATCTTCACATACTTGTTATGTTTGTTTGTTTCTTGGTACAAGCACATTCTACAAAACGGGCCAAGATTGCCTCGACTTTCCGTTCAGTTGGTGCGAAATGAAGTTGAAATTCCAGAACATCGCCTGGCTTATGTAAGCGAAATTCAGACAGCAAAGGTTTATTGCCCGTTCTGTTTTTCTATGGTAGTGGATTGGTGGGGTGGGGTGTCCTTTAAAAGATCCCTGAGATAGCAGGTTAGCAATAAACATGAGTTTTCAGGGAAGGTACTTTTTCAATGTTGTCTTCACTTATGGCCTACCAAGATGGTAAAAAAAACCCCTCGGGATCAAATGCAAGTTGAGCCTTTGGACATATATACCTAAGGTAGACATTCAGAGAGCCTTAAATGGAACTTCTCTGTTGTAGAGGAAGACTACAGTTCGAATATCAACTTTTGAGCACTACCTATAAGAAAGGTCACTGCCTGTCTGGTCACTGCCTGTCTGGTCCGTCCTGATTCTTTCTTGTTTGGTCATTAGACGCAAAAGGTTCGCAATAGGCGGACTTCGACCCGATAAAAAAAGCGTGTCTTGTTTCTCAGCCTCCTGGAGAAGTGAAAGGGATTTGATTTGCTTATTTTGGGAGGGGGGGGGGCGATGAAAAAAGCTGGAGTTTTCCGTGCGCATCTAAGGATGTTCCAGGTACCTATCAACGAAGTGGATGACAAATCTGCTAGGGCTAACGGGGGAATAAAAAGACCGTGCGATACCGTCACCTATGGTACCCCATCGGACAGCTGGAAGTTCATGGGGCGGCTTTGGTGCCAATGTTTGGCTCAGCTCCGGCCAAAGCTGAGCCCTTGATGGAACCCATCAAGGGCACTTGAACCCTGTTTAAGTCTGTCTGGCTCTTGGCTCGGATTCAGGTGCTTGCTTGACCACAGAGATACGCTTTGAATCTCTGGATCGGTGGTCGCCTCCGAGATAGGTAAGCCACCGGTCGTCCTCCAGGTGTAATCGATTCCAAAAAGAACACAGGAACAGTGTGTAGTAGATCATTAGACTAATTGCTGGGAAGAACGTAATTGGCGCTATGTTTTCCCGTAGCAGTGTGTGTGTATGTATCATTTCTCCCTTGGTAAATACGCATTTAAGAAGAAGCCCTCAACTGCCTGTCTCGACATGTTTTTGTGTTTTGAAGAAGAAAGAAACAACAGGACTATTGAAACCGTATATATATATATATATATATATATATATATATATATATATATATATATATATATATATATATATATATATATATATATATATATATATATATATATATATATATATATATATAACTAAAGCGTTGTAAACATTCTATATATATATAATGTTCTTGGTACATATTAACGAAGGTGTGCACACATACATGTATTTTTATATACACGCATATTTTACGTACTTCGTTCAAGACTCTGCAACTTCAGCTCTAAAAAGGTGGATTTTTCCTTTAAGCACTTTCCCTCCCTTCCTCGACAGCCCCACTGCCAAAAGGACTGCATTCTATTTATAAATGTTAGGGAAGTGTATATTACTTCCCGCCCAACAAAAATCGGAACGGAGCGGCAATTTCTCAGCGAATAGGATTCGAAAATATACATTTTCCTCCTCAAAAAACCAGCGGCAAAGTATAATTCAATCAAATTATAGAAAATTGCTTGAAAATCCAGAGCAGGAGCGATCCATTATGTCTGTTTTATTAGTGACAAGTACAATTACTCTAAACTAAAAGAACACTGGTGAATATATAATTGGCCGTAATCACGTTAGTGTTTGAATAAAAATGACGGGAACATTTAACACTTTGACAACAAAATGTTCGGGAAGCTGGAAGGGGTGGGGGAGACTTATTTATTCAAACAGTTTTTATTTTGTAACCAACCACGTGAGAGGGTAACACACAATTTTTGCTTTGGAGGGATCCGTGACTCTCGTAAGAAGTAAATATCTGGTGTGCTTGTGTGTGTCTGTGTGTGTGTAGGGGAACTGATTTGAGTGCACATCTGCAGACATAGACACTGCCTGAAGGACGCCACCTAGAGGGGAAGTTCTGCATCCTCTCCCTCCCGCCCCCGCCCCGCCGTAGCCAATGGTAGAGGAAGCCCCCCCCCCCATCCCTGTTAGCATTCCTCCTTAAATTGGGCTCCCAAACAACTATGATCACAATATTTGCTTTGGAGTTTTCTTAGTTTGTTAACACTTGACGTGATCTACGGATCGGATTGTGAGGGGCCCCTCCCCATAGCGGTGCATGGATCGGCGAAGTTTAATAACAGCAGCGCCAGTAACAAGGACGAAGGGAGGGCGGGAGGGGAAGAGAGAGAGAGAGAGACAGACAGACAGACAGATTCTGGAGTTGCGTAGGGACTATAAACACACACTCACACAACAAGCACACATAAACCCCCACATCCCAGACAGGGCTCGTTTGCATTGATTTTCACCTTGGGTTGTTCAAACCAAATTAAAGCCCTCTTCTGCCGCTTCGATCGTCTTGACTTGTCACAAAGAAACAGAAAGAGCCTCCACGAAGATTGTGGTACTGTATTTTTGGAACCACAATCAGGCGTTGGGGTCCTCAAGGCCACTCAGTGCGCTCCTCTGCTTACAGCCAAGCAGATTTATCTGGCTTTTAGGGGCCACCAGCGGGCAGGATCGTTCATTTATGTTTCCAGCAAGGACAAGAGCGTTCTCACGTTCGTCCTTGAACCACACGTACAAAACGTTAAGACTTGGTCAGCATTCTTAGAAAACGAAATGGGAATCGACTGAGCTGTGATGGGAACCTAAATAGCTGACTCTCTGGTGTGGATCATTCATTCATTCATTCATTTAGTAGTTCCTTCCGCCTGTGGCTTCATTTTGGTAGTTTCACGTCTGATCTAGACACGGAAGGGGGGAAAAACCCCCATCATCTTCATAATCGGCTAGATCAAGGAGGTAGAGTTATCTCTAAGACTGGGTTCACGCGAGTTTTCGACTCAACTCGGGGCGGGCGACGTCCGTTCCAGTTTAGGCAAACACAAAACTGTCCAGAAGAAATCTTCTGGTACCGAATTCAAGCTGACTTGGAGCTTCCCAAGCAGTTCATTTGGCCTGCTGCGTTGGGTTTCTGCTGGTGATCACAGGCCGCTTTCTCTCGGTCACGATCCTGCTCATACGGAAGTCCCTGGCAAAGTTCGTTTGGATTCTCACCCCCCCCCAAATAATAATAATAATAAAAAATAATAATGCACTGCGGGTCCCCTGTTGGACACCTGTGCTTCTTTGGGAAGTAAAATTTGGGAGGAGGTTCTCTACCCGAATTGCATTGTGCGATAGAAGCCCCCCCCCCTTTAATTTCCTTAGGAAACGGAGTGTTAGACACCGACGGGCGAAGAATAAGATGTTCATTTTGGAGCCTCTCCGACCTATGTCCCTCCCCCCCCAAAAAACAACAACAACAACAAAAAAACCAACAACATTTCCTCAACCATCCGCCCACCCCCACGAGGCTGCCGTTTGGGACTTTTCGGGGTAGGCGGGGGGGGGGGGGAAGAGAGGCTATTGGCCAAAGCCGCGTGGATTTCGTGGGGGCTACTAGCCCGCGCTGGCTTCTCGTACCAGCACAGATGCGAGCCCGTGGCTACGTGTCTGGACTACTAATGCGAGTACCCGCGACATCATCTTTCCCAGGACTTGCCCTCGCCTGCTCGCCTGAGAGGGGGTGGGGGTATAGGCAGTGGGGAGGGTGCTAGGCAAAGGTGCTTTGCTTGGCCCCGCGGTTTCCTAGCGTCCTCCTTAGCCTCGATTGTAAGAAACACAAATGACGATCGGGAATCCGATCTCCTCCGCCACCCAGCTCGGCAAACCAGAGTTTAAAAATCCGGGCAGAATTGTGTCCCATCTTCTTGTTTTCTTGCCAAAGACTAGACATTTCTTTTTGAAATTGTATTTCATTTATTTATGTTCCGCCTTTCTCCCGAATAGTTCTTAAGGCGGCTTACAAGATTAAAACGGATATGAGTCCAAAGTAGAAGGTAGAAAGACCCCTCCGAAAAAAAAAATTTTTTTTTTTTACAATATCCAGAAAATTTCAGTCATCATGAACATTATTGGAAGAGAATGACAGTCGACATCCTCTGAATGAACCTTAAGTCCTCCGGCTCAGATCCAGGAAGAGTTTGATAAGAACAAACATTGAGGATACTCAAAAGCAAATTAGAAGATGGAGGAAGGAGCTCACTGAAGAAGGAATAACATTCAAGGAGGATATGGCTGAGAAATTGGACGTTCCCAGCGTCACTTGGAGGGACTCTGAATAGGCTTCTTCTTCTTCTTCAGTGTCTAAACCAGAAGTGAAACTGTCAAAATGAAGCCACTCTTCGGTGAATTCATTCCACAGTTCCTTTCCGCTAACCTGAATAGGCTGAGGTTCAGAGTCCCTAAATGTAAGAGCCACATACTCTAGTGGGGAGCTGCTGGAGGGTAACAACACGCTGTGTGAATGTGGAGAGATAAAGAGCCGGATTCATTTGCTGGCCTGCAGATTACTACCGGGGACATGCAGCGATGAAGATTTAATTTTGGCCAAGAAAATGGCTTCATTTTGACAGTCCAAAGTTTGATCTGGACAAAGAAGAAGAACAATTGGAAGGAAGGAAGATAGAAGGAAAGAAAGAAAGAAAGACAGACAGACAGACAGACTCTGGGAGAGGGAAAAATAGGGGCTAAAACCGAAGGAAGACTAAATCGCTTTGTTCCTGGAAGTTTCGGCCTAAGGCTTTTTCCTGTGACAAACGGCAATCACACATTACTTTGTATTTCAGACCGGTTTGCATTCAAAGAGGAAACTTAACGCACTCTTAACCGAGACCGAAATCCACTGACTGAACAGGCAGATTCCTTGTGTTAGAACAGGAGAAAGCTAGAGGTCCGTCCCGGATATCAAAAGAAAATTTAAAGCTGCCTGGATGGAAAGACCCAAGAATCCAAACCAACAGAACTTTATTTCCTGCCTCAGGAATGGCCTCTCTCGATTGAAAGCATTTCTTTGCAGGAAAACGATACAACGATCGGTTACAAATCAAATGTTTACCTTCTCCAGGGCTTCTGGGGGAAAGAAAACGCAAAGATTGTCCGCAAACTGGGCGAGCTGCGCTCCAGCCGAGGGGGACTCATTTGAACTGCACCAGCGACATCTAGTGGCGAGAAGGCGCTAGCTCAGCTTTGCGCTCGTAAGTTCTTTGGTAAGAGAAGAAAGCAGGGAAAGGATGAAACCGGGTTTGACACTGGGCAAGCATACTGGACTGAACTTCGTGATATTTTCCGTCTAAAACAATATCGTAAGATTGCGAACTGCGATTAACCAGTATTTCCTATAGCCTGACCATATGAACGAATGTGTTCAAGATTTCTTTCTTCCTTTTCTTTCTTTGCAAAAAAGTGGTCTCGGAAAACTGGCCTGGAGGTTTAATGGGCGTGCACGTTAGTCTGAATTCTAACCTAATCTTTCTTATCAATACAAGATGGAGGACGGTACTCTTCATGTAGAGGTACTGCGGTGGTTTAGTGTTAAGACGCTGAACTTGACGACTGGAAGGTCGGCTGGTCAGCTGTTCGAGATCCAAGTGCTGCGCGATGGAGTGAGCGCCCTGTCATCTGTCCTGGCTCCTACCAACTTAGCCATTTGAAAGCAAGAAATTTGCAAGTAGATAAATAGGTACTGCTTATGCAGGAAAGGTCACAGTGTTCCATGCACTAGTCTTGCCTATACGTGACTAAGGAAATGTCTGCAGACGCTCTTTGGCTGCAAACGGGGATAAGCACCGCCCCCTAGAGTCTGATACGACTGGCTGTCGAGCAAGGGCGACCCTTACCTTTACTCCTTATGTAACGTGGGAGTGGGAATGGAGTAAAAGAAGGGCACATTTTATAAAAGAAGATGTAACACACCGTGTTGAAAATGAATAACGTGCATCTCCTCCCTGCAAGCCCTTTCTCACAAAAGCTCAGGAAGAAGGGGAAGAATCGAGCGCAAGTGGCCAGGGAGAATAAGTCGGCGGTAACGGGAAACTAATAATACAGCTCCTCCGGTGGCTTTATGGTTAAGACGCTGAACTGGAGACTGGAAGGTCGGGTTTCGATTCCCGAGGGCTTTACTTGGGGACATGAAAGGAGCCTCATTCGGGCGTCACCTGAGCGGAGTTTCTCCAGCAAAAATCCTTTCAACCCACAGTAATCTCTGACACGAAATTATTATTATACAGGGAAACTCCGCAAACTTTGCCTGAAGTTGCTATAGGAAGGCAAACCGCGATCGCTGAGTTTTATGATACGCGCGCGCGCGCACACACACGCGCACACACACGCGCGCGCGCGCGCGCGCGCACACACACACACACACACACAAAATATGTCTGGGCTTCGGTCGGTTTAGCAACCTTCCTTGCCTTCTTCTATCTCGCGATTGGCTTGGCTTTTGGGGAGCAGGGAAGGGATTTGTCGATTTAAGGGCGGATATCGAACCACGTCCTCTTCTTTATTTTATTGTCGGGACGTCACTGCTTAGCCTTAGGCGGTTGGGAAAGCTGTCAGTCAGGGGCCTTGCATGGGACTGCCCGCCCCTTTGTTTCGGACTCCAGAATGTTCCAAGTTTTTCCTTTCTTTTCTCCAAAAGTAAACGAAAAGGATGAAGAATTAGCGAAGCACACAAGGGGTTGCCATCTTTCCAATCTGCCAGAGTATGCAGCTGTGCCTAACTCTGCATCGGACCTGTTGTATTAGTTAAACCTTTAGTCTCCTCTTCTGTCCCGAATAACGCTCAAAGCAACCCATAGTAATGAAACATTTAGAAACCAGCCATTAGTTAAAGAAGATTTGGCTTGGAAAGCTCAGTGAATTAGGAATTGGAGTCAAGTTCTCCACTGTGTGTCCCAGAAGAGCTGAATTGTGTGACCTTAGTAGTGTAAAACCTCATGAATGAAAATGCAATCCAGTTTTGAATAGGTTTAATCTAAAATCCAGACTTT
This sequence comes from Bradypodion ventrale, assembly GCA_035047345.1. Classification (NCBI taxonomy): domain Eukaryota; kingdom Metazoa; phylum Chordata; class Lepidosauria; order Squamata; family Chamaeleonidae; genus Bradypodion; species Bradypodion ventrale. The sequence goes on along the minus strand of JAWDJE010000001.1, from coordinate 446,050,132 downwards.
ATGCATTGCAGCCATTTGGTACATCTGTAACTGGGCATATAGGTCAATACATGGGGGAAGTTTGTGAACCAAGGGCCTCTGATCACAGTCGGTTCTAAATCCACTAGAGAGTGAGAAATCCCACATGTTATAAGCAAGCCACATTTCTACAGTCCCTTTTGAGATTCACACATAGACATTTGTTGTGTTGTTCCTGTGGGCATTCTCAGTGTGTGAACGAGAGATCATGTGGAGCTTCTTTCTCAGGTTTTACTGCAAGTCATGGAAGGATGGGTGTCCTGAGACATGACTGGTGTATATAATTTGCACATCTTCCCCACCTTATCTGAATAGACTTGGTGACTGGCATTGAAAGGTGTGGATGGAACTCGCTTTGAACATATTGCCTTTCAGGTGATGGTGCATAGCAAACGTGTGTGTGTGTGTAACCTGCTATGATATAGAGTAGACCATATTGCCAGTGACTCAACCCTGAGGACTAATGGTCTTGGGTGCTGAAGTCCACAGGAAGGGTGATGGTCCCCAAGTGGATTCAATCCCACTTGAATCCACCTTGATGGAGGGCAGCAACTTCATCAATACTGGCCTGGGGCTGATGAGGACTTTGCATGCCAAAAGGGCTCAGGACTAGAAAGTGACTCCTGGAACTGGATCGATGGTATGGGTATCATACTACGATGCAGAAGGCAGATGAAAGGCCACTGCATTATATTCTTGGGACAGTCTTCATAGCAGATCACCATGATGATCGCCAATATTCAGGTTTGGATACGGCACTCAAAGAAGAAGTGTGTGTGTAAGAGCAAGGGAGGCAGAAGGTTGGAAACAGGAAAGTTCTGTGTGTTTTGATAAGTGATGCTACACCCCAATGTCATTGTCCCCAACTGACTGAGATAAATACCATGGATGTGAGGATGTCTCCTTCAGCCTGTGAACAAAGGATAGGTTTAGTTAGGGGAAAGTCCACAGAAATCAAGGGGACTTCTCTGCTTGGTAAAGTTACTGGAAGGTGGACAGCAGTGACTGAGTAGATAACTCTTCTTTTCCTGCCTAAGAGGAGTTAGATTCTTTTTGTACACTTTGCACTCTATCATGGGTCATGTTTACATGGGGGAAGTGGACACAGTTTCTTTGGCACTAAAGTTCTCAGTGCTCCACTGAAGGAAGCCAATGGAATCTTCTCTCCATGTCCCGTTACTTAAGACCACTGAGAAGTTTGAGCTGCAAATCCAGGCAGAGTTTCTTCTGCAGATCTTACAGAGCCTGAACTTAAGTTTGGGAGTGGTGACCATGGGGAAAATAAGGCCACTCCTTGGTCTAAGACAGTTAAACCAGGAGGAAGGCAGCCTAACAGGGTAGCCTGAGACATGTCTACTAAAAAGTAAGTTACACTAAGTTTAGATGAGGCTTACTGTTATATAAGTGAACATAGGAAGAAAGTGTATGGTAGAAGAACTGCATCTCATATTGTTCCAGATGTTTTGCTCCCAGATATAGCAGTGAACACAAGGCTTCCTGTGCAGTTGTAATGGATGATTGGGGGGGCATGAGTAATGTTTGACAAGAAAGGATCCTAAAGGTGAATATATATTGGAGTAGAGAAGTAAGCAGCCTAGTTTGGAAAAACCATGACAAAAGTTCGCCACTTCTGGAAAATGTTCAGAAAATTTACAGAGACCAGAACATTGTATCTATAGATACCCAGAGGAACAGATTACTTTGTGGTAATTGATTAATAAGCTACCAAAAGGCACATAGATTGGCTATTTGGAGGAATAATTCAAGTGGCTATAACCAATCAAAGAGACAATTACAGACTTTGGTCCAAGATATTTGAAGACCTATGTTCACTCAGAGAGGTCACTCAGGGGGAGACCTCTCTTCCAGGTCTATCAGCCTAAGAGGCTGTAGTAGGAATGTATGAGAGAACTGCTTTGGAGGCCATACCCAGCGTAGCAAGTCTTGAAAGTGGGAATGGACACACCCCGGCTACACTGTAATAACTCATTGTAACTAGGTCTGATATTAAAGAGGTCTAAAATCTGCAACTAGTACAGCACACACAAGTGCATGCGTGCTTGCGCGTGGATGCGTATGTGTGTGCTGTACTTGTTGCAGATTTTAGACCTCTTTAATATCATGCATGCACGCATGCACGCGCGCGCACACACACACACATGCACACATACAGACACCACAGACACACAACACACCACATCCCACATTGCTTGGAGTTACATATTTAGTGTTCACCTCCTGTTTTCCAAACCTTGTCTCTTAGCTCCTTCCAGTTCAGATCACCAAAAGTGGCGTTAGGAGTAAATCTATCTGTCTTTCCTCCCATCTCTATTTCCTCTCCCACCCATTGTTAGACTGATATTCTCAGGGTCCACTTGTGAGTTGTTCTCACTTCAGCTTCCTTTCATGTTTCTGTAGGGAGCAGATGTCCTGTCTGCCCTTCAGCTGTGTGTTCTCTTCAAGCAGGTGTCTATATTGTCAGGATCAAGATTCAGGCTTTTCTATCTTCAAATATAGCCTTTTCATTAAAAGTTCTTTGAGTTTTAACTGTTTCATATTCCTTACCTTATATCTGCAGTAGGGCTGACTGCCCAGGTATCTGTGTTGAAATGAAGATGCTGTATTTTCACCATTTTAAACACATATTGCATGTATTACTTTGGCTGCCTGTTATCTTTCGGATTCAGTTTGAAGTGCTGGCATTTGAATCATTGAATAATTTGGAAGCTGACTATCTGAAGAGCTAAGTTCACCCATGCGAGCAATAACAATTACATTTAAAGACCACCCCATAGTGCTTAGTACACTCTCTGGGCAGTTCACAAGTTAATTAGCATTTTGCCTCCAACATGAAAGACTGAGGTTCTGCTCATTTTACCAATCTTGGAAGGATGGAAGGCTGAGTCAACCTTGATCCCTGTCCAATCAAACTCACAACATCTGCAGTTTTGGCTGCAAAAGAGCAGTTTAACCACTGTGCTACCAGAGCTCTTCATACTAACCTTCCCATCTGAGGATTGGTCCTCAGATAGTCTTGCTGTGGGCTTACCCATCTAGAGCTGTGAGGCTGGTGGGTATTAAAGAGACTATTGACACTCTTCAACAGATAATTCCCTGGGTCTACTCTAGTTAGAATACTCATTGGATTTTGGCTCTGGGTCCTTGTAGTTTCCATCCTATGGAAAACAGGCTTTGTTCCTTGACAGGGAGATAGATACTGGGCATATAGTTAGCTAGAGCTACAGCTATACACAAATACTCATCAGTTCTTTATAAATCTATGGTGAGGCCCCATCTGGAATATTGTGTACAGTTCTGGTCGCCATACCTCCAGAAGGATATTATGGAGTTGGAGAAAGTACAGAGGAGGGCAACCAGAAAGATTAGGGGACTGGAACACCTTCCTTACCATCTGAGGCTGCAACGTTTGGGCCTTTTCACTCTTGAACGACGGCGTCTAAGAGGTGACCTGATTGAAGTTTATAAAATCATGCACGGTGTGGACAAGGTAGATAAGGAAAAACTGTTTTCCCTATCGCACAACACTAGAACTAGGGGACACTCCATGAAACTTTTGGGTACTAGTTCTCAAACAAATAAGAGAAAGTACTTTTTCACCCAGAGGATTACTGGTCTATGGAACTCCCTGCCAGAAGAAGTGGTGACAGCTGTCAGTCTTGACAGCTTTAAGAAAGGATTAGACAAGTTCATGGAGGACAAGGCTATCAATGGCTATAATTATGGCTACCTAAGGACAACCTCCGGGTTGGAGAGATAGGCAGGATATCTCTCAATGCCATTTCCAGGGAATCCTAAGCAGGTGAAGGCATCTCCTTAGGAATACCCTGAAGGAAATGGTGAGCCACTGTGTGAGACAGAATGCTGGACTGGATGGGCTGTGGCCTGTTCCAGCAAGGCTGTTCTTATGTTCTTATGTTCTAGCAAAGTGTTTTGGAAATCATTCCCTCTCTATTTTCTTCTGTTATTCTTCCCAGAGCAGACCTTTTTAATCTGGGTTCAAGCCCATTTCTTGTTTAACTAAAGCAGGGGTGCCCAAACATTTCATGCCATGGGTCAGTCACATGGTAGAGTGGGCTGGCCACGTGGTTTCCTCCCACTGGAAGTGGAAGAAAAATGTGCCCATGTCCTGCATGAACATACCACTGCCGTAAATGCACCCACAACTGTTGGAGTGGTGAGGGTGGCAGGGGCTGGATGGAATAGCGCTGTTGGCCAGATCTGGCCCATGGACCATAGTTTGGGCACCCCTGAACAAAAGAGTTGGTTTGTATTCTTTTGTCCTACCATGGATTGTGGAATGGTTGGTTTTGTTGGGTGTTACAGATTCAGGATGACTTTCATGCTAAATTTGTTGCAGGCACTGGCTGTTTTTGTGAAACTCCTTTGCCTGGAAAATATAGGCATAACTGATTACATTCATCACAATAACCGGGCTGTAGTCACTTGCCTGATTTTGAAAGCTCAGAGAGCAAAGCCTTGGCAGAAGACCTTAACAGTAGAGAACTTCCAGTCTGTATTGAGTGATAGGCATTCATCAATGTCCGGCCTTTGACATCTTTCTCCAGCGTCACTCCTTTGTCTTTTCTTAATGAAGGAGAATGATCTATCCTCCTAGACTGGGGCAGGAGGAATGTTAAAATTAGGATTTTAACTTATGACTCAGTTGTCTAAAAATTATAGCAGGTGTGTTTGTTTTTCCATCTTTTCTCACAACTTTAAAGTCAATTTCCAAGAGCGGACACCTCCCCGCCCCACAAATGGAACTAAATCATCCAATCAGGAGGGAACTGAATACTCTGACTAAATCTAGGCAAACCACTCTCCGGCCCAACATCTTGTGTCTTATGTCCCCATTGTGGGAGCAAGCAAGAACAGATGGGCCTGCCAAAACAGAAAAACTAAAATCGGTGTGGCAAATACGGAACAATATTTTATACACCAATGAGAAATGACCAGCTTCAAAGCTTCCCAAGAGTCAGATGGGGTGAGGGTTGGTTGCACCAACCACTGTGTTGGTTGCACCACTTTTAATTTTTAAATAAAGGGATGGGTTGTTTTAGCCAAGAAAAGTGATTCCTTCATAGCAAAGGAAGGCGTTCCATCCAGGTTCACCCCCACTCCACACACACATAATTACACATCTCTCTCTGTGTGAGCAGTTGGCGGATCTTCGGGCAAGTAGCAGCTGCAGAACTACATGTTCTGTTTTCTTTCCAAGATGTCTCAAATTGGTCTCAGTTGATGGAAACACTTTCCTATACAGTCCTTCCTTGGTCTCAAACTAAACCAGGGCTGCCCAAACTATGGCTCGGGGGCCTGATCCGGGCCTGATGGCAATTCATCCAGCCTGCAACGACCTCTTCACTCCCAGAAGTGGAAGTAAAATGCACCCATATGGGGGCGCATTTTACTTCCGCTTCCGGGAGTGGGGCATGGGATGGTGGTCGGATGAATTAGCATCGGGGCCGGATCTGGTCCCGGGCCGGCAACCTAAACCTTCAGATTCTTCCCCCTTGTTATTTTGTCTTGTCCCAGACCTACCTACTCACCCACCTGCCTGCCTGCCTAGAAGAGGGTCAACGAAGTGAACGTAGGGGGAGTCGTTTTTAAGCTCGACCCCCGTCCGCAGTAACCCTTGAAGGAGAGCCCATACCGTTTCCCATAAATCTGAGACGAACATTGAGGAAGTCCCGCTAAGGCCAGTGTAAACACTCCACTCCGGCCTTTCTGCTCCCAGACCCTTCCCTCTTTGGCCACCCCCTTCCCTAAGGAGGACCCCAATGGAGAAGGTGCAGGACCATAGGGGTGGGGTGGGTGGGGGTGGGCGGCGTTTCGTGTCCCTCCTTCTCCTCTCCTCCCCCATTTCATGGGGTTTTGGCACCTAAGCGGGCGAGAGAAGCGGAGTGGGCGAGCCCCAGCCAACCGGCGACCACACCGCCCCCAGCACCCCCGGGGATGGGGGACAGAGCCAAGGTGCCCTCCCGGCCCCCTCGCAGTAGCAGCTCGTCTCGGTCATTGAGGGAGCTCATTGGGATGCTGTGCTCGCTCTGCCTGCCTGCCTGCCAGCGAGGGAGGGAGGGAGGGAGGGAGGGAGCGAAGCCCAGACAAAAGCCCCTGCAGCTGTATTTGAGCTGGGCCAGCGCCGGCAGACGTGCTCCTGTTTCACTGGCTCCGGGCTTTCACCTGGGCACGAGAGAGTGTGGGAATGTGTGTGTGAGAGAGAGAGAGAGACAGACAGACAGACAGAGAGAGAGTGTGTGCGTGTGTATGTGTATGTGTATGTGGGAGTGAGAGAGTGAGTGAGAGAATGAGAGAAAGTGTGTGTATGTGAGAGTGTGCGTGAGAGAGAGAGGGATCGTGTGCGTGCTGTGTGCATGTGAGAGTGCATGTGAGAGAGTGAGTGAATGTAAGTGTGTGTGTGTGAGTGAAAGAGATTTGAGACTGTGTGTGTGCATGTGAAAGAGTGAGTGAGTGAGACTGAGAGGGAGTGTGTGCTGTGTGCATGTGAGTGTGTGTGTGTGTGTGTGTGAGAGAGAGAGAGTGAGTATAAGTGTGTGTGTGTGTGTGTGTGTGTGTGTGAGAGAGAGAGAGAGAGAGAGAGAGAGAGAGAGAGAATATGAGATATTGCGATTGAGTGTGAGTGTAAGTGTGAAATAAGTGAGTTACTGACTGACTGAGTGAGAGATAGAGAGATCGATTTCTTAAGCACTACTTTGCAAATGGGGGAGAGGGCCCCCTCCTCCAATGGAGAAAAAACCCCTGGATGGCTGCATGGGTTGGGGACAAAGCAGATCCAGAATGGAGCGCCCTGGTCCCCTCTAGCAAACGAACAAGGGATTTCTTCAGGATTTCTGTCATCTTCCAGGGATCCAAGCTATCCAAGCTCTGTCTCTCTCTGGCGCTCCGCTCTCTTGCTCTCTTCTCCCTCCTTTCTCTCTGCTTTCCTACCTGCATTGGTTGGATGGTGGTGCCTTGTTCGAGTCGACCCCCACATTTCGCGGGCCTACCTAGGGTGGTGGTGGTTGACCTTGAGCAGAGCTCTTCAGGAGTCATCATCATCTTCTTACATGTCCCAATCAAGCTCTTCCTTGGACTGCCAAAAATGAAGCCACTTTCTTGTCTTTGTCGTTGGCCAAACTTAAGTCTTGATCAGTTCATGTTTCTGGCGGCAAACAGCAGACCAGTAAATGGGCCGGACTCTGTGTCTCTCCATATTCACACCATGTGTTCACCAGTAGTCCCTACTTGATCATGTTGGTCTTACATTTAGGAACTCAAACTGTCAGTCTATCCAGGGTCCTCCAAGTGCTATAGGGGAGATTGAGATCTTCAGCTATATCCTTCTTTAATGCTGTTCCTTGCCCAGTGAGCTCCTTCCTCCATCTTTTAATTTGGTTTTGCTCTAGCGTACTCTCAAGAATGTTTGTTCTTGCCATAAAGGTCTTACTGGATCTGAGCCGGCAGTCTTGAGGCACATATCCATTCAGAGGATGTCAAGGGTCATTTTCTTGCTTTGTTCTCCCTGCTGTTACTTTTCTCCTAATCTTAGGTGGAGTGATACCAACAAGAGGGTATATTTTCTCAACTGGCGTAGGCTTGAGGCATCCTGTCACTATATGCATGCCTTCGTTAACAGTTGCATGTGTGGATGTGCTCCATACTGGAGTAGCATACTCTGCTGTGGAGATGCTCAGGGCCAAAGCAGATGTTTGCAGCATGGATGGCTGAGTTCCCCATTTATAGTTTGTGAGCCTGGCTGGACTACATTGTCCATGCCACGTTAGCCTGAAGAAGTAGTCGTAAACTACAAAAGCTTGCTAAGTTTTGAATGTTTAACGTGACCTGAAAAAGGTATCATCTCTTTCCTGCAATTGTTTGAATTTCTGGTGGGTCACACAGCTGGATTTTGTTTATTGATCCTGATGATATTGTTCCTTATACTAACTTTGGCTTTGGGCATGGACCTTCAGGAGTGGACCTTTTGGAGGGCTCTCATTCATAGGATTGCTGGGAAGGGGGTGTCGGGGGAATCTTTTGGCTAAGAAATAGTTAACTAGGGACTGCTGTGGCTTAGTGGTTAAGACACTGAGCTTGATGACTGGGAGGTTAGCAAGTCAGCAGTTTGAGACTCTGTAACAATCCGCTTACTCCCAGGGAGAACTCGGTAGTCCTCTGGCCTCCTGAGATGGGATTGCGCCTGATCCTGCTTTCCAGGCCTTGATTGGACCCAGCAGTTCAGAGCTTTTTCCTATCAATGTGCCCAGTCACTCCTGACCTAAGTGAACAAAGGGTGCATGTGCAACTAGTATAGATTCAGGTAACGTGTGCCAAGTAATCACTCCAGAGTCTCTTCAGGCAATTTAGAAATGCTGTATATTGAAAGCATAGCAAGATCCAGGATACAGTCCATTTCAAAGCAGAAATAAAGCATGCTGCATATCCCAGGGATAGCCCATAAGCCTATAGGACCCCCTTTTTCTCAAGTCTCTACATATTGCCGGCTGGCAAAGCACATTCCGAGAGTGTCTGAGTTTGTGTGTGCGCGTGATATATCTCTTCCCCACAGGGTCCACCTTTGTCCCTACCCCTCAGGGATTCCAACCAATGATCTTACAGTAAGACATATCAATCACACATTAGGTTTCAGTTCTTCAAAGCCATGAGGCAAAGATGTGGCAACATTGTTTACATATTTTCTAACACCCACACATTTGAAACCACCATTTTAAAAGAGGCAAAAGAACAAGGCATAAAAAAGCACAGAGTATAGTTAAGTCCATCACAGACTTCAGTGCTGCGTGATCTCGCATTATCTGTCCCAGCTCTTGCCAACCTAGCAGTTCGAAAAAGCAAGAAATTGTAAGTATATAAATAGATACTACTTTGGCGGGGACAGTAACAGTGTTTAGTGTGCTTCGGCATCTAGTCATGCCTGCCCCATGACCATGGGAGCATCTGCAGACACAGAGAGTGCTGGCTCTCTGGCTGTAAATGGAGATGAGAGCTGCACCCTACATTTGGGCAAGGGAGATCTAATAGTTATTTATTTTCCAAACATTCAAGGGTGGATTCACCTTTAGAGATCATCAGACAAGAAACAAACAACCCAGCAAACACAAACATAAATGAAGAAGGCAAAACCGCTGTGGCAGCTTAAAGACCAACTGCTGTACTTTAAGGTCAGCTTTCCTGGATCGGGTCCACGTCCTCAGACATAAGAGTGAGACTTGATGGCAATAATGTATACATGCCCCACGACAGGGCGAGGATACAGAAGGACAATGGTTGTTTAGCTCAAGGAGACATAAATTGCAAATCACGTGAATCAATGTGGCATCTCACACTGAGTCATGACTGAAGATCCCTGATTGATATTCAGAGCTGTTCCTGCGATGCTTTGTTCTGTATAAATGGCAAGCCGTTAGCGGAGAGATGCGACACAAGGTGGCATTGCCCATTTGGTAATGAGTTGACCTTTCAGACATTTTGCATTTACAGCAGGGATGCCTAAACGGGGGTGGGGGGTGGGGGTGGGGTGGGGGGCTGGATCTGGGCTCCAATACCAATTCATCCGGCCCAAAAAGCCCTCGTCGCTCCTGGAAACAGAAGTAAAATGCACCGCTATGGGCATGTTTTACTTCCACTTCCAGGAGTGATGAGGGCTTCGCAGCCCGGATGAATTGGTGTCAGGGGCCGCGTCTGGCCCCCAGGCCATAGTGACCAGCTCCCTGAACCATGTGACCGGCCCACGGCTCGAAAAGTTTGGGCACCCCTGGTTTACAGACATTACTCTGTGAAAAGTGACAACGGTTGGTTGGTGAACTGACCTAAGGCTGTGAGCAATGACAGCAGATAAGGACAGAACAACACAACGTGGATGCCTGGTTCTGTAAACAGGACAATGGCGAAAGCTGAAAGCTCACAGTACTCTCTAGATTTCGATGCTTTGGGGGGGGGGGGGGGGGGGCAAAGCTTCAGTTGCCCTGCTATGAAACCTAGGCTAATAGCTGGGTAAAAATTCTCCAAGTAACCTCCTCTTGGGTTAGAAGTTGACCTTGGAGGCTCCTCCTTTGAAATAGAGATGAGCATTGAACCCTAGAGTTGGATACAACTGGGTTTCGAGCAAGCGAAACCTTTAACTTTACCCCACCACCAGGCTTTTGATTCTTGCACCTACGGATGGTTCTGTACGGTACTGATAGAGCGCCCCCCCTAGGCAGCCGGATCTAGGCCACGCCGGGGGTCTTAGGCACTGGTGAGACCCTTTCACTAGCCCTTGAGGTTTGAGAAGGGTCTCTTTTCGTCTCTGTTCCTTTCCTCCTTGGTTGAGAAAGAGAAAGTGGACGGCTGTCAATTTGCATTACAGGCAGCAGCGAGCAAATGGTGTTGGAATCCACCCAAGACCTGCCTTTGTTCCAGCAAAGGATTTTAGTAAGACGGAAGAAACGCGGGAGGGAGGATCGTGGGATCGGCAAGTTCCTAGCAGGAAAAAAGGATGGGAAACCAAAGGACTTTCTTTCTTTCCTTCTTAGCAGTTTCAGAGAGAGAGAGAGAGAGAAGGAAGGAAGGGAGGAAGGGAGGAAGGGAGGAAGGAAGAAAGAAAGAAAGAAAGAAAGAAAGAAAGAAAGAAAGAAAGAAAGAAAGAAAGAAAAGCTGGCTGATGAAACAGCGGCCTAGCCGGCGCGATCCTAACATTCGACGTGTCTGATACAGAGTATGTCCTGTGGATCCATTATGGCAGCAATGGCTCAGTGGTTTAGAAGCTCGCCTTGTTAGCTGGAAGGCCGGCAAATTCAAGACCCGGGTACTGCATGACAGAATGAGCACCCATCTCTGTCCCACCTCCTGCCAACCTAGCAGTTCGAAAGCAAGAAATTGCAAGTAGATAAATAGGGACCACTGCGGTGGGAAAAGTTCTTGGGGACATGAAAGAAGCCTCATTCAGGAGACCCCTGAGGGGAGTTCCTCCAGCAAAAATCCTTTCACCTTTGTGTGCTTCAGACACGATAAATAAAAAGAAATCCTACTCAGATTTAACCTGTGAGTAACTTTCATGGAAGGGCCACAGTGGCTTAGTGATTAAGACGCTGAGCTTGATGACCTGATGACCGGCAAGTCAGTAGTTCGAGACCCGACTACTGTGTGATGTAGTGAGTGCCCATGGTCTGTCTCAGAGTTCCTGCCAACCTAGCAGCTCAAAAGCAAGACATTGCAAGTAGATTAACAGGTACCACTTCGACAATTGTAGCAGCATTCCATGCACTCTAGTGTGTAGTCATCCCTGCCGCATCAGCACAGAAACACCTGCTCTTTGATTGTAATCGGAGATGAGCACCGTCTTCTAGAGTTAGATACGACTGGCTTTCGAGCAGGGGAGACCTTTACCTTTAGGCCCACCTGTCTAATCTGACCATTAGAACTTGTTATAAGTGGCACTGCGCTCCCCCACCTCCCCAAAGCACTGCTGCTCCCCGTCCCTGGTGCCAGGCCCTTTCACTTTGTGCCAGCTTACCAAAGGAGCCATTACTACTTAGCCCTTAAGGCTCCTGTTCCAGCTTCACCTTTCCGCTTGGAGGGCTTTGGCTATTCTTTGGCCCTTTCCAGCATGGACAGCAATAGTAATTACACTTATATACCGCCTCATAGCACTTAGTGGTTCACAAGTTAATTAGCCTTTTGCCCCCAACATGCTGGGTCCTCATTTTACTAACCTTGGAAGGCTGGAAGGCTGAGCCAACCTCTTGTCCCATCCAGGATAGAACTTACAACCTTTTGGTTGCAGTGCAGCAGTTTAACCACTGCACCACCAGGGCTCTTTTTTGGATTGAAAGGGGAAGAAGCCACGTTGCTTTGAATTCAAGACCATTGGTTACATCTGGAACAATATTGAGAGGGGAGAGCTTTAAAAACAATCATTTCTTTAGTCAAAACATTGGGATTTCTGAAAACGTGTGTGTGTGTGTCTTCCGTTTAGAGTTGCCATATGTCCCGATTTCCCAGGATTTTCCCGGGTTGAAGCAGTCTCGGCCGGTTCAAGAAAAAACATGTAAAAATCCTGGAAATAAATAGTTAATTTCATAGAGTCGCTATTCCTAAAGAGGGAGGACAGAAAGTGAAGAGTTGTCCATTACAAAATAAGTCCCTTCCTGGCTCCATGGGCTGTATTGCCGTTTCGGGCCCCTCCTTAGAACTTTCTTCCAAGGGATCATCTTGTGGGGTTTAAGGGTGAGTCTACTTCAATGGTATATGTGTGTATGTATGTGTAGGGGGAGGGGGTGACCTCAGGGGGAGGAAGGGTAGTTTAAAGAGTGGGGCAAGAAATTTTCAAAAGGTAAAGGTCACCTTTGCTCGAAAGCCAGTCGTATACAACTCTAGGATTCAGTGCTCATCTATGCTTCATAGCTGAAGAGCCAGTGCTGTCTGCGTATGTTTCCATGGTCATGTGGCAGGCATAACTAGACACTGGAGTGTACGGAATTCTGTTTACCTTCCCACCAAAGTGGTCCCTATTTATCTACAGTACTTGCAATTTCTTGCTTTTATACTGCTAGGTTGGCAGGAGCAGGGGCAGAGATGGAAAAAGAAATAAAAATAGAACCATCAAGAATCATCTTTTGCAAGAAGAATCATATGAGAAACAACGTCTTGACTACAGCTTTTTTAAACTGATGGTGGCTACCTGCCCTGGACCGGGATTCTGTGGGGTCTTAGAGCTGCTGTCTCTGTGACACATGCACAGTTTGAAGAATGCAATGATGTCACGTGGCTGTCCTGGTTTGGTGGGAGAGAATTATGGCAACCCTAGTTCCGTTTTTAAAATGAAAATGAAAAAAACACCAAAAAACAGAAAACAATGGAGCCAAACCAAGAATCTCAGCTACTCACCCAGGAAATAGATCCTGGCTTTCCTCATCTTTCCTGTTTTTGCTTTGACCTGGAGTTCTGATCTGAAATTGAAAACAGACACTTAAATATTATTCCCTTAGACAAAATAGAGATCAAGACAATACTTACCTGTGCTCCTGGATATTTATTCAGGACAAAAAAGATGGGAGAAGAAGGACCAACCAAAATATTTTCCAACACGAGGCGTAAGATCCTTCCCTATCCCGGGTACATAAGTCAACTAAAGGGGCAGATACATTTTCTTCAACAATTGCCATGTGCTATAGAGCCCTTGTAAGGGACTGCATTGCTCAAGTGGCTAAGACGCTGACTTACCCAAATACTGCAGGACAGACTGAGCTCCCGTCTTTGTCGCAGCTCCTGCCAACCTAGCATCTCGAAAGCAAGAAATTGCAAGTAGATAAATAGGGACCACTTCGGTGGGAAGGTAACAGTGTTCTGTGCGCTCTGGTGTCTAGTCATGCCTGCCACATGACCATGGAAAAGTCTGCAGAAGCAGACAGCACTGTCTTTTCAGCTATGAAACAGACATGAGCGCTGAACCCTAGAGTCGGATACGACTGGCTTTTGAGCAAGGGTGACCTTTACCTTTACTATAGAGCCCTTGTAGTGCAGTGGTTACATTGCTGTACTGCAGCCAAAACTGCTGAGATTGTGAGTTCAATCCTGATGGGGATCAAGGTTGATTCAGCCTTCCATCCTTCCGAAGTCATTAGTATGAGTAGATAGTAAGATGGATGGCCTATTGAATTCATTGAATAGAGAAGGGATTCCGCCCTTTAGGAGCAGTTGAGTTCCCATTATGCATTTACCTGCCCATTGGTGATGTTGGCTTGGATTGTTTCTTCATCTTCTTCAAGAAGGCATAGCATGTTCTTAACTCTTCTTAGATATCGTATTTTTCTGTTAGATACAAAAGGTGGGCCAGGATGATTTCTGTCATGTTCTACTTATCAGCTTCCAAGAATATTTGTTTGGTAAAGCCAGGTAGGAGCTTATATTATTAGTCTGCTGCCCTTCCCATCTTCAATACTGTATAATCACAGTGCAGTTCATTCTCAAACATTATGTCCTGTTTTTGGTCTTGTTTTTGTTGCTAGCAAATATGCTTAAGAACAATACTCTTGCTTCAGTGAAAGTCCTACTGGTTCTGATTTGTTCCTTCTGGTGTGCTCCAAATTGCAGACTTGTACTTCAATCTTTATTTGAAAGCAAAACACATTAATGCCTAGGTGGTAATGGTGGTTACAGAGTGGAACTGAATGTAGTAGTATATTCTTACACTTAAACTGAAAACAATCAAGCCAAACTCTATCAAAAACAATGGACATTATAATCCAAGGTAGTCAAGCAAAAATATTGTGCATTTACAAAAAACGGATCATGACTGGATCATGGCTAATAAGGCATACTGTATCAGGATCTGGGTATGTAATGAAATGAATTTAGATTTCAATTTCACTTAGGAATTCAGAGTAGCTACATGCAGAACACTAATAGTAACATTAATAGTCATACTGATAATACTAATAACAATAAGCTATGACTTCTGCAACCATTTTTATCAGAAGAGCAAAATCCTGAAGTGTTTAAACATATTCTGCTCCAATTGTCCTCTTCACTGGCTCAAGGTCCACAAGATAACTGATGGCACAGCCTAAGCCAGGCATTCTCAACCTCTGGCCCGCAGGCTAAGCCTGTTCCCCGAAGCAATTTCATCAGGCCCATGATGCCCTTGCCAAACTCAGAAGTGGAAAAAACTGTGTTCTGTGCATGCACAGAATGCTGGTAAATGTGTTTTGCGCATGCACAGCATCCATTTTACTTCTGCTTCTGGGTGGGCAGAACCATATGACCAGCCCAATCAGCTGCCCAGGAAGCGTGGTCAGGCCTATGACCTGAAAGGGTTGAGAAAGCCTGGCCTAAGCCACTTTTTATAGTGAAGAAACATCTCTATGATTAACAACTAAAGGTAGTTGAAAACTTCCAACCTGTGGAAATTAGTATTTCAGCCAAAGCTGGGCCAAGCAGTGGTGGGCATTAGCAAGTTCACACCAGTTCACCAGAACCGGTAGCAGAAATTCTGGCTGGCCCTGCCCATCCAAGTTTTGAAATAATATAGTCCTAATTTGGGTGCAACACAGGACTGTCCACCTGGCCACACTCACCATACCATGTCCACAGTGTGGTAGTAAATTTTTTTGGAGCCCACCACTGGGGTCAAGGTGTTACTGACCACAACAGCTACCTTGCCCTCCAGGACCCAACTTTAGATCAAGAGTACCTTAAGTCTATGGGACTTTCAGATGGCTTATGGTCCTATTCAGAATAAGCTGTTTTCCATATCTCAGTTGCATTATTTATTAACCAACATAGCCATCACCATGTGTGTATTGAGCCTCAACTGTGGAAACATGCAGTCTTTTAATACATCTTGAGAGTGGCTCAGGACTTCCACAAACTCCTTCTCAGTTGAGAAAAAGAAAGAGCTGGGTGTCAGTCTAGTGATGGGAAGAAGTCTCATTTTTCTAGATCCATGGTTCCCAAAGTAGGGCACATGCCCCACAGAGGGGCAATTTGATTTTAAGGGGGCAATTTGAGAATGAGTTATTAACAGTGAATGGCTTTTTAGGCTTCCTCCACATGAATAGGAGTTCACTTTTTGAATAATAAGAATTTTAGAGATGCTTAGGTGGGGCATGGCCAAAAGAAGTTGAGAGCCACTCTTCTAGATGGACTCCTGTAGTGGCTTCATGCAGTTGTTATAAAACAAAAGGTTAAAATAGGTCCATGAGAACTCAACCCTAGGGCTGAGCAATTGTTTCCCAGGATCACCTTCTGAGAATTCCACCTAAACCAAATTGGAAACAGCAAGAAAGGATTTCTCAAACTTGCCAGAGATCCCAAAAGGATAGCATGGAAGATGCCACTACTAAATATGGTGAATAGTTCAGCGGAACAAAGC
Source organism: Bradypodion ventrale (assembly GCA_035047345.1). Classification (NCBI taxonomy): domain Eukaryota; kingdom Metazoa; phylum Chordata; class Lepidosauria; order Squamata; family Chamaeleonidae; genus Bradypodion; species Bradypodion ventrale. The sequence goes on along the minus strand of JAWDJE010000001.1, from coordinate 446,034,222 downwards.
AAGATTTACTCCCCATGTCATTTTTCTAGAACAATTCATCAATTAGTATGTTATTATATTCTTTCATTAATATCTTGCAAGTGCACCTCTCAATTCCTGGAGGTAAAATTATAGTAAAAGAATTAATAACAATTTGCTGGCTTCCATGGAACCTCCAATCCAATTCCAAGTTCTGCTCAAGAGTATCACTTTATTCTGCCTCCATCCTAGGAACAATATCACATATTTACTTATATGAGAGGAAATAAAACTGTGAGCCATTCTATCCATGGATGATGTACAATCCTCTCCACATCCCCATTTTCAGGATACTATGTCAGGAGTAATAAGTAAGCTTTTCCTCTGATCATAGCCTGTGTATTTTATCTTTCAGGATATTCTAGAAACTCCTGAGAAGCAAGCTGGTCTTGCTCTGGGTAGTTTTCCATGTGGCACTTTTTTTCTTGAGTCATGCTACCTGTCAGAGTAGAATTTATGCCTTGGTTTTAGCCTCATCCAAGATGGAGATTTCTATCTGTGGGAGTCCCCTTTCTCACATACCAAAGGGATTGGAATGTGTAAACATGCTGGCCTTATGGGTTGGAAGAGATGGAGCCTAATGTATAATGGACAAGTTATGCTGTATGGTCATTGGCTGGATTTCTTTAGGGGAATGGCAAGGGGGTGGATCTATCCCCCCCTCCATTTTATGAACCCTTTATTAGACAGCCAGTGACTAAGGGAAAGCCTGTCTGAATGGAAGGTTCTTTGTCTCCTTGATGTAGGACAGCAAACATGGCATCAGCCTGGCCTCCAGCTGGGAGCAATGACAGAGAATGCTGTCTTGTGTGTCCCCACCAAATACACCTATAAATGTGGTGGGATGGAGAGAAAAGAGAGAAATGTTGGGGAATTGATTTGATTTGTCATTTGTTTTTATGGAACAGCTCTCTGGAAAACTCAGTGGGTTGGAGCATCTGGCTGTGGATCTGGAGTTGGGGTGACTAGTTTCCCACTGTGGCTCCCAAGAAAAGAGACAGCCAGTGTAGTCTTGGGCTGGTTGACCAGTTTGAGAGCGCTATCAGAACAAGGAACTGGGTAATTATTTCTGATTACTTTATACCTACAAAATTCTAGGAATTGTCACTATAACTTGGTGACATACAATAATTTTCTAATATAAGGACAGGGCCATACAGAGACATTTTTATGCTTGTGGTGAATCAACAAATGCAGTCAAGTCATTGAAAGCCAATTTATCTCTTTTGGCATGGAAGTACAATATCTTGTGAGTGTTGCTCCCAATTCCTAGAAGTAAAATTACAACCATAATAAAATAATTGATAACAATTTGTTTTCTTCCATGGGACTTACAGTCTGCTGGCAAAGATTTCCCATGGATGAATGCTGGGCCTAGATTTGCATGAATTTGTATTATAGTAAATGGATTGAAATGTAGACAAAGATTTATACAACATATCCCAATAGTGTTGGTCATTTGTCCCTGGACTATTATAATCAATTTTGAGAATTAGCATGATTTAGCCATTTCTGTTCTTTCTCTCAACAGACTCTGAACACCATTCATTTGCATCCTAATTTCTTGCATTGAGCACCATGTCAGCGAAAAACAATATCTGGACTCAGAATTTTGTTCTACTCCAAGCTTGATTATTTACTCTATAAGATTTGTTTTTCCATCACAAACAAGGGTCAATCAACATTTCCAAATAACACATAACTATAGCCATTTTCATTAAAACTTCTCCCTCTAACATTTTTATGGCTGTCCAAGCAAAATAGACCCCCAATAATAACAGGAATAAATTGTCCAAAGAATAGTAATTTCTTTAATCAAGGAAACATGATGATTAAATCAAAAGCTTTAGCTAGGTCTTTTGATATCATCAATGTTCTTTTGTCTATTAATAATGACATATCATTCGTGAATTTTAAAAAGGTATTTATGATAGTGCACAATGTCTAAATCTAGACTGGAGAAAGGTCAGAACTGTATTCATTGTAATTAAACCCATTAACTGTACTGTAGACAGATTTTTCAAGTGATTTGGATTAAAATATATTACTGGAATGAGACAACCACAAAGAAAAATACAGTTTTCAAATATGTCAATGGAAAGATCCTACATCTTAAACATATATTTTCCACCTCTAGATTCTATGTTATTATAAATAGGATGTAAAGGAAGTATTTATCGTGCAAGATTAAAATACAGTTGTACCTCATACAATGATTTTAATCTATTCCACGGGGCTCATTGTTCAATTGCTATATGATGCATGCATCGTATAGTGATTTTTCCTATGGGATGCATCGTACAACTTTTTTTTTGATAAGTGGTTTTTCCCATTGAAAAATTGTTGTACAATTTTTTTTCGTAGGGAAAATTGTTATGCGGGACACCATTTCCCCCCAAAACCTAATTGTTATACAATTTTGTTGCTATACAGGGCGATTGTCTTATGAGGTTCCACTGTTCTTTTAAATGACAGCATAAAGAATATAAGAAGAGTTCTATTGAAGGGCCTGATCCAAAGTGTAGGGTATATTCTAATCTTGCATTTATCAACCAGATTCCTTAAAAGAAACACACATAGAATGAGATTCTTCTCGTTGTATTCACAATCAACTAGTACTGAGATGTACTCAGTGATGCTGGATGTGATATAGAGCCACCATAAATGGTAACCACTCACACTGTCGAGACTGATATCTGCTATGTTAGTGAAGTGGTGAATTTTCCTTAGGTTTTAGTTCAAAGAGCTTTCCAAAGTATTTAACCCCATTTTAAGGATTAGGTTAAGCCCATGGATCAGCTCCTGTAAAGTTCAAAGCAAAAACTGGATTAAATTTACAGTCCTATCCTGGCTTCTGAGCCACCAGTCTTCATCTTCCATGAATTTCTCAAATCCCCCTTGAAAGCCATCCCTCTTGGCTGCCATTGCTAGATCTTCAGGTAGTGCATTCCATAACTGAATTGTGTGATGAACTGCTATGTGAAGAAATAGCTTTGTTGTTATCTGAACTGCCTTTTGGCTTCACTGAATGACCTCAGTGCTATTTGAGAAAAAATCCTGCTACATATGTACAATACTTTCTTCACACCATGTGTGTCTTTGCTAAGGTAAAACATCGACCAAAGCTGTTCGTTGTTTCCCAAGGAGATTCTCCAATCCCATAGCCACTTGGGCTGCTGTTCCTGTACCTTTTGCAGTTCTGAAGTATTTAATTTGAGATGGAGTGACCGGAATTGTACACAGAAATATATTCACATAATAGATTTACAAAGACATTGCAACATTGATAGTTTTAATCCCTTTATTAACAATATCTTGCATGGAATTTGCCTTTTTAACAACATTTACACACAAGTTGAAAGTTCTAGTCTGCTTTTCACCACAGTCCAACTGTTACTTCCAGTCAAGGCCATCCTTCTACTTTGCCTTTTTAGCCTAGAAGCACTGTGCAATTTCACTCACTTTGCCTGTAGCTCAGATGTGGGGTACCCAGGCCTCTAAAACAGGGGTGGCCAAACTTTTTTTGCCACAGGCATGACTACACCCCCTGGACAACTGAGTGGGCAGGACCACGCCCCCAGGAAGCAGAGGCAGGCACATTTACAACTGACGTAAATGCACCCACTTCCACATTGATGACAGTCGCGAGCACATTTGTGCATGTGTGGGCACGTTTTATGGATGATGTAAACACTCCTGCTTCCACTTTTAGGTGTGGCAGAGGCAGCAATGGGCTGAATGGGATGGCATCAGGGCCCGGGTCTGGCCCACAGGCCATAGGTTAGAATCCCCTGCTCTAAGGAACTGGACAAACTGGTCCTCATTTCAAATGCCCTTGGCAATTTTTTGTTCAGATCTCTGGGGATCTGGGAAGAACAGTCTATTCCTTCCCCATCAGCTTGCTTGGCTGAGAGTAAGAGTAAGAGTAAGAGTAAGAGTAAGAGTAAGAGTAAGAGTAAGAGTAAGAGTAAGAGTAAGAGTAAGAGTAAGAGTAAGAGTAAGAGTAAGAGTAAGAGTAAGAGTAAGAGTAAGAGTAAGAGTAAGAGTAAGAAAGTTTGATGTAGGCAGATTGATTGCACACGGAGCCGGCAGGCAGGCCAAACACTTCTTTATTTCAACATGGTCAATCTGTACATGGGCACATTTAGGAGACGCAGCTCCTTATATACTGTATTTGAAATCCCCGCCACAGAACCCCATTGGTTGCGCTAGTCATGACATCAGCGGGGGTTGCTGAATAGCTGCTGAGTCTCACCTGAAACCGGGCGGTTTCCTGTGCTAGCTATTGATTGATTAGTTGAAGACGCATGGGCTGAGCTTCCTCAGCTGTGCTACTTCGGCAGCTGAGTTGCATGCGGGATCGGGGGGAGGGGTGCTGCTTGCATACACAATATCCCTCCCCCATAGGATGGGACGAAGTCCCTTAACCATTGTGGGGGTTGGTGATTCCGCTGTGGCCGGGCCGCCGGTTCACAAACGCTCCCCAGGGTGGCTGGGGTGCCTGGGCTTCTCCCTCTGGAAAACTGCAGGGCCCCATCGAGTCCTGGCAGGGGAACGGGTGGGATATCCCTAGTTCGGGGAGGATGAGGGGACCGTTGGGAGAACTCAAAGCCCCGCTGCTCTCTGGGATGAATGGGGGAACACTCGGGAAAACTCCCCCCATCCTGAAACAAAAAATCAAACTGGGGGTCCGCTTCCTCAGGCTGAAAGGCTGGCTCCGGTGATTCTGTGCAGCTTGTAATGCTCAATCCTGTATTCCCCCCCTTGGGTTAAGCGAGTGGGGGGCAACCCTAACATTGAACCCTCTCTATCACTCCTTTCAGTGGGTTCCTCTGAATCAAATCCCCTTGTGGCTCCTGTGACCCTTCTCCTAAGTTGGTCAGCGTGTCTGCGCCACAGTAACCCTGAGTCTGTCATGACTTTGTATGATACAGGACCGGTTTGCTATACTACTTCCCCAGGCACCCACGCTGGTCCTGAACTCGCATAGTTCCTGCAATAAACTGGGTCACCTTCCCAAACACCTTTTCCTGCTCTACTGACACATTTGTACCCCTATCCTCCACCCTAGAAGGATCTAGGCAGTCAAGCAACGTTGGGATTCTTCTCTGCATCAGGAGTTCTGAGGGGGATTGCCCTGAGGCTAGTGGAGTGACCCTGTAGCTTATGAGGAATTGGCAGAGCTGAAGCTCCAGGTCCCCTGGACCCATTCTCCTTAACGCCTCCTTTGTGGTGCAGACCATGTGCTCCACTTGGCCATTTGTGGCTGGGTGAAAGGGGGCAGAGGTGACGTGCCTGACTGCATTCTGCTCGAGGAATGCTTGGAATTCCGCAGACATGAATATGGATGCGTTATCTGAAATTAGCACATCGGGAATGCCGAAGCAAACGAACATCCTTCGTAGATGTTTGATTGTGGCCGCGGAGGCCGTGTTACACATTGGAATGACCTCGAGCCATTTCGAGAATGCGTTGACCACGAGTAGGAACATTGTGCCCCTGAAGGGACCCATGAAGTCCATGTGGAGTCTGGACCATGGACCGCATGCTGTGTCCCACTCCCTGGGGGTAGCCTATGCTCCTCGGGCTGTGACTGCTGGCAGCTCTCGCACCATCCCACCAGTTTCTCTATGTCCTCACCCTGGGGGTAGCCTATGCTCCTCGGGCTGTGACTGCTGGCAGCTCTCGCACCATCCCACCAGTTTCTCTATGTCCTCATCTATCTTGGGCCACCAGAAGTAGCTCCTTGCTAGGGCTTTTGACTTCATGATCCCCGGGTGGCTCGTATGGAGCAAACAGAGCACCTTGGCTTGCAGGATCTCGGGAATTACTACTCTCTCCCCCCAGAGGAGACATCCTCTCTCGAGTGACAGCTTGAAGCGCTTCCTGAAGAACAGATTGAGTTCTTCGGAAGGGGACGTTAAGGGCCAGCCCTTCTTAACCCATGCCACCGCTTGGGACAAGACCCTGTCTTTGGCGGTTGCCTTGGCGATATCCAAAGGCACAATTAGGGGCAATTCGAGTGATTCGATGAGCAGCACCTGGTGCTTTTGCTCAACCTCGCACTCGGGCTCTCCCAGCTCTGGTAGGGGAGACCTGGAAAGTGCATCCGCATGCGCAATGTCTTTCCCTGGGTGATGCACCAGCGTGAGCTGGTATGCGTTTAGGAAAATCACCCACCTTAACATTCTAGGGGACAAGATCTGCAGGGTGGGCTTGGTCATGACAAAGATACCTAGGAGGGGCTTGTGATCCATGACAATGGTGAACTCCCTCCCATACAGGAAGTCAAGAAATTTCTTTGTCCCTGCGATGATCGCGAGGGCCTCCCTGTCTGTCTGGGCGTAATTGCGCTCTGCTTTCAAGAGGGATCTCGAATAGAACGCAATTGGTGCCTCCCTCCCATTCTCAAACACATGGCATAAGACAGCCCCAACCCCCCACCGGTGAGGCATCACATACTAACACTAAGGGTTTCTTGGGGTTGAAGTGAGTTAGAATCGCCTCGGAAGAGAGAAGCCTCTTCAACTCACTGAATGCTCGTTCCTGAGCCTCCCCCCACCGCCAGACTGCATCCTTTTTCAGTAGGCGGTGCAGCGGCTCTGCCACAGATGCCTTCCATGGGAGGAAGGAGTGGTAGAAATTCAGGAGCCCCAAGAACGACTGCAGCTCTGCCTTAGTAGCTAGAGAGGGGACATCCTGTATGGCCGCAACCTTTGATTTGGATGGCTTTACCCCGTCGGGGGTGATCCGAAACCCCAGGAACTCTACCTCGTTTGTGTAAAAAATGCACTTGTCCCTTCTCAGGCGTAACCCAGCCCTCTCAAATATGGACAGAACCCGGTCTAACCTTTGTGCTAGCTCTGACTCCCCCCAGCAGTTATCAGTACATCGTTCAAGTATGGCAAAACCCTGGGGAGTCCCTTAAGTAGGCGTTCCACAAGCACTTGAAAGATACCGGGGGCTGAATTCATGCCAAACTGGAGGCATGTCACTTTAAAGGCACCCTTATGCGTCACTACCGTCTGGGCAGCTGCGGCCGCAGGTGTGACTGTTAACTGCTGGCAAGCCTGTGCTAGGTCCAGCTTCACAAAACACCTCCCCCCATGTAACTTGGCCAGCAAGTGGCTAACTACCGGCACCGGGTAGGCATTGGGGCAGATTGCCTTATTGATAGTACACTTGTAATCAGCACAAATCCTAACCTCCCCATTAGACTTCATGGCCGTTACAATCGGAGTCTCCCACTCCGCAGAGTCTACTGGTACCAAAATCCCCTGACCCACCAGTTTGTCCAACTCTGCCTCTATTTTGTCCTTTAGTGCGATAGGCACTCTGCGCGGCTTGAGGTGCACGGGGCGGACGGAAGGGTCCATATCAAAGTCCACAGGAGGTCCCTTGTACTTCCCAAGTCCTTTTCTGAAGACTGCTGGGTGTGCATTGCACACGTCTTGGATGGGGTCGCCTCGGACAGCATTGATTCCAGTCAATGCAATTCCCAGCAGTTCAAACCACTGGGTCCCCAAAAGGCAACTGGACCCCCCCTTAAGGACTACTAAGGGCAACTTCCTAGTGAAGTTCTTAAATGGTACGGTGAAGTCCCCCACCCCCAGGACTGGGATGTAGCTTACTTGGACATCCCTCAAGTTTGTTCGGAGGGCTCTAAGTTTGGGGCGGTCCTTAGGGGGTATGCGCAGAAACTCGGTCTGCGAGATAATGGAGTAGGCAGTCCCTGAGTCCACCTCCATCTTCACCTGGACCCCCTGCAATAGTCCTTTAACAAAAAAATGGATGTGCCGGTCCGATGCACGTCTCACCACTCTGTCCTCCACGTGCACCTTCCCCACGCTCTGGTCCTTCTGGCGGCTGGTCCGGTCAGGGTCTTGGCGTTGTCTGCACACCTTGGCGATGTGGCCCAAATGCCCACAGTTGTGGCACTCAGCTTTCCTGAAGGGGCACTTCCTCCAGTCGTGTGTGCCCCCGCACTACTTGCAGCATCTGCTTGCTTCGGCAGAAGGTCGTTTCCTCACCTTCTGGACCTCGGGTTCACTTTCACTCTCGCTGAGGTCGGATGAGGACGCTGTGGCAGCTGCTGCAGCTCTCGCTTCTCACTCCCTGTGAGGCGAGCATCTGTGGGCCTGCACGGTGGACGATGGGTTCTCTGAGGCGTCGGTTCTCGCCCGACATGCCCGCACCCTGTCTTTTACCGCCTCTGCAGCCTGGGCAGCTCTGAGGACCTGCTCAAAGGTGATGTCCTCGTCTCAGGCCAACAGTCTCCGCTGGTCCTCCTCATCCCACATGCCAAGGAGGAGGCGGTCTCGCAGTGCCTCACTCAGGTGTGTGCCCCAGCGGCAAGGGACAGTCGCCAGTCTCAGCGCAGTGACATAGTCTGCCACACTCTCTCTAGCCCACTGGTCATGCCGGCGGAAGGCCAGCCAAGCCGTGAATGCAGACACCTTTGGCCGCAAGTGTGCCCGCAGCGCGTTCAGGATCTCAGTGAGGGGGACCGACCTTAGGCCTCTCGGCATCAGGAGGTTCCTCGCCAGCTCCAGGGTCAGCAACCTGCACTGAGCCAGGAGGCAGGCTTGTCTCTGAGCCTTGTCTTCGATGCCCTTGGCGTCCATGGGGTACAGGAACTGCTCCTCGTACAGGTCCCATGACTCGGGCTTCAAGGTGTCGAACGGTGTGAGGGTTACTCTGTGGGAAGCCATTATCCCACCCTCATCGCCAATTTGATGTAGGCAGATTGATTGCACACGGAGCCGGCAGGCGGGCCAAACACTTCTTTATTTCAGCATGGTCAATGTGTACATGAGCACATTTAGGAGATGCAGCTCCTTATATACTCTATTTGAAATCCTTGCCATGGACCCCATTGGTTGCACTAGTCATGACTTCAGTGGGGTTTGCTGAATAGCTGCTGAGTCTCACCTGAAACTGGGCGGTTTCCCGCACTAGCTATTGATTAGTTAGTTGAAGACGCATGGGCTGAGCTTCCTCAGCTGCGCTACTTCGGCAGCTGAGTTGCATGTGGGATCGGGGGGTGGGGGGCTGCTTGCATGCACAATAGTAAGTAAGGAAACTTGGGTTGGGGAACAGAAGAAAGGGATTGAAAAGCAGGTTTCAGAAAGAGAAGGTGAACCGTACTCACTCTCAACTCCTGTAGTCTTTGCTTCTGACCACCCTCTCTTGCTTCCAAGTAGTCTACAGCAGGGCCATAGCCAGGGGGTGGCCAGGGCAGGCTTTGTCCACCCTGAGTTAGCAGTCTGGCCACCCTCAAACTCCCGGCTGCTAATATATCTATATCTATATCTATAAGTATTTTTTGCCCGGCCTTGCCAGGCACGTTTTAGTTTTCTTTATGTTTTGGGGTATTTTTATTTGGCCAATGACAGGGCAAGGGTGACAGGCAGGAATCCGCCAGGGTAGGCTTCTCCCCTGATGGATTACTGCCTCTCGCCCTTGCCATTCTCCTTTCGCTGTTTTGAAAACAGCCCTCGAAACAACGGAGGGAGAATGTCTAGGGCGAGAGGCAGGAATCCGTCAGGGGAGAAGCCTACCCTGTCGGATCCCTGTCTTGTGCCTTCTCCCAGAGGGAAGTGGTTAGTTTTCCTCAGTGGGTGGGTGCCGAAGTTTTCGGCCCCCGCCCTCCGTGGAAGATGATGGTTTCCCTCCGGGAGACAGACGAAGGCTGAGAATGGAACACCATGGAGCACAGAAGCGGTTCGTTTTCCTCAGTGTGCGGGGGCCAGAATTTTCGGCTCCTGCTCTCTGAGGAAGGCGATGGCTTCCCTCCAGGAGACGAAGGCCGAGAATGGTGCGCCGTTCTCAGCCTTCATCTCCTGGAAGGAAACGGTTCATTTTCTTCTACGTTTTCATATGACATTTTTATATGACATTGTTGCCCATCCTGAAAAAATATTTTCCCACCCACATCTGGAATCCTGGCTAAGGCCCTGGTCTACAGAATATATTGTCCTTACCAGCTGTCAAGTTGCCTCTGATGTATGGCTACACTATGATCAATCAAGGTCCAAAATGTTCTGTCCACAACAGTTCTGCTCAGCTCTTGTAGTATCAGAGCTATTGTTCCTTTAGAGAAACCATCCATTTCATATTTAGTTTTCCTCTTTTCCTGCTGCTCACAATTTAATTTAGATTCCTGCACTGAGCATGGGGTTGAACTTAATGGCACCTTCATATGCCCCTTCCAACTCATATTATTCTATGATTCCATAATCATATTGGAAATATCCACTGGCCATGGGAGGACACCTAATAATGTCAGATGATCAATTTATGCTTTATAGCAGGAATTCTCAACCTTTTAAAGCCGGGGGCCAGGTCACACTCCCTCAGACAGCTTCAGGGGCTAGATGGCCATTTTGCCCTTCCTCCACCACATGGCACTTCCTGGTGTGGTGGAGCAAGTGGGGGGGGACATGAAATGGTGCTGTGGGCTGCATCCGGCCCATGGGCCGCAGGTTGAGAATCCCTGTTTTATAGATTACAGCAAAATGTTTGACTGTGTGGACCATGAGAACCATGGATTGTTCTGACAGAAATGTCAGAACAATGAATTGTCCTGATGTATAAGCTGTATTGTGGGCAAAAAGCTACTGCTAGGATAGAATATTAAGAGACAGAATGGTTTTTTATAGGGCAAAGATATAAGATAAGGGTGCATTTTATCCCTATAGCTGGTCAAATAATATGCAGAACATATCACATAAAAACCTGGACTAGATTTAGATGAAGGAGGAATGAAAATTGGTGGAAGAAACATCAATAATCCAAGATATGCTGATGACACCAATTTACTAGTAGAATGAAAGCGCGGCGCCAAAATGGCCGCCGCGCTCTTTGCGGCCCCCCCCGGACTCAGACATCCGGGTAGTTAGGGGGCGTGGCCACCCCTCTATAAAAGGGGTGGCCACGAGGCAGCGAGCTGCCATTTTCTAAAAGCGACGGAGAGGAGAAGTTTTTCCGTTGCTCTCTCTCCTTTTCGCCTCCTTCAAGAGGCTAGCAAAGCTGGCTTTGCTAGCCCCTGTCGAGGCTTTGGTTTCGAGCCCTAGAGGCACGATTGGCTTTAGAAGCGATGGGGCAGGGAAATTTGCTCCGTCGCTTCCTCCTTTGTTAGCCTCTGCTTGAGGCTTCTTTTCAGCAAGCTGCTGGCTAGCTCAGTGGTTTAAGTGTTTGGCTTTGAAGCCAAAGGTTGGGAGTTCGATTCCCCACTATTCCTTTGCTACTTTGCGAGAGGCTCGATTAGGTCAGCAGTCTGATTCCTGAGTATCCTCCCTTTTCCCTAGGCTGCAGCCAGAAAGGTAGGACTTTGCCTCTCATTTACGCCTCATAGAAAGGAGGCTATGGCAGGCAGCAGTCGGGTCAGAGGACCGCGACTGCACCCCCTCGACCAGTCTATGGCCCGCAGCCCTCCGGCCTCAGACCGGCCCTACAGAGGCTTCGGCCCCTGGCCCGCAATTCCCGGCCATGGGTTTGAAGCAGGAGGGAGGGCCTGGTGCAGTTGCACAGCAGGGCTTACCCCAGCCCTTCATGGGCCGGAGTTTTGGGCATGCCCCTTTTTTAGGACCTGGCTCTCAAGTAGGGCCCCCCGGACTATTGCCCGGTGGGCCGTCCGGCCCACCTGGCCCCCTTATGCAGGGGGATTGGCATGCATTACTGGCCTGCGTAGCAGCGCTAGAGGCATCCCTAGGGATCGGCCCTTCAGAGGATCCAGCCCTCGGCCCACGGCTGCCGGCCACGGGCCGGAACGATTGGGGGGAGGGCCTGGTGCTGGCTCACAGCGTGTTTGCCCATTAGGGGCCGGAGTTTTGGACAGGGCCCTATTCTGGCCCAGGCTCTCAAATTGGGGGCCTCTGGCCCAATACCGAGCGGGCCATCTGGCCCACCTGGCCCACCTACTAGGGGTTTTTCGTGGCAGGCCCCTTCCCTAACGGCGGAGCCCCTTTGTGTCTGCCGGCTACTTCGACCGCGGCCACTATGCAACAGGCGGCCAGCTGGGTCGAGCTTCTCGTGACATGCCGGCCTGCGTCCGCCGCTGTCTCGCAGCTCCCCGTGTGTCTGGATTTGCGGCTGGAGCACCTTGGAGGTTGCCCCAGAGCTCGATTTCGGTCGCAAGCTCCGACGCCCACCGTGGGCCGGAACCCCCAGTGGGGGCGGCTCACGGGGGTGCAACTTGTGAGTATTACGTTCAAGTTGAATACACACACAGCACAGTCCACTCCCGGTTGGGGGCAATGCTCTTGGCCTTGCCAATTTGAGGCTGGGGGGCATCACTCGCCATCCTATCCCAGTGCCCCTTGGTTGCATTCTGGCACGACGTTGGGGGTGGGGTTTACGCTCCCGGGGTGGTACGTGGCGTCACAGGGGCTATCTAGGTCCCGCTGTGTATGTCCGCTGTACATCATGTACCGGCAAGGGCACTGCCGACGACTGTTTCTTCATGCCCCCCCCCCTAGTGATTATCTGCTCCAGATCATGAGGGAAAAGATTTGGTGTGGGGGGGGGGGGAGTACGTGGATATATATTATCCCTATGAACTGAGACCCAAATAGCAATAGGAGGTACGGGCAGGACGATAGAGACATTGTGTGGTCCCCCGTAGTAAGCCACCACGCACTGGGGCGTCCGCCCTCGGAACAGTGTTGAGCATCGCAGGGGCTGTCTGGATCCTGCTGCGTAGGCCTCGTTATACAGAACGTCCCGTCAAGGTGTGTGTACTACGATGTGTGTACTAAGCACCACGGTCGTTACCGACTTAGTGCCCCCCTTTTGCGCTGGCCCTCACGCCGCCCCCGCGTGCCCGCGTTCTGGTGGGTTACGGGGCGGAGGTGGGGGTGCACAGGGGCGATCAGAGCTCCGTCTGAACCAACTAATCTTGTCATAAGCCCCCCCCCCGGCCCCAATTATAGTCAGCCTGGAGGGATGTCACTCAGTTCATCCAGGAAGGGATGGGGCGGGAAACCTGCTGGGGGGTTTTCAATGGGGGTGCTCCGTTCAGGGATGCCCTTCCTGATGGCCTTGTTCGGTCAGGTACTCGTAGTTGCCTCGGCTGCTATGGGTGGCGTGCTCACGCAATTCTGGTGCTGTTTTGGCACAGTGTGATATCCACTCAGCTTTCAGCTTTGGCTGGTGCACCCCACGATTTAGCCTTATCGGATTTTAGGTTCGAAGGCAAATTTAATTAGATAAGCCTAACCCCCTTCTGACAGCGTTCATTCAGGTTCAGCACCCGACCGATGTGGGACTTTTGTTCAGTGGGCATTTGCTCACGGGTTGGGGTCTCGGTCTCCAGCCCATCGCCTCGACGACTTGGAGTCCGGGGTTAAACGGGGCTTGGACACGTGTACGCGTCTCCTCATCACAATTCAGACACTCAGGTGGGACCTGGGTGTCCCCTTGGCGCCTGAATAGACCAAGGCTCCATCTTCCAACCTCACATTTCTGCCTTGAGGCTGTCGCGCGGGCATCCAGGTTCACCATTGATACTGTGGCTTGGATGTCCATGGCAATTTGGCATTGATTGCCTAACATAGAGTATGCCCTTGGGGATTGTAGTTAATTTATTGCCTCCTTAATTTGTTTGCTCTGGCTCAAATTAATCCTGGGTTTTGGGGGGTCACTTATTGGAGATCAGACCTAGTGGTCTGCCTTAGATATCTAGTATGGTCAGATAGCTCCAGCTCTCTCAATTATGGGGTTTACTATGAGGGTGGGTGCACGGATTGTCCCCGTGATCACCGTAATCACGTTTCCCCCGGTTCTAGAGAGCACTGCGGCTATGGTGCAAGGAGTGGGCCTACTCAGTGGTCCGATTGCGGCGTGACAATGCGGCAGTGGTGCACATTGTCAACACCCAGAAATGCAATTTCCCCGGGTCGTGACATTAGTTTGTCTATTCGTTTGTGAAGCCAACGCCTAAATGTGCTGTTCCAGGCCAGACATGTTCTAGGTATGAATAATGACCTTACTGCTGCTTTTCCCCACCAGCGGATCGCCCGTTTCCGTGCTTACTCCCGAAGCGGAGGAATTCCACTTGCCACGTTTGGCCGATAGCTGGACGTTAGGCGCGCTGAAGGGAACCGGACATGTCATTGGCACCTCGCATGCGTAAGGCATATCACTACGAATTCATGTGTCGTGTCAGGGAAGGGTAGACACGGGAACGTGTCTGCCGCCCGTACACGCGTCACCCCTGTTCCCAGAGTTTCTAACCCACCTTGCACGAGGTGGCATTACTTATGCACAGATAGGTGGGAGGTGGCTCTTAGCCACGTAGCTACCACGGTAGCCTTTTGGAGCGCCCCACATCAGTGGGAGGGTGCCAGAGTTGGTACCACCTGTGTAAGGCGGAGGTGTCTCGTAGCGCACTGGAACTCGAAGATGTCTCTGTCACATAAGTGGGCTCGACTGGGGATACAGTCCTCATGGGTGTTTTAGCACAGTAGGCAGTGGTGTATACTGCTACTAAGTTTTCGAGACATCTATCCGGTTGGTGCCCTACATGATTTTTCGACAGTGCCTGCTGCGCGCCCCAGCCTGTTTTCTGCCACCGGGATGGGTCTACCCTTACTATAGTACAGTCCCTGAGGGTGACCGGTGCCGCGTTTCGCGGTGTGGGGCCCATTTTGGCACCATTTACTTAAGGTAGGTGTCGCGCTGATCACGGCTACGTTTGGGGTACTCCGAGGTGGATATGCGTCTACGCACAATTTCAGATATGTATTTCCCCTCATTGTATGAGTACCTGTTTATGCCCTTCACCTTTTTTCTCCTCTTTTACAGATCCTAGGGGTCTCAACACACCGGTGGTGGTGGGGCTGGTGGGCCGCAGCTATGTACACTGGGCAGCGGTATAGGCTGCAGCGACAGAGAGTGGACCCCGGCCGGGCTGTGTGCATCCGCACGAAGGCTATGGTATGGTATGCGCAGCACATGGGGGCGGGAACTGAGGCCATTCCTGCTGTCTGACAGGGATGCTCGGCCGCCCTATGTTTTGCAGGCACCCCGGTGACAGTGATATTATACGGATCACTGCTGTTACTAAACCGTTGGGGGGCTGTGACCTGGCTTTTCACATCACCTATGGCTTACATACGGTCGCTATGGTCTAACATCGTGCCGAGACACCAATTTAGGGGAGATGCGGATCTCCCTAGTTCGGACTGCTAGACAAATATTTTGCTGGTAAGCGGGAGAAGGCTAGAGGTATGTACCTCGTTCTTGGTGTGATGCAAGCAGGCCTGGCGACCGAGATGTCGGTCTTGGGGGGGGGCGGTGAGTCATCATGGATGCCTCCCCGTGTGGCGGGTAGCACTGGTAAGGTAAATATTTATGACCCACAGGTATCCGGCAGGTTCGCAATTGACTGGCCAACACTAGATAGGTACAAGTTGGTTAACGTTGACCGGTCAACGACGAACCAGGCAAGGGGGTGATGGCACGTGCTATTCAGCATGCATCACCCCGTGATTTTACGGATACACATCAGAGGGTGGGGTCAGTAGATAGTTGATTGACTACGGTTAACAATTTGTTTGTTGTCAACAAACAAATTGATACAAATGGATACATTGTAGCCAATTGCCGTTGGCAATTTTGGGAGGAACCTTTCCAGTGTTACTGTGGCCTGCTTGCCTTAAGAATTATAATTGGCTGAGTACCAATTGAAATTTATAATTCGGACTAGGGCATGAATCAATAAATGTGGCCCAATGCCGTTATCCACTTATACCGGTCTCTGAGTCCTTTTTTGGGGGGTGCGCCTGCAAAGCACAAATGCTTTAAAATGACTTCTGATCAAAATGAAAGAAATGCTGAAGTAGAACTGCAGTTGAAGATTAATAAGACAAAAAATCATGACTATTGAAGAATTACACATAATACTAACAATGAAGAAATTGAGATAATAAAAGATTTAGTGCATATCAGAAAACAAAACCAAAAAATCAAAAACGTTGCGGCACTTTAAAGACTAACTGCTATATTTTTAATGTGAGCTTTTGTGGATCAAGTCCACTTCATCAGACATAGGAGTGATATGTCAATGCATGACCAGATACAAATGCATAGAGTGATTAATCAACATGACAGATAAATGTGCAAATCAACAGAGCTTCCTGCAGCTGGCAGTAGCAGATGATTTCTGGTTGTTATTTGGATTAGCTCTAAATGCTCCCTTTTCTTTTGTAAATAGTGGGATACAAAACTTCTTGCTCTCAGCAACTTCTTACTCCCAGCAAATACACAAGATTTTGTGTATCTTGTTTCCATCATCAATCCAAAGGAAAACAGCAGCCAAGAAATCAGAAGACTGAGTCTTGGAAGGGCAGCAATGAGATAACTAGAAAAGATCATCAAGTGTAAGGGTGTGCCACTGGAAACAAAAGACCAAGATAATCCACACTCTTTTATATATATGGGTGCTTTATGCCAATTCTCCCTCAATTGGAAAAATATGAGTTTTTATGATGAAAATAAAAGATAGGAAAGTTTTCCCTGCAGTATTGGCTTTGCAGGGGCTTCTTTGCACAAAGAAGGTATCATTTGAATTTGTGGGACTTGTGCTGAACCACCCTTTCACCTTATTAACAAAATCCTCTGAAAAAGATATCTATAAGAAGAAGCCATCCCTAGGTATGAAAAAGTTATATCTGGCTCTTCAAAGCTCTCAGCATGGAGGGATAATTGTGGGAGCTGTGGTCTAAGAAAGGTAACTTTTCCAAGATCAGGTATTTTACTGCTCTCAACCCAACTCATCCATTCTGTTGCTCTCCATGCTGTTGTCTAGAAGGCTCTGCTAGATTGGCCTCCTGTGTTTCCAGCTGATACTCCAAGGGGAAGTAGGAATTATTTTAAAAGCCTTGTTCACTGTGTAGATATGGTTGTTAAATGTCTATTGCAGGAAGGGATAATTTCATGATCAGTGTTTCAGACTCCCCTAGTGATTTGCATGTATAATTAAATGAAAAGACCTTTGAAATATTGAAACCTCTTCAACAAGAAAAATGAGGTTCAGATTAACAAACTGGGAAATGTATGTATAGCCTATTTCAAGATCAGCTTCAGATACATACATGTTTGTTACTATTATAGCAGGATAGGTTTGAGTGTCTTACCTTTGATGTACTGGAATTACAGTATATAGAAACAGCGGCATTCAAAATAAACAGGAGATAGCTGGACTTTTAAAAAGCCATGCAGTGTATAATTAACAAACATTTCTACCTGTTCAGAAAAGAAAGCAATAAACCACTTGTAAATAATAGCTGACACATACTCTTTAGAACAAAATGTCAATAATCCAATGGATTCTTCTTCTTAGCTGTGAAAGTACATTTCTGACGATATGCAAAGCAGATATCATCAGTAGTGGTGCATTTCAATTTTCTAGCAAGTGAATTATATAAAGGTAGAAATGAAGCCTTCACCCTATGGAAAAACTGGCACACCTGTCAATTAAAGTGTTATAGGATTTGCATAAAATACCAAGTCTCCAATTTGGAGATCCATGTGTGCAGAAGTTGGCTAACCATATTTGCAGAACAGTGTCTCTCCTCCCCCACTCCATGGCAGATTATCACCCTCAGAAGCCGCCCTATGATCTTGCAGCCTTGGATTTGTTACTCCACAATACTCTTTTCCTCTGATCCTCATTCTAGTCTTGGTGATCTTGAGCATATTTTAGCCTTTCACGCTGTTACCCTTCTGCAAAAATGGTTTCTTGGCTGCTACCCTTCCACAAAGACAATTCCTGATCAATCTTCTTCAGACTATAAAAGGGTCAACTTGGCATCCCAATGAGGTTGCCAATTGTTGAGTCAGGACCTTCCTGGCTTTCCTCTGCTTTCTCTTGAAGAAACACAGGAACTTCTCATCACCTTTTTTAGTCCTTGATATCTCCTGATTCTTCATATTTCTTTGTAACAGCTCAAACACCACATTGTTTGTTGATTTCCCTTTGAGAAGCCTTGCTGATCAAACGTATGGTGTTATGTCTGTCAAATTCTGTGATCCTTGGCATTTGGGCTAGAATGTGATTGAAAGTTGGTCTTATTAGCAAGCTTCCATGAACAACACTCATAAAACATGTATATGTACTGTATGAAATGCTCAAGTATGTCTTGCACAAACCTTGTGAAAAAGAGCTTTTTCACAACAGTTATTTTGCAGTGTAATAGTAGGATACGTACACGTGTTAGCAATGACAATATTTAGGGTTCCATTCCATTTAGGTTTAAGTGAGCCAGCTGCCTTCTGTTGGTCAAGGGTAAGGGGAGATCACACTAAATGCTTGCCACGCTAGCCTATAGAAGCTGTTTTTTCTGATTATTTTTCTGTTTTTGAATACTGCTTACAAATTTCCTGTATATCCTAATGAAGAGACTGAGAAATAAGTATACAGTATATTGTCATTATACCGTTGCTAAAACAACAAATCTAATAGTGGCATAAGAATTTTACACATACATAAAGAAAGTGAGGACAGAATGGTTGTTTACTGTTTTCTGTCTAGTCACAGTGGGAACCATTCATCCTGGAACACCTTTGATAGGATGCACTTTCCTATGATCAACATTACCCACATGATGAATGACTTTCAAATGTTATATATAGAACATGTGTACCATACTGAGCCTCCATCTCAAAAAAATCCTTTTGGTTCTGTATTTGCATGAAGCTTGGCACAAACTTCTAAGGGAGAATTTTGTTCTTGTTTGTTTTCGATAAGAATTATCCTCATCTGTGTTGTCATTTTCAGGATAAAAAAACATATTTACTTAATTGCCTCCTCTTCTACCTTACAGTGTAAAGGATTCCACAAAGGATCTCCATTGAGATTTCTTCTTAGACAGCTACATGGATCACCTCAGGTCACTTCCGTGGACATGGATGACCTCCTTGATGTTGTCAATCCACTTGATGCAGGGCCTACCTTGGGATCTTGTAGCCTGCACTCGGGCCTCCCATGCCTGTCTCGGTATCCTGGTATCAGCTATTTGGTTGATGTGGCCAAACCAGCATAGCAGACCCTTCTCGATTGTACTCCTCAGTGGTTGAATGTTCAGGTTCTGTCTGATGGTCACGTTGCACACTCGGTCACGCCTGGTCTTCTTTTCAACCTTCTGCAGTTATCTTATCTCCATTGCTATAATGCTTGGAGGTGAGCGACCGTGACTCCCTGCTATACATGAGCTTAGGAACAAAGGTTGTTTTGTAGACTGCCATCTTAGTGGCCTTGCTGACTTCATTCTTACTGATTGATTGTGTAGAAGAGCCTGCCACCAGCTGTCACCCACTGAATGATCTCGGGACTCATTTGTCCACTTTCATTAACTATGGCACCAAGGTACTTGAAGTCTTCTACCTGCTGGGATGTACTCATCTTTTCACAGGTGGCCATGAAATCAGATATGCTCACTGCTTCCATGTAGCATTCCATGACTGATGTCCAAACATTTCCGAATGCTACAGAATAAGCCATGTTCTTTTCCAAATATGGCTCTGACAGTTGTTCTTGTTTTCATTTTGATTTTTTTCTTGCAGCAAAGAAAAAACATTTCCTCATGGCATGTCACAGATATTTTACCAAGATAAGGTGTGCATATATGTCCTGTCAGGGTATATCAGCAGGGAGCACAAGAAAGATCCTCATCTGGTCTCCCACCCCCATCATATGACAGCTGAGGTGCAACAGCATCCCATATTTTCTGACCAGGAGAGCAAGTCAGCATAGATTATGTTTCTTCTCCCTGGCAACTTCTGTACATCTGGAATATTGTTGATCTTTTTGAAACTTGAAATGGCCCCTTAATCTCTCAGTTTTGCTATTTTTTTCACTTTCTGTTATGGAGACCTTCCCTGCAAATAACCCAAGATTTGCTATTAAATTTAGATGGCATGATTTTCATGTACCCCTTACAGAGGGACAGTGAAATAGATTTTCAGGCCACAAACAGCTTATAGGCCATAGAGAAATTCTGATGGTTTGGTACAATAACTCAAAAGGCATTGTTTGGTTTCAAAGTTTTATTTCGTTGCTCCCATCTGGGATGCAACAGAGGGGTCAGGGGTCAGGAGAGGGGAATGGAAAAGCGGGAAAGTGAGGGTCCTTAAAATACCTAAGTGATGTCATAGGGTCATAGGAGCATCGGTGTCATAGGGTCATAGAAACATTGCATTGTGGTATATGCAGTTCGTAAATGGATGATATTACATCTAACATAGGCTCTGTTGCCTATCACTGCCTTAGAGTCTAGAAATCCAGACCTGAAAGACTCTGCCTGCTGGGTTAGACTACTAGGTGGACCTAAAGATAAAGGTCTCCCTTGCTCGAAAACCAGTTGTGTCCAACTCTAGGGGATAGCGTTCATCTCCATTTACAGTCAAAGAGAAAGTGCTGTCTGTGTTTACAGACATTTCCATGGTCATGTGGCAGACATTGTCTAGATGCCAGAGCACATGGAATGTTACCTTTCCCGCTGAGATGGTACAGTACCTATTTATCTACTTGTAATTTCTTGCTTGCGAACTGCTAGGTTGGCAGGAGCTGGGACAGACGATGGGAGATCACTCCATCATGCAGCACTGGCATCTCAAACTGCTGATCTGCCAACCTTTCAGTCGTCAAACTCAGCGTCTCAACCATCAAGCCACCACGGTCCCCAATTAGGTGGGCATAGATCCCTCCAACAATGTAGAAGACAGAGAAAGAACACTTCCAACCTGTCTGGCTTTGTAGAGTCTCTCAATTTTTCCCCATTTAAAAGCAGTTACCAAATTGCAGAGGGTAGTCAGAAATGAGCACCAATTATCATTCATGCCCACACGGCAGTGTCAGGCATTACTGTAATGACTCAGAGGAAATAATCAGGCTGCTCACTGAGGAGGAGCGCTTCAGAATGGCATGGTATGGCTGCATTGAGGACTGCAGTGAACCGTTCAGCACTATCCTCCTTTTAGATCTCCGGCTGCCTCTGGAACTTGTCCCCTGACAATTGCCTGCAAAATGTCATTATCTGGCTTGTGGGGAAGGACTGGCCCACCTCTGAAGCCCCTTTGATGATGCTTCAGTGGAGGTTTCAAGGCAATAAAAAGTCTTTAAAAGAGCTCCTCTTGTTGGAAGGGAGGAGAAAGGTCTCGGAGGCACTTCTTCAGATACAATTCATCACTGTGGATGAAGGGAATGGAATTCTTCCACAGCAGCTGTAGAAAATGACCTTTCTTGCAGGCTTGATAATAACTTTATGATAATGAGGCTATAAAACCATTCCCTCTGCAAGTGATTTCATTTCTAATTGAATAGCTATATTTGATACAGTGCAGTTTAATAAATCGAAACTGCTGCAATACAAAGTGCAAGGGCAACTACCAGATTGTAGCTTATGAAATAAAACAAGAGACCAATGCATCTCCATCACAGTAAGATAAAGGTAAAGGTTGCCCTTGCTTGAACGCCAGTTGTATCTGACTCTAGGGTTCAGTGCTCATCTCTGTTTATAGCCAAAGTGACAGTGCTGTCTGCATTGGCAGACATTTCCGTGGACATGTGGCAACAGTGATGGGCTCCAATTTTTTACTACCACACTGTGGGTGTGGCTAATTGTGGGCATGGCCTCGCCCCCGCCCCCCAAAAAAAAAGAACAAAGAAAAGAAACCGGGCAGGTAAGAAACCTTGCTCTCAGAGCGTCGCTCCCAGCAGAGGCGGGAGACCCCGGCGCAACCAGGGAGGAGGAGTCACTGCTGCCGCTTGCCCAGAGCGGCATGACTGAAAGGACCTCACCATGCTGCTTTGGGACATTGCACCGGGCTCTTCTTCTGTGTCTAGGCCAGATGTGAAACTACCAAAATGAAGGCACCATTTGGTGAGTTTATTCTGCAGTTCCTTTGGGGGTGGGTGGGGCAGGGGTGGTGGGCTAGCGGCCTTCCCCTCCCAGCAGCACTGGCAACACTTCCCATGCACCTTGCCCATGGCCAAAGGCAAACAGGAAGTGCGGAGGTGAAAGTGTGCCCGGACGGTGAGCCTGGCTGTTCTGGGACTCCTCCTCCTTGTCCAGGGGACAATGAGGCTTTTCCTGAGCCTGGTGCGGCATCCCAGAGAGTCATGCTGCTCTGGGCAAGCAGTGGCGGTGGTGGGTGGGTGAAGCAGCGGCCCCTCCTCCTCCTTCCTGACTCTGGCTGCGGCTCCTCTTCTGTATTCCTCCTCCTCTTCTTCCTGGCTCC
The DNA here is from genome assembly GCA_035047345.1 of Bradypodion ventrale. Taxonomy (NCBI): domain Eukaryota; kingdom Metazoa; phylum Chordata; class Lepidosauria; order Squamata; family Chamaeleonidae; genus Bradypodion; species Bradypodion ventrale. Next base: position 446,011,962 of record JAWDJE010000001.1, on the reverse strand, counting down.
TGGTCGTGCCCTGAGTGTGGTGAGAGGAGGAAGAGGAGGAGGTGGGCATGGTGTGGGAGGGAGGTGGGCATGGCCAGCCATGTCTGCTACCGATCTGGTCAGACCGGGGCAGACCTGCTGATGCCCAAAACAGTGTGGCAGGCATGCCTAGACACCGGAGTGCATGGAATGCTGTTTACCTTCCCACTGAAGTGGTCCCTATTTATCTACTTGCAATTTCTTGCTTTCGAAATGCTAGGTTGGCAGGAGCTGGAACAGAGACGGGAGCTCATTTGGTCGTGCAGTACTCGGGTATTGAACTGCTGTCCTGCTACCTTCCAGGCAGCATCTTAACCACTTGAGCCACTGCAGTTCCTCTCCATCGCAGTAGAACCTAGTAATAAGCATTCTTCTTCAGATAAATCTGTGGATATTCTTTTGCTTATAAACAAGGATAGCTCCAGTTTTCTAGATGCCATGGACAAGAGACTAGCAGTTGTATTTCCACTAAGATGACCAGTAATGAAATGAAATGAAAGGCAAGGCATCTGCTTCTTTAAAACTGGACCCATAACTTCCATTTTATATGGAAGTGAGTACGTCCTTCCTTCTTCTTCTTCTGTGTCTAGGCCAGATGTGAAACTACCAAAATGAAGGCACCTTTTGGTGAGTTTATTCTGCAGTTCATTTCGCCTGACCCACTGTGAGAAAGATTAGCTGGCAACACAAGGTTGCTGTTGCCTAGGGTACACCCAATTGTGGTTCAAAAATACCACAATCATCAAGGAGGCTCTTTCTGTGTACCTCTATGACCTTCCTGAATGATAAGATGATAACTCTTAACAGTGTTTGTAAAATGATCATGAAAGTCAAGGCCCTTTCTGTTGTGGAATCCTCATCCTCTCACTATCCTTCAGATCTGTTCTCTTTGCTCCTTTTGGGCCAGGCATAAACATATTCATTCGGTGGAATTGTTGTTTGTAACATCCAGCTATAATGCCAGGGCCTTTCCCATGCAACCTCTTTCATCTTTATGATAGTTCAAGTGCAGGTAATATATTAAATGGCTTTTGTTCATTGCTTTCAGCCACTGGCTCTGTATGTGCAGCTCTGTATGTGCAATTGTAAGGATGTCACCATTAGTAGCAAATAGCTGCTTATTCAAGGCAAGTTGCAACTGATTTTAGGGTGCCCATGATGTGTACACAGGACAACAAAGTCACGGGCATCCTGAAATCACCAAAGGAAAATTTAATCAGCTGCAATATGCTGCTAATAATAACATCATAACTGATGGTGTCTGCAAGGTTAGCTGTGTACAGCAGAGTAGTGTGGAGTGGCAGACTAGAAGATTTGTACTTGAGGGGATGTTTCCTTTCCTTGTGCAACAAACAGGCAGACAAGTCTTGGTGCAGGTGACAACTCAAACAGGTTTACTTGGAAGCAAGTGGTGCAGAAATATATACAGTGCAATAACAGAAAAAAGATTCAGTTTCTTGGGTTTCTCAGTTAGCTCCACTGAGAAGGTACAGTTGTGCTAAATATGTACAAGCCTCTACAGAGCTCAGTAACAGTCCAAAAACAAGCTGTACCACAAGTAAAGTCAGACAGCTTCACAGCTTACTTCCGAGTAGTCTTTTCTTGCAGTAAACAGACAAGTCAGGCAGATGCCTTTCCTCGGAGCAAATCAGAGATTCAGTTCTTGTAGTAGGCTCTTGGACTTGCAGAATTCCTAGTCCAGACTGTTGGCAGAAAATGAAGCGTTGAAGCAGTAGCTGGGCATCAGAGCTCCGGCAAGATGAGCATGGTAGCTCAGGTTGAGCATTGTAGCTGAAGGTCTGTGGCAATTGCTCTGGCATAAATACACTGGCCACAGAGCTCTCTAGAAAAACCCCAATACCTGAGTGCCTTAGCAGTAAAGTCTTAAAGCACCACAGGCACAATGTGCCTTGCAACCAGTTGGGACATGAGGCGAAGACTTACATCCCCCAAAAAATAACCATTGTGTATCAGGAATTCAGTCAATGTTTCTTAGTAGTTACTACATGTTTATCATCATTCTGTGCACTCCGATGTCTTGGCATGCCTGCCACATGTCCATGGTGCTGGCTCTTTGGCTATGAACAGAGATGAGCACCAAACCTTAGAGTCAGATATGACTGGCTTTTGAGCAATGGTGACCTTTACCTGTATGCTTTTATGTTTATGCTGCATGCAACTTTGGCCCATTTTGAGAAAAGTGTAAAGAATACATAAATAAACAACCACAACTACTAATGTCTGGTGTAGATTTTCTTTACATGTCTTCATAGCACTGCCATCTTTCTGCATCATGATAAAGAGATGTTCCACTGCAAACTGACATGAAAGAAGTGGGGTGTAATGGAGTGGCTGTAGTTTGGTGCGAGGCCACATGGATCACACAGAGAAGGCCACAGTCCTGACACTGATATCTTCAGGAAAGATAGGAAAGACTCTTGCTTGAAACCCTGGACAGCTGTTGCCAGTCCCTGTTCAAAACGCAGGGCATAAGAGCATAAGGCCTGAATAAGCATCACCATGGAAGGATCCAGGGTTGAGCCTCACGAGGTGAAAAGGTAGAAGAAAAGATCCATTACTTTTCTCCTTCCTTCCCTGTTTTGAGTTTTGGTGACAAGTGAATCCTGCCCCCCCATCCAAAGACCTGGGCCCAGAGAGAAGGAAAAGGCATCAGGAGAAAGACACAAGCCCAACTCTGCTGCCATTTGCCATCGGGGGAGGTGAGTAAAAGATCCTGCCCCTCCCCCCATCCAAAGACCTGGGCCCAGAGAGAACGAAAAGGCATCAGGAGAAAGACAGAAGCCCAACTCTGCTGCCGTTTGCCATCCAGAGAGGCCAGGGGGAGGTGAGTAAAAGATCCTGCCCCCCCCCATCCAAAGACCTGGGCCCAGAGAGAAGGACACCTCCGGAGACCCCCAACCACCCCCAGGAGATACCATCCACAACCACCATCACAACGAGGCCCGAGTCGGCGCCTTTGACCAACTCCATGTGGCCGAAGGGTGGCGAGAGCTGCTGCATGCATGCAAAGGATAAGTAATTGAACTGAAATAATATAACTGACTAAACAAAGATGGCTTATAGCAACTGACATAGTGACTGTACAAGAAACTGACTTACATAGATGTGGGAATGTATCTGGATTCTGTCAGGCTGTCTCTGACACATTTTGTAAACAAAGGCCTCTTTGTCTAACTGAGAGACAACGCTTGATTGTGGGCATGCGTAGAATAGTGAGAAGAATTCTCCTTATCTCTCCTTATTTGGTTCTGACTTTCTGATTGGCTGTATGTGCCTTAAGTTTTGTTTCTGATATACTCTGTTTGAATAAAGAGACGCCATTATTATGCCTTTGTTCAGCCAAAACTGCAGTCGTGTGTGTGTATGTATCCTCTCTATCTCTGTTTCCTACTTACTCTGTCTAATGAAGCTGGACTTCGTTAGCTTTTAACTCTTCCTCTGTTTATCTGGGGCTATAAACTGTTGCTAATGAGGCTGATTAGAGATCTTTACATGAATCAGACTCCGACAAGTGGCGCCCCATCGCGAGGCATTTGAATGAAATTCAAAGGAATGCTTTGAAGATATCTGCTTCAGCAATCAGCAATTAGCACCTCATCGACCAGGGACAAGGTCTCATTCATTCACCCACGACCAGAGGAAAGGTCAGTCGAGCGCTCGAAATTCATCCAAAGTCTCTACTTTGGGTCCCACAGGGTGAGTGAAATTTTTTTTTATCATGGGGTGCGTGCTTGCTTCGCCAGAACAGGAGCTTTGTAAAGATATCTCATATCTTTTGCATAAGAATGAGAAACGAGCTGATAAGAAGGAAGTACAGCAGCTGGTCAAAGTTATAGGAAAAATCTGTCCTTGGGTTAAATATGATGGATGTTTGGACTTAAAACAGTGGAATCAAATTGGAAATGCATTGCAGAAGCATGAGGGAATTTCTGTTTCAGTGCAATATACGTGGAGTGAAGTCAGAAACTGTCTGCAAAGACTTACTCCAAGAAATATTTTGTTCTCCCAACGGCTTGCTGGTCCCCTTCCAAAGCTTTTGCCACCAGCCAAGGGAGGGACTATGGCAACTGCCCCTCCATCATATGAGAAACAACAGCATGAGCCCCCTGATGGGGATGGGGGTGGAAAAGGAGATGGGACATTATATCCTGCCTTGCAGCAATCAAGCACTTTTAGCCCTACAAAAGACCTGTTCTCTGCTGCTTTAACTGCAGCTGTGCTGGATATGGAACCTGTTGCTGTATATCCAGTGAACAGAGAGCCGCTTGCAAATGGGACTGCTGCAATACTGCCTGCCGAGTCTAAAAAACAACTAGTGCCAGCTGATGGGGAACAAAAGGTGGGGACCTCATCACAGATTGAAGCTATTAATGCATGCAAAGTGGCAAGAAGCAAGGAGTGTGATTCAAAGAGCAGCATAGGAGATCTCAGCCCGCCCCTGAAGCAACCCTCATCACAAAAGCAGGAGAAGCTGAGTAGTAAACTTGATACCTCACATGTGGCCAAGAAGTGGGAGGATGGCCCAGAGGAGGAATGCAGAAAACCCAAGCCCAAAAAGGGGTGCAAGTACAAACTAACAGATGCAGTTTGTCATAAAGTTGAGATACAGATGCTGCAAATGAAGGAAGTCCAGAGGAAAAGGGGTGTGGACCCGTCCTGTATGGACAGCAGGCTGTTGCAAAAATACAAGGGAGAAGACATACTCCAGTTTTTGGCTGATTTTGAACTGCCCAACCCTCAAACAAAGAGATCCGAGTGGGTTGTCCCAAGTTTCAAGCATCAGGATGGCAGGGAAAGCAACTGGGAATTCTCTGTACTGTTCTTCTGTGTGAAAGCTGCTTGCAAATTCTGGAGAAGTTCTTTGTGCCTTCATACCTTATCTGCCTGCCTTAATACAGATGGGTGTGACTGGAGCAAGAAGGAATGTGTGTTTGCCTGAAAAGCTGAAAAGGGGGGTTGGCTGGGTGTCTTGTGAATTCAGTGAGAAGTAATTTATGGCCTAATTTCAACCTTGCCATGCCAAGAACTGTGCTGGAGAGAAGATAGTGGTTAACTTGTAATCTGAGAAGAAGAAAGCTTGAATCAACATTTGGACTTTTAATTTGGACATTTTAATTGGACTAAAAAGTTTGTGTGGACTCTAAATAAGAATTGGCCTTGTTTGCATTATAAAACCTAAAAGCCTTTTTAAAAATTGTCTACCTGCTCATGTTAAGAGTGTGAAATGCTCTAATGATATTTGTACTGTATTTGAGTTACCATGCTATGCTGGTTTTAAGTTATTGAATGCCTCTTTCATTTACACCAGTGAGAGAAGAAAAAATGTAATGCCTTACTCATGTAATTGGGGAGTGAGGAAAGCTTGCTAGAATGCAACAGAGACCTCCTTCATGTAAGGAAGAAGAGAAATGTTCATGTTTTGTTCATGCTTAAATGTTTGCTTATTCTCTTGTAGGGGAAAGACCTGTCTTTGCTTATGTTATGTTTTGCCTTATGAAACTGCATATCTCAAGGTACCTTCAGAAGTACATGGAAGAGTTTTCAGTACCCTACACATGTAAATGGGTTTGTGATATTGCATGTGTGTTATATGTCAGACATGTTTCATGTTTAGTTACATGGTACTAGTAATAACAGGGCATGCTCCTGTTTCTTAGGGGAGTGTCTTCCTAAGCCATTGGTCGTTTATTGGCAACAAGGGGATCCTGAGTGGAAGGGTTCCTGCTCGAGCGATCCGCCCATGGAGAGAGAAGAAGGTTACTCAGCTCCAGGATGGTGGTTCACCTGTGGACTAAGTTTGCTGACAATTGTTCTTTTCTTTCTTACTGTGCTTCCAGCTGTAAGAACAATGCCTCATGGGGGCAACCCCAACTTTTGGCTTCGTCATGCTAACTATATGTTTGAGGTTCATGGTAAGAATGCAACGTTATACTATGAGCATCCACTGGCAGTGTCTCAAATGGCCTTTCTTCCGGCATTGTTCAACACGCCTGAGTTGGTTATTGGACGTTTGCAACATGTTGAAAGGTCTACACTCTTCTCTAATCCCCCAGAACAATTTAACAACACCTGCTGGCGAAGCATGACATTCAAGAAATACACTAAAGGACTTTGTTTCTGCTGTCATAGTTCTGGAGTCTGGAATAGTAAATGGAAGCACTGGACTCAAGCAAAAAGGGTTTTGCGGAATGTAGGCAATTATATGGGTTGTGATGATTATTTTTGGTTATGGGGTAGTTATAACAGTTCTTATAAGCTTAATTTTACCTTGTTTAACACTACTATTGAAGATATATATGATGTGTTTCCTATGTTTACTCCTGATTATTCTGCTATAGATAGTGGTTCAATTTGCAATGGATGGCAAATTAAGGATCCCAACATGTGGTTCTTTTTAAATGGAGTTGCCACAAATTTCCATCCAGGACAATATCAATGTGCAGCATTGGGTTATTTTACCTTACCCGTACAAGTGCAAATGCCGCTTCAGGCAGATGCACGGCGCCGGAGAGCTGTTGCCGGCCTGATGGGTTCTGGTTGCAATGATGAAGTGATAATCGATGTTCAGCTTTCTGATGGTAGCTCCTGGGGGAGAACTATAGGGGGTGTTATCACTGGAGCACTCACCTTGGGATCATACCCAGGTGTCATTTCCCAGGAGAATAGAAGGTCCATTTTGGGACTCACCTGTAGGCTGGAGAAATCAATTAATGCCACAGGGAGGGTCATACGGGATCTTCAAATGGAAATCACTGAGTTTCATCAAGACCAAATGCAGGACAGACTGGCCATAGATTACCTGTTAGCAAAATCCGGAGGATTTTGTAAACTGGTCGGGAACCAGGGATGTCGGGTAAAATTCCAGGATCTGAATAATACTATTGAGAAAGAACTTCAGAATTTACAGGAGAGCATTACTAACAATGTACGCACTGATGTTAATCTCTTTGATTGGGTGACTTCTTGGTTGCCTGATTTGTCTGTCCTTAGACAAGTTTTCTTTTATGGGTTCATTATTATTATCTGCCTTATATCGTTGTGTTTTTGCATTTATTGTGTTCTTAATCTTATTTCTATGTGTAACACATGTCCACTGCGTAGAAGGGAGACATCGGGTTTTGCACGACGGCAATTGTACTCAATGAGGTATCATCCTCCGGAACAAGGTACCAGGAGTCAGGAGGGGTACGATGTCCAGGAGGACAGTGATGATGTATATGGAGGAGTAGTTATGGAGTATGATGACATGCAGGGGTATGATTAGCCGTCCCTCTCTCAAATTTTAATGAAAAAGGAGGACATGTGGGAATGTACCTGGATTCTGTCAGGCTGTCTCTGACACATTTTGTAAACAAAGGCCTCTTTGTCTAACTGAGAGACAACGCTTGATTGTGGGCATGCGTAGAATGGTGAGAAGAATTCTCCTTATCTCTCCTTATTTGGTTCTGACATTCTGATTGGTTGATGTGCCTTAAGTTTTGTTTCTGATATACTCTGCTGGAATAAAGAGACGCCATGATAATTCCTTTGTTCAGCCAAAACTGCAGTCGTGTGTGTGTATGTATCCTCTCTATCTCTGTTTCCTACTTACTCTGTCTAATGAAGCTGGACTTCGTTAGCTTTTAACTCTTCCTCTGTTTATCTGGGGCTATAAACTGTTGCTAATGAGGCTGATTAGAGATCTTTACATGAATCAGACTCCGACACATAGAGACTTGATATAGTGGACTTTTTCTTTCTTTCTTTCCCTTCATTAATTAGTTCAACTTTCACTTTGATACTATGTGATAAACTGTGATATTGTGCATGGTAATACTTTGTTTTAAAACTGTTTAAACTGTGATAACATGTGTGATGGGAAGAGACTGGCATAGAGACTGGCAAGGCACGCCACAAAAGTTTGCCAACAGAACCCAATGGACCAAAACAAAAGGCAAAACAAGGGGATGCTCAGCACAGCAGATCTGAAAAGGGGGAGGGATATGAAAGGGGGAGGAGAAATACAGTGTTGCAGGGAACAATACTGCATAGGGACATGGAATGTGAGGTCTATGAATCAAGGAAAACTGGAAGTGGTTAAAAATGAGATGGAAAGAATAAGCATTGACATCCTGGGCATCAGTGAGTTAAAATGGACAGGGATGGGTGAATTCAGCTCTGGAAACCTACTGAGCTACTACTATCTACTACTGTGGGCAAGAAAACCTCAGAAAAAATGGAGTAGCCATAATTGTCAACAAAAGAGTGAGGAAAGTAGTAATGGGATACAATATCAAAAATGATAGAATGATGTCAGTCAGAATCCAAGGCAAACCTTTCAATATCACTGTATTCCAAGTCTATGCACCAACCACTAGTGCAGATGAAGCCACAGTTGACCAGTTCTATGAGGACCTACAACACCTCATAGAACAGACACCAAGAAATGATGTCCATATTATCTTAGGAGATTGGAATGCCAAAGTAGGAAATCAAAAAGTAAATGGAATAACAGGCAAATTTGGTCTCGGAACACAGAATGAAGCAGGGCAAAGATTGATAGAGTTCTGCCAAGAGAATGCACTAGTCATAGCAAACACTCTCTTCTAGGAACACAAGAGGCGGCTTTACACATGGACATCACCAGATGGCCAGCATCGAAATCAGATTGATTACATACTCTGCAGTCAAAGATGGAGAACCTCCATTCAGTCAGCAAAAATAAGACCTGGAGCAGACTGTGGCTCAGATCACAACCTACTGATTGCAAAATTCAGGCTTAGACAAAAGAAAATGGGGAAAACAATTAGACCAGACAGATATGACCTACACAACACCCCTAAAGAATACACGATGGAGGTCATGAACAGATTTAATGTCCTGTACCTGATAGACAGATTACCAGAAGAATTATGGATAGAGACACGGGACATCATGCAGGAGGCAGCAAGAGAAACCATACCAAAAGAAAAGAAGCGTAAGAAAGCAAAGTGGTTGTCTGATGAGGCCCTTAAAATAGCAGAGGAAAGAAGGAATGCAAAAGTCCAAGGATAAAGGAAAAAATACAACAACCTGAATACAGAATTTCAAAGAAAAGCAAGGAGAGATAAGGAAAACTACCTGAACGAACAGTGCAAAGAAATGGAGGAAAACAACAAAAGAGGCAGGACTAGAGATCTTTTCAAAAAAACTGGGGAAATCAAGGGAACATTTAAAGCCAAAATGACCATGATAAGGGACAAAAATGGAAAGGAGTTAGCTGAAGCAGAAGAGATAAAAAAAAGATGGCAAGAGTACACAGAGGAACTCCACAAAAATGACCTCAACACTCCTGATAATAACAATAATGAAAAAATTTGAACTTGAACCAGACATTCTGGAGAGTGAAGTCAAAAAGGCCCTAAAAAGCACTGCAAACAATAAAACTAGTGGAAATGATGGAATCCCAGTTGAATTTTTCAAAGCCCTAAAAGATGATAGAATCAAAATACTGCATTCAATATGCCAGCAAATTTGGAAAACAAAACAGTGGCCACAGGATTGGAAAAGATCAGTGTACGTTCCAATCCCAAAAAAAGGCAATGCCAAAGAATGCTCAAAATACCGAACAATTGCATTCATCCCACATGCCAGCAAGGTGATGCTCAAGATAATACAGGATAGACTTCAACAACATGTGGAAAGAGAACTACCAGAGGTGCAGGCCGGTTTCAGAAGAGGCAGGGGGACTAGAGACCACATTGCCAACATACGTTGGATCATGGAGAAAACAAAAGAATACCAGAAACAAGTCTACTTTTGTTTTATTGACTACACCAAGGCTTTTGACTGCGTGGACCACAACAAAATGTGGCAAGTAATTAAAGAGATGGGAATACCAGAGCATATCATATGCCTCATGAGAAATCTGTACAGGAACCAAGAAGCAACAGTTAGGAGAGAACACAGAATGACAGAGTGGTTTGGAATAGGAAAAGGAGTAAGAAAAGGCTGCATTTTATCACCCTGCTTATTCAATCTATACACAGAGCACATAATGCACAATGCAGGGATGGAGCAATCACAATATGGGATCAAAATTGCTGGGAGAAACATCAACAATTTGAGATATGCAGACGATACCACCCTAATGGCAGAAAGTGAGGAAGACCTAAAGAACCTCTTGATTGGATTGAAGGAGGAAAGTGCAAAAGCTGGCTTGAGACTTAATCAAGATAATGGCAACAGGTCCGATCAGTCCCTGGAAAAAAAAATGGGGAAGAAGTAGAAGCAGTGACAGATTTTACTTTCCTGGGATCTAAGATCACTGCAGATGGTGACTGTAGCCATGAAATAAAAAGACGACTGATTATGGGGAGACAAGCTATGAGAAACCTGGGGAATATAGTGAAAAGCAGAGACATCACCTTGCAAACAAAAATTCGAATAGTCAAAGCAATGGTATTCCCAGTGGTAATGTATGGGTGTGAGAGCTGGACCATTAGGAAGGCTGAGCGCAGAAGAATAGATGCCTTTGAGATGTGGTGTTGGAGGAGAGTCCTGAGAGTCCCTTGGACAGCAAAGAGAACAAATAGGTCAATAGTGGAAGAAATCAATCCTGACTGTTCATTGGAGGGACAAATGGTGAAGATGAAGCTAAAGTACTTTGGACATCAAATGAGAAGGGAGGACTCACTTGAGAAGGCCTTGATGCTGGGAAAGGTGGAGGGCAAGAGAAAAAGGGGTTGTCTAAAGATGAGATGGATAGATGGTATTGTGGACACAATGGGCACGGAGCTTGGTGGGCTGAGGAGAATGGTGGAGGACAGAGGTGCCTGGAGGAAAATGGTCCATGGGGTCGCAAAGGGTTGGAATCGACTGTGCGACTGAACAACAACAACAAAGCACAGAATAGCAAACAAGGATCCTGTGACATGATTAGAAGGGTACAGAAGTGATGGGAGACCAAAAGAGAGCAAAGTACAGCACAGTGTTTATTTGCTTTTGTAGCTTCCAGAGTTTAGCAAAGTGACCTTTCCAGAAACAAGTTCCAGAAGTTCCAGAATTTACCATTAAGGACAAAGGATCCTAAGTTGTAGCCCACAGACCCAACTTTTCTGAAATCTGGTAGTAGTTTACTCTGTCAGAAATTATTCTGGGTTGAAAGGATTTTTGTGGAAGAAACTCCACTCAGGGAATGCCCAAATGAAGCTCCTTTCATGTCCCTAAGAGCTGGGACAGAGACGGGCGCTCAATCCGTCATGCAGTACCCGGGTCTCGAACTGCCGACTTGCCAGCCTTCCAGCTAACATGATACCCTTGTGATGTCAAAAGTTAGCCTGTAATTAAGTCTTCCATAGAAGGAGGATTTCTACCTTAACGGAAATAGACCTTAAAGGAAATAGATATTCCCTACAATTAAACCATTTCCCTTTCTACAGAGTAATTGTCTCAGTAATACAGTACATGCTTCAGCACTCAGACCTGTATGCTGAGCCCATATCTACCTTCCATTGACCAATCAGAAAACAAAGCACACTAAATGCAAGAACTGCAGGTCAGGAAAATCAAGTGATATGACAAAGAGACGTCCTTTAACACTTGAAGACTCAAAGTGCCATCTCCCATTATGGTGAGTCTGAGCATCTCTTCTAAAACTGTGCTAAGCATATTGCCTACTTGGCCTCTGAGTGAAAAGAAAATAGGGCCACCTGAAATAAAAACTCTACAGGCTTTTATAGTATAGATGGAACTAATCCCATGACAGATCTTCCTCATTCTTTCAAGTGTTATGGTTAGCTAGAAAACAATTTTGCACAGCTGGAATGAAATTCCTGCGTGTCTTCAGAGTTTTTGCAAATGCACGAGATGTAGGATTGACTATCCTTCCTGCTGAAAACATTATAAATTGCCAATATGCTTTTCCATGATAAGATAGAAAATTCATTCAATGTCTTAAATCTGGTTATTTTCCTCCTGTTTGTTTTCAGTCTAGAGACATTCAGTGCTAGCTAGTATGGTTTTTTTTAACTGCATTTTCAGAGTGTGCTCATCTAAGGATCATAATTTTGGGGAGCTTATTTTGAGCTCCTTTCCTTTTGGTTCTCTTTATTGCCTCCTGCAGCAGAATGATCTGATAATTTTTTCCCATCAGATTACATGGCTGACTGGTTCTGAATATTGCTTGATTCACTTCTCTAAATCAGGGGATACAATGCTGCGATTCAAAATCTAATCTCGGCTAGAATAGCTAGGCCAACAGTAAGCGAACCAGCAAACACTTCTTTTTGAGGGAATTCCCCTGATATGCCAGTAACCTTATCCATACTCCATCTTCCCCTCCTCCCAGCCCACTTTAAGTATCTGGGAAAAATAATAACAATCTGATTTTAAGGTTTAGGATAATATTTCCAAGCAGAATAATATTCAGGAGGCCAATCCTAAAATGTTAGGATAGCAATTACACTTATATACCTCACAGTGTTGCACTGAAGCTGGTCCTGTCCTGTCCGACCAGACTGGTAGCAGAACTGTCTGGCCACGTCCACTTCCCTGCCACACCATGCCCACCTCCTCCTCCCCCTCTCCCCGCACTCCAGACATGACCAGGAGCCAAGAAGAAGAGGAGAAGGAAGAGCAGCAACCACCGGCGCTGCTGGAAGGTGGGCAGGGCAGGGTGGTGGGCTGGTGGCCTCCCCCTCCCAGCACCACCAGAAACACTTCCCATTCGCCTCACCCAGGGCAGAAGGCATACGGGAAGTGCGCAGGTGAAAGCGCACCTTCGGCCCTGCCTGGGTGAGGTGAATGGTTAGCGTTCCTGGTGCTGCTGGGAGGGGGAGGCCACCAGCCCACCACCCTGCCCCGCTCACCTCCCAGCAGCACCGCTGGTGAAAGCACACCCGGATGGTGAGGGGCTGACTCACCAGCAGCGCCTGGCTGCTCTGGGACTCGTCCTCCTCCTCATCTCTGGGACAACGGGCGAAGCAAGAGAGCAAGGTAGATTCCTTTTCTTTTTTTTCTTGGGGGGGGGGGGGTTTGAGGCCACACCCACAGATAGCCACGGACACAATTAGCCACGCCCACAGTGTGGGTAGTAATTTTTTAGAGTGCGTCACTGCTCAAGTGGTTAAGACAATGAACTCTACAATTGGAAGGTCAGAGTTCGATTCCCAAGTACTGCATGATGGAATGAGCTTTGGTCTCTGTCCCAGCTCCTGCCAACATAGCAGTTTGAAAGCAAGAAATTGCAAGTAGATAAATAGGGATCACTTTGGTGGGAAAGTAAAAATGTTCTGTGCACTCCGGTGTTGAGGCATGCCTGCCATGTGTCCATGGAAACATCTGCAGATGCAGACAGCACTTGCTCTTTGGCTATAAACAGAGATGAGCACTGAACCCTAGAGTTGGACACAACTGGCTTTTGAGCAAGGGTGACCTTTACCTTTACTACCTCCCTATAGCACTTAGTGCGCACTCTGGGCAGTTCACAAGGTAATGAGCATCCCCCCCCCCCCATATGCTGGTTACTCATTTTACTGACCTTGGAAGGATTGAAGGCTGAGTCAGGATTGAACTCACAACATTAGCAGCAGTTTGGGCTGCAGTAAAGCAGTTTAACTGCTGTGCAAAGAGGGCTCTTTTATGGTTTCCCTCCTTTTTTATTTTAAAGAAAAGGGTATTCTTAATGTGATCCAGACCTAGGATGGCATCAGAACTCATTGTATTGTCTTAGCTGAAATAAGGTGACAGAAAGTTACACTGGACAATGTTCTTCTTCTTTTGTGTCCCGATCAAATCCTGCACTACCAAAATGAAGCCACTTTCTTGGCTTTGTAGTTGGCCAAACTTAAGTCCTTATCCATTGTGTGGATACCTCCTGTGTGAAAGCATGTGTACGAACACCCACTTTTGTCCCTGTTCCATCACGTACACATCTGGTTCCACTCAGCTTTGGTTGCTTTGCCTTCTTCCTTACTAACCACAAGGGGCACAAGAAGCCACTGAGCATAGCAGAGAGATCACTATCTTGCCTTCTAGCCAGGGGAATCTGAGGGCATTCCCAGGACCTGAACCATAAAGGTCACCAAAGGACTGTGGGGCAATAACTCCCCCTCTCCTGCACAGGGTGGTTACAAAAGTAAAATTAGCTCCCTGAAAGGTTAAAAAATGTATGAACAGTACTACAAAATTGTACACCTGCTTGCTCACCACATTGGCAACAATGGGTTGTGACATGAGTTCAACAGTATAAAAAAACAGAGCTGCAGAACACAAACATAAACTTAGAACTAAAAGCCATTTGTGTGTCATTTAAACACAATTGTGCAAAAAACAATAGTTTCAGTGGCTTTAAGAGAATAAAGAGTCTTTAGGATGGGAGCCAATGTGACTCAGAAGGAAAGCTGTCCTTTTGGATTTCTCTGTTCTTTTCCAAATGCCACCCTTAAGCCTCGGCACCTCCTGATGTAAGACAGAGATTTTTGGCAGAACACAAATATTTGCAAAGCGGGACTCATTAACACCTCAAGGCCATCCATCAAAGAGATTGACATCATGAAGACAAAGTAATTCTTTCCTTGACCCCAGCGTATGTGCTGAGGTTTCTGTGGGCTAATGCGACACACCTGACAGATGTGTGAGTCATCTGACACACAGTGTGCAGGAGAATGCCATTGTCTCGCAATCATCACAACAGAAGTGTTGTTCATCCTTTCTCCCCCTCCAAACACCATCTTTCCATTTATGAAAATAGCAAGAACAGATTGTGGAGGTATCTAGAAGATAAGATTCAAATTATAAAGCATGCCTATGGTCTATCAGCCAGGCACATTCTCTTAGTAATGCTGTTCATGGCATTATCTGAAATGTTATTAAGCAAAATAATGACTTTGTGAACTGTGCTGAGAGACAGGGAGAAAGAAAGGGAGAGGCTTCACTCCTTCCCTGCCATGAAGTTTCCAATTCTCTATCGAATAATATCTAGTAAAAAATTAATTGTGGTGAATGAGCAACATCAGTACAAAGTAGATCACTTGTCATTTTCCCTTCATGTACTTCTTCTTGCCTTGAAGTGGTAACAAGATTCATTAAATTATCCTGCAGTACATTTGAAATCCAGCTAAGCAAAAACTGCAGAAACAGTTTTAGCAAGATCAAGGAACTGGAGGGCAAAACAGATCTGGCCGTCCACTGGATTTTCTGATCAGGCTTGCTAAATGCTTATTCTTGCTGTGGGCTAATAATTGCAACAGAAACATGGAAAGAAAAACTGCTTTTCCAGTGTACAACAGAGCTCTGATCAGACATATAATAAGAGGTTTATGTCATCATACATAGTTTTCAGAAAATGGAGTGTAAAAGGGTTTTTTCCCTTTAGACTCTATAACCTCCTTGCCTGCAGGTCTTGGTAGCTAAAAGCATGATTACACTTTCAGAGAAGTTGGGTCTACAATAGACTTAGAAGCACATGGTTGTTCCCAAAGCTGTTTTGATGACCCCTAGTCCTTCCCCTGAAAATGGACATGTTGCAGCAAAAAAAGGTTCATTGCGAATCTTGGAAGCTGGGAAGGCAGCCACTCAATTGATGAATTAGCTGCAGTGATCCCTTTTACTGTTTAACATTGAAAGGTGTCTTTTGTTTTTCAAAGCCAGACATGGAATTCTTCCAGCAGTCATTCCCACTTAACAACATCCTACCATTCACCACTGGAATAATCTCTAGATTTCAGTGTTTTTGGGGGTACACACAAAGAGCCTCCTTGAAGACTGTGGTATTTTTGAACCACAATAGGGCATAACCCAGCTAACAGCAACCTTGTGTCAGCTAATCTTTCTCACACTAAGTCAGGCAAAAGGAACTACGGAATGACTTCACCCAAAGGTGGCTCTGTTTTGACAGTTTCATGTCTAGCTTAAACACAGAAGGAGGAGAAGAAGAAGAAGAAGAAGAAGAAGAAGAGTTTTCTGAATTTTGTTGCTTGATAGAAAGCCCCAGTTGCTCTAAACTAGTTAGAGCTATGCACAAAAGGTTCTGTGGGAATAGTAGTGGGGAAGAACAACTTCACAGACACCCTTCCACAAGTGGTAAGATGGCAACATACAGTAGGCTTCCATCTCTATAGATTCGGTATCCACAGTTTCAATTATCCACACCCTGAAAATATTCACTGAAACATCCCAGAAATACATTATACTGTATACTGAACAGTACTGTATATGTATTTCCAAGCGGCATTACCAGAACTGGCCACTAGAGACCAGTATATACAACGTAATCTGTAGTGAGGGGTGATTTCAGTCAATTGTGGTAAATTTTGGAACCTTAGCTACTGCAGATAAGGGGAAGGTACTGTATTTCAGAAAACCAGTCATTGAATAGTAGGATGCCTAGGCAATATAGAGAATGTCAGGGCCATTCATACTATTGGGTAGACTGAAAGTCACCTCAGCAGTCAGTGTGCTGATTGATTTGCCCTGTATCTCTTATGTTTTAGATGTGATATCTATTAACAGACCTGAAGAAAAATACACCCAGGGTTTCAAGATAAAACGGAATGGGGTATCATCTTGTTCTTCTTCTCAGGTGAAAAGTAATTTGCCACCAGATTTAGTCTACTGTAACATGTTGCTTTTTTCAGTAGCGGTTCAAACAAAAACCCAAAGAAAAGGATAATCAAATCATAATGAAAACCCTTATTTTTACATGTAATACTAAGAAGGGTTTCCCCTCCCACACATATGTATTATGTATGTAGCTAGCTAGATAGCTCAGTGGTTTAGGTACCTGGCTGCAGAGCCAAAGGTTGGGAGTTTAATTCCCCATTGTACCTCCAAGGAGAAGAGCTAGCCTATATGAACTTGGCCAAACTACAAAGTCCTAGGGTGTCCCTAGAAGAAGTGAGTGGGAAACCACTTCTGATGGGAAAGAAAGGGTTGCCATGAGTGGGAATCAACCAGACAACATGTTATTAATTAATCATATTTATATATATGTTTTCACGTCCTAGGGAATGGATCCACAGTATATGGATTTGTTTCAAAAACATCCAAGCATCAGTAAGTGCTAATAATGTAAAGAGATGAGGAAGTGGCAGATTGTTTTGTTTTATTCCCCCTCCCCCACACAGGCTGATGCATCATAAACACTTTCCCTCAGTGGTGCAGTGGGAAACTAGGTGTCAAAGCCTCAAAACACATGTTTATTTCATGCTAAGCTGCAACCTTGAACAGGCTGTCAAACACTCCCCACTTCTTATCTTTCACCACATGCTCAGAGCCAACATTTTTCCCAGTGACTGCCCTTGAATAGGCAATTCCACAGGATGGCAAGTGAATGGCTGCAGCAAGGCATAAAGTGTGTGCGTGTGCATGTGTGTGTGTATGTGTGTAGGTCATTAATAGGCTGGGTACCTTGCGGAGAAGCTGGAATCTTTTGGTTGTGCTTTGTTGCTTGAGATAAGTGAGCATCATGATCTTGCTCCTTGTTCTCAGCCTGTTTCACATCATTTCCTGGAGAAAACAAGCCTGTTCCACTTCAGAGCAACACAAAGTAAGATTACAGGATGGTTGAAAATACATTATGGGTTTGATTCATCCCTGTCGGCGTGTTGCAGCTCTTGTGCCAGCTTGGGCAACTGTGCCCGAGGGAGCCTGCTCATTAAATGCACCACTAGCTTCTCCAAGGAGTTTAGTTACTGCCAAACTCCCTGCATTTGCTAACAGGCCTAAATAGAAAGCCCATAGCTGCCTTCCTCCATTTTTCCTCCCAGGTACTTGTGTGTCACATGTGTCAGACCAGTAGTTTTAAAAAATAATAATCAGAGTGGACCATTTGCAAATGAAGACAAGATTTGTGTTGCTTAGTGCAATTGCTACCAGGGACACCAAAGCGTCCTCCATTGGATCCCTTGGGTCAGGTGAAAGAGGAGGGCACACGTCATAGTCTGCCTAACCTGCGGGTGACGTCAGTGGTGGGCTCCAATTTTTTTTACCACCACACTGTGGGCTTGTTATGGTGGGCATGGCCAGGGGAAAAGCTCTGTGTTGCACCCAAATTAGGACTACTTTATTTAAAAACTTGGATGGGCGGAGCCAGCCAGAATTTCTGCTACTGGCTCTGGCAAACTGGTGTGAACCTGCTGATGCTCACCACTGGGTGACGTGATTTCCAAATGGTTAAAAAACTCTGCATACAAATAGACTTGATTTCTCATGTCTGTTTGCATGTGCGTAATGTCGTCATGGAGATGTCTACCAATGTGTGGACTCCTCACTGAATAATGACTGCAAGATGACCAAGATCAAGATGACCCCACACAATCCATATTGGACCCATGATAATGAGTCAAATCATGAGTTTAAAGAAATGAATATTTCCTGCAAATGGAAGGGACCCTATGGGTGTCAGATATGCTTCACTGCAAATCACAATCACAAAACAAAATCCACCTAATGTGCAACTTGGGGACAGAGGCATCTCATGCTAGGACAAACAGAGTTTTTTAAAAAATCCTCCTAAGGGAGTTCTGCTGCCAATGATGTTTTTAATTGTAGTATCTAGTCCTGCTGCTTGATTTAGATCACAGACTGAGAAGGAAAGATCACAGCATTGGAACAGACACCAAATTCCACTGTTGTAGTTTTCAGAGTGGGAGTTGTGTTAGTTTGTGCAGATATATCGGGCAAATAACAAAACAAGTTTTTTAAAAAGAGGTAAACAAGTTGTGGCAACCTAAAGACTACTACTACTATATTTTAATGTGAACTTTTGATGATCAACTCCATATCCTCGTCCACTCGGTGGGCTACTTTGGCATGTCTGGGACCCCATTTCTTGTCCCCAAGTCCTTCAGGGAGCCACAGAACCTGCCAACATAGTGTTTATTAAATAAAATTGAAAGTAGCAGGTTTGAAACATTGTGTTTTCCCCCATTAAAGGAGATGGGTTGATGGCGGGAGATATGACCTGTTAAAAAGGTGGCTTTTTCTTTTTGTGGCCAGAAAAAAGAAAAAGGTTCTGGCTGACTCTTGGGGCAGAAATAGGAAACACTCTTAGAATCAACATGTATCCATGATTGTACTACATGTCTTTCTGCTCTCATTTTAATATAATGTGCCAGTTTAGGGACGAGGAAAAGACTTTTGTTTGGTTGATATGCTCCAGAATCCATGAGAATACATGGATGCAAGAAACATAAAGATAGGTAGAACCACAACTCTGTTGTCTAGTTTTTATGAATGCAGTTTCCCTCTACATCGCTGCCTTATGTTTTTTGAAGAGATAGTTTCTTTATGTCTGGTTGGACTGAAACACATACAGTGTTATGCTTCCCTTAAGATTTTCCTGAATGAGTTGTCTGGGCAAAACATGTCAGAATGAGGCAAACACTCATTCCTCTGGAAACACGTCTATAGATTGGCTGTTCAGAACAAACCAGACAAGGAAATAACCTGAAGGAGGATGAAGTTCAACTACCAATATTGGTAAGAGACTTTGGGAAGAGAGCTGATCTTTCTGAAAGAAGAAAAGAAAGAATCCTCATGCAACAGTTTAGAGTTTTACTGCCAGCTGTTGTTGATGTTACATGCAGCCAAGTCATCTCCCATCTACGGTGCCCCTATACAGTGATGGTGAACCTTGGCACTCCAGCTGTTCTTGAACTCAATTTCCAGAAGCCCCAATCAGCAAGAGTGCTGACTTGGGTTTTTGGTAATTGAAGTCCAAGAACATCTGGAGTGTTCATCATCACAGTCCTATGAGATCTCGAAAATGTCCTGTCTTGGCAGCCCTGCTCAGCTCATTCAAACACAAGTCTGTGGTCTCCTTTAGGAGTAAATCAATCTTGTTGGAGCATTTTGCTCAGTCCGTTAAGGCAGTGGTCCCCAACCTTTGGTTTTTGGACTTCAATTCCCAGAAGCCTAAGTTAGTACATTGGCTGATCAGTGCTTTGGGGAATTGACTTAAGTTTCTGGGAATTGAAGTTCCAAATCCAAAGGTTGGGGAACACTGCTGTAAGGCCCTGTGTCTCTGGGTGATTAATCTGCTAAAAATACAACAATCAGAAACAGGGCCTTATTCATTGTGGCTCCAATTTTATTTATTATTATTTATGTTTTAAATTTATATCTCGTCTTACTCAGCACAAGTGTGACTCAAGGCGGCTTACAACAGGAAATATACAATACAATAAGAAATATGCAACACAATTCCTAGTTACAAAATATAAATCTTTAACAAAAGGAGTCAACAAAAGACATATATACATCATACAATCCAAGGAGAGGCAGGTCGGCATTGGCATTGGCGTCTGCAGTGTCTGCGGCATCCCCCTTCAAGCCCTTTGAGCGGGCAGGACTCAGAGGGCGGAGACAGTACACCTGCCTACCATTCCCGCGCCGGTGGAGTGGGCTCCGGGAACAGGTGGGTCATCGTCATCTGCGTCTGTGCCGTGGACTTCTCCACAGTTGGTACGCTTGGCCTCTTCCCTACAGACTTTTAAAGGTAAAGGTTGCCCTTGCTCAAAAGTATCTGCCTCTAGGGTTCAGTGCTTATCTCTGTTTATAGCCAAAGAGCCAGTGCTGTCTGAGTCTGCAAACATTTCTGAGGACATGTGGCAGGCATGCCTCAATGGGCCACTAAAGTGGTCTCTATTTATCTACTTGCAATTTCTTGCTTTTGAACTGCTGGGTTGGCAGGAGCTGGGACAGAGATAGGAGCTCACTCTGTCATGCAGTACCTGGGAATCAAACTCCAAACTTTCAGTCAGTGAGTTCAGTGTCTTAACTATTTGAGCCACCACAGACTTTTAGGAAGTTCATTAAAACCAGGGTAATCAGAAAGGCATATGGAAAGCTACCCCACTATATTGATTTCTTGACTCTGTGCTTTTGTCTCTTTGGTTTGAATCATTGTTGAATGCTGCTACCAGTTGTATCCTTTTATTGCTTTTTAACTGTACAGTATTGTAATTTGTTTCTATTTGTGAGTTTTACTATTTTTATATTGCCTATAAACTACTCAGAGTGGTAGAGTTACCAGAAGTGCAGTATAATAAATGCAATAAATATATCTCATGTTTGGCCTTTCTCTTTTCTCTTTGAACCTTTCATAGCATTATTGTGATTTACAAAGAGTTTTCCCTACTCATGTTGTGCCCAGAGTAGGGCAGCCTCAGCTTCATCATTTTTGCCCCCAGAGACAGTTCAGGCTTGATTTGCTAATGGATCCAACCCCATATAGTTAGCATGTTCTTATGTGTGGCATTGGTGTAGTAGTACCTGGGTTCAGATCTCAGGGAAAGTCATGGGAGGAGGGTTAGCAATGGTAAAATCTCTCGCAGACCCTGAAAACCCTCTCAACGTCCTTATAAGGCACACGCAACTTGATGTCACATAAAAGCAAAACATGTTCTTATAGCAGCATCTGAATCTGCAATGATGTGTTCACATTACCTACAGGCAAGACATCCCTTTGGTACCTAAGTGAATGCAAACCCATCAATACCATTATATTAATATCAAAGCCTAGGAAGAAGGAAATGCTCCAGTTGGTGGGGAGAGAGCCATTCTAAAACTTACATACTGTACTCTGGAGTTATTTATATTCCGAAGTGCTACGCATAGGTCAGGTAATTTCCTCCCTGGAAGAACTTTGTTTTGGTTTTGATGTTTGTTGTAATATAGTTAAGAATAAACACACTCTTATCTACATGTTTTCTACATTTTGATCTATCTATCTATCTATCTATCTGTCTATCTGTGATGTAGTGACAGAGTGGTGAACTATAACTCAGGATAGTAAAGGTTGCCCTTGCTTGAAAGCCAATCGTATCCAACTCTAGGTTCCATTGCTCATCTCTGTTTATAGCCTAAGAGCCAGTGATGTCTGCTTCCTGTGTTCAAATCCACAAATGATGATGAAACTCTGTGGTCTGTCTCAATCTCACAGCCTAACCTACATCACAGGATTGTGGAGGAAAGGACACACAAATCTGCCATCTTAGGTTCAGCAGGAGACAGGAAGGATACAAATATAAGAAATCAACCAGTTTAAGAAAAAGGTAGTGTTCTCTATCCTTGCTATATGTACAATAGCACAGAGGTATCGAATCTACGGCCAATGGGCCAGTCCTTGCCTGCAGCACAATTTCATGTGGCCCGCTGCTGCCTTTGCTGCTACTGGAAGCAGAAGCAGGTGTGTTTACAACAGCCGTAAAACATGCCCACACATGCATAAATGCGGCTGTGCCTGCCATGAACATTGCCGTAAAGGCACCCATGGCTATTGTAAATGCATTTACAACAGCCGTGGATGTGTTTTATTGCAGCGTTTATGGCAGGAGGAACCATGTGATCAGCGAACTCAGCTGTCCGGGAGGCATGGTCAGGTCCATGTTGCAAAAAGTTTGGGGACCCCTGCAATAGCTGAATGGACTGCTAGATGAATTTGTCTTCAACATTGAAGCAGGGCAGCATTGTCTTGCTGAGAGTCAGCTAAGTTCTTGGAATTCCCAAAGGTGACTGCTCTAGCTGACAGGGCGCAGGGAGGATCGCACAGTGCACGGCTCCCTCCTCTACATTTGAAAACCCCTCACAGGAAAAGAAAAGCGATTGCAACATTTTTATGCTCAGAAGTGAAGGTGAGAAATTCCTTAGCATTTTGAGAGTCTTTTACATTGGTAAGAAAGGACACTTCATACAAAAATGCTGCTGATTTGGGCAAATTTGCATACAGCATTAGGATAGTTGCTGCCCTATTTAAGAAGTTGAAGCACTGCATGGGTTATTGACATCTTTCATAACAGTCACACAGTCATTCTATGGTTGCGGTGAGTCTTTGCAAGGGCTTTGCTTTACTCTGCTGGACAAAGGGAAAGACCACTAGAGGTGTCTTAGGCAAATGGACAAAGAGCACTTTATCTCACTTTTAGTGATGGCCTAGGATTCAGGAGGCCTGGTTTTAAATTCCCACTCAGCCATGAAGCTCATTGGGGGATGGGGGTGGAACTCGCAAAACCACTCCTTAAAATATCTCACTTTGAAAGCCCCAAGTTGAATCCAGTTTAACAGCTGCTGCATCCTGACCGCTACTCACACCTACATCTCTCTAGCCAGTGTGAAGCAGTGGCTCCAAGGTCAGCAGAGCAAGGGGATGCTCTAAGTTATAACCCAAAACTTACTGGAGACCTCCAAGGTGCTAAGTTACGGGGGGGGGGGGGGGAATAGGTTTCAGCACCTTGGAGAGTGAAATGAAAACCCAGCTCAGATATATACACTACAATACCATGGTGGCTCAAGTGGCTAGGATGCTGACTGGGAGGCGGAAGGTCAGCAGTTTGATTCCCGAGTACTGCAGGATGGAATGAGCTCCCGTCTCTGTCCCAGCTCCTGCCAACTTAGCAGTTCGAAAGCAAGAAATTGCAAGTAGATAAATAGGGACCACTTTGGTGGGAAGGTAACAGTGTTCCGTGTGCTCTGGTGTCTAGTCATGCCTGCCACATGACCACGGAAATGTCTGAAGATGCAGACAGCGCTGGCTCTTCAGCTTTGAAACAGAGATGAGCACTGCACCCTAGAGTCAGATACGACTGGCTTTCGAGCAATGAAAACCTATACCACTGCCATTTCAGCCACAAGCTTTCCCTGTTTCCTTCCCAGTGGGACTGCTGATGCTTGTCTCATCCTCACTTTAGGCTGGGACACAAGGAACAACAGGGCAAACCAAATGATCAAAAGGCTTGACTGGTTCTCCAGTAAGGAAAAGCAATACTTGGAGCTCTTTAAGAAGAAGGCAAGTAAAGGGAGAGATGGCAAGAGATGTGTATCCTTAATGTTGCCATGGTGTAAAAAAAACAAAAACCCCTAAAGGCAGATATGCTTTCCTCCCTTCCTCCTAATACTAACGCCATGATGTGGGAGACTTGGGACATATAGAAGGAATGGCTTCTTCACTCAGCTCACAGTTTGGGGAAATCACCACTAGCACTGATGCACGGTGTGCTGCCACCTGAGACATTAAGAGAAGAGCTGCTGCTGTTGCTGCTGCCAACCCTCTCAGCTGTGAAACTCTAGGTGTAAGGCAGGGGTTCTCAACCTTTTAAAGATGGGGGCTGGATTATGCCCCCTCAGACTGTTGGTGGGCTGGATTGGTGTGTCCCCTCTGCCACTGCCACCAATACTACCCCCACCAACACTACCCCTGCCACCACTGCTGCCACCAACATTCTCCCCACATCATCGCCGCCGCCAACACTCCCCCCATGCCACCAGTCCAGTCTGCCAACACTTCCCCCATGTCATCGCCACTGCTGCCAACACTCTCCCCACCACCGCCACCAACATTCCCCCCACATCACCAGTCTGGTCCACCAACACTTCCCACATGCTGCCACTGCCACCACTGCTGCTTCTCTGCTTACCAGCATGCCGTAGGTGAAGGGAGGGGGTCATGCCTGTCTTTGCCCATGCTTGGCCAGAATGGTCCCTGGGAAAGGTGTGTGTGGCTGTATGTGTCTGCCGCTTCTGGTTCTAACTGGGTTCTGGTCTTCCCACACGCATGGAGTTGGTCAGAGCAGGAAGAGACAGCTGGACCAATGTAGTTTCTGCTTCAGCCTGTCTCTCCCGATGTGTTGTTCTGTTCTTATGCCATTTGAATTGTCAGTTTCAGGGTAATGGTGACCTTCTAATATACTCATAGTGGTGTGTGGGAAGCCATGGAATTTCAAAAGAGACTGGTATGTTTGTCCTTCTCTCAAATACCCCAAACCTTACATTTTGAAAACACATGATTGGAAAGTACCAAAAATTTTGGAGGCACCTTTGAACAAATGAATACGTCAATAGAGCATGGACATAATTTTGTATACTTGTTGCCTACCTAAATAAAGACTGCAGTGCTAACTTTTCTGAAACTAGCAAACACAATTTAAAATGAAGTGAAAACGATAGAGACACACAAACTGGGAGAAACGATTTGCCAAATGCCTCTATTTCCTACTTTTTAAATGTTTTACAGTTGGGAATGTAAACAAAACAAAAAATGGAGGAAATTGAACCATACATACATTTTTTGTCTCAGCATTTTCAGTAGAAAAAGACAACCAAATGGATTTAGCGGCATTTGGAATCTCCCTGCAACCTTCCAGAAGGACACAAGATGGCGATATGTCTCTTTATTATCTGTTTGGGAACGATTCTTCTGCAACTGACATGGTAAACGTGCCCAGTGTAGAAATAATCACCGAGTCAATAAAACAATCCAATTGTAATACACTAATTTTATCAGTTACTTTATTTTCTCCCATCCATTCTCACATTCCCAAAAGCCTTAAGTGAAAAGGAAAGAGAACAAAGAGAAGAAAAAAAAAACATATCACACCTTTGATCTTCCCCATCTCTAATCGAAATGCAGATGTTTCCTGAAAGCGTCTAAACAAGGAAACAATGGGAATGAAAAACAGAGAGGGAGTGTGAAGAGGCTCACTCTTTCTATTGTAAAGCTGTCACCTCAATACAGATTTTAATCCTTGTCTTTCTGTGCAGGTATATAAAACAAATGGCATTCCCATTGCCATGAAGAGAACTATGAGCCAGGAGGCAACACAAGGGTCTTATGGAAAGAAGAGCCAGAGATAGAAGGGGAATTTTGACTCCAACATCTGTAAAACAAGCTTCCTCTACCTCAGGTCCAATTCTGATACATTGTTCACCGGGTGCCAGGGTGTTCTGCAGTTCCTCCACATGTAATCTAAATGCACTTATTATTTTAATGCAATGGGGAGATGAACTATGTTGTAGGGGTGTGTTCTATGCAAGCAGCTGTTCTCTCCCCTGTGAAAAATCTCTCCACACCCTCTGCTGGGACCTCACAAAGGTGAGCTTTTGTAGAATCAGAGGGAATTCTTCCATCATCAATAGCCCATAAACATCTTTGGGTGTCCCTAGGAGGCATACCATGTGGCCACGCTTACAGTCCTGCTAGGGCTTCTTCTGAGGGAGGCTACAACTCCAAGAATCTTCCTCCTGGAAAGTTTATGTTTACATTAAAAACTCTTGCTCATGTTTAAATGATGGCTACCTGGCTA
The DNA here is from genome assembly GCA_035047345.1 of Bradypodion ventrale. Classification (NCBI taxonomy): domain Eukaryota; kingdom Metazoa; phylum Chordata; class Lepidosauria; order Squamata; family Chamaeleonidae; genus Bradypodion; species Bradypodion ventrale. Next base: position 445,985,884 of record JAWDJE010000001.1, on the reverse strand, counting down.
TAGGGGCCATGGTGGCTTAGTGGTTAAGCTTGATGACCAGAAGGTAGGCAGCAGGTCAGTAGCTCAAGACCTGAGTACTGCATGGCAGAGTGAACTCCTGCTAACCGAGCAGCTCGAAAGCAAGAATTTGCAACTAAATAAATAGGTACCACTTTGGCAGGAAAGGTAATGGTGTTCTGGGCACTCTGACGTCTAGTCATGCCTTGCACATGACCACAGAAACATGTGCAGATGCAGACATGCTGGGGCTTTGGCTGCAAGCAGAGATGAGTTCCACACCCTACTGTTGACATAATGGTTTTTGAGCAAGGGAGACATTCACATTCACCTTTACCTAGCTGGCTAGGGAACTCTGGATGTTTTGGTCCAAAACAGTAACATTCAGAAGCTCTCAGGCATGCTGCAAGTAACATGAACCAAATAGCACTCAGCAAAGGAAACAATGGGAATGAATTGTATATTTCCTAAATATACCTTTGTGATAGACAAGTCAGTGTTCAACTTCTCCAAGCTTCTTCTTTTTCCATGTCTAGGTCAATTGCCAAAATGCAGGCACCATTTGTGAGTTCATTCTGCAGTTCCCTTTGCCTGATGTAGTGTGAGAAAGATTAGCTGGCAACACAATGTTGCCTTTACTAGGGTACGCCTAATGGTGGTTCAAAAAATACCACAGTCTTTGAGGAGGCTCTTTGGTTGCTCACACTGGCTACAGAAGTAAGACAGAGAATTTGGAAGAATGGTGTGGGAAGAGATGAAGTCAAGCCTGAAAGAATTAGTACTGTATACAAAATAGACAAAACAGAGCAACAAAGCAGACAATACACAGGGAAGTACAAGAGGGAGACCTAACTAATTGAGTCTGCTACTGTTGCCCCCTAGAGCAGGGGTGCCCAAACTTTTTGGGCTGTTGGCTGGTCATATGGTTCAGGGGGCCGGTCATTATGGCCTGCAGGCTGGATCTGGCCCCCATTGCCAATTCATCCAGCCCGCGAAGCCTTCGTTGCTCCTGGAAGTGGAAGTAAAACATGCCTGGATGGGCACGTTTTACATCTTCCAGGAGCAACAAGGGCTTCAAAGGATGGATGAATTGGTGTCGGGGCCTGGAAATGGCCCACAGGGTGTAGTTTGGGCACCCACACCCTTGAGGCATATAGCTTCTTATATAAGCATGGCTACACACTCTTCCATTTCCAACACATTTGTATTACTTCAGAAGCTTTCAGGAGGAGGCAGCTCTTTAACCAGCAAAGTCAGACACGCAAAGCAGCACTGTAATCTGCAAACTGTATCTTCTCCAATCAAAGAAAATTTGTTTGGGGCAGAAGTTTTAATCATTGCAAGGTTGATCAGAAATGGATTAGTCTTGAATTATTGGGGTGGGGTGCAATTCACCATAATAAGCATGCATGCAATGCGAATTGAATCAGTTGAACTAGAGCTGAAATTAATCTATTCCCCCACCCCCCCACCCCATCCCAAAGCTGGCATCTGAAACCATGTTTAATCTAGAGCTGAAATGAGGCCTTTTCAACTAGAGCTGAAATTAATCCAGCCAAAACAAAGTTTGCACCTGAAATGGTAAATTAAAGTTGCTCTTGCATGACACAGGCACAGAGGTAGTGGTGTCCTCAGAGAGCATACGCATGCCTTTAATATGTAACATTAGAAGTGGCATTCTATCTAATTTTTAATTACTTCTGAAAGGGTAGGATGTTATTATGCACTATAAACAGCCAAGGAAAAACCTTTTGAGTAAGAGGAATCATGCAAAAGAATATTTCTATGAGTTTACCTTGCACTTTGAAGCAGCACAAAAATTGCTTGATGAAATTATTCTTCAACATGAGCATTTTCAGATATCATACTTATTAAATTGAATTTTTATTTCAAGAGCAAGAAACATAATCTACATGCTCCCTCCACCAGTGGAACTTTATAAATATTATTATATAATTATTTTCTTTATTCTATTAATTATTTTTATTAATTAATATATATTAAAAATACATTGCTATATTTGCCCCCTTCACCTCCAAAAAGATAACACATCCTTTTCTGACCTTTCCCCTTTCCTTTTACTAACACATACTCCAAAAATTCTCCCCATATATCTTTACATTAATTTTCTTTCACTAAAACCATATTTTACATTAATGTCACGTTAATTTATCATTAATAGCTATATTCAATGTCCCCTTAAAACAATCACCAAGTTCAAAATCAAAGTCTACTTTCAATTTTTAAAGTATAATTAATCTTACCATTTTAACAAATATAATCATCTCTATTTTTTGCATATTGTATATTTCCAAAACTAGATAATAATGCTATTCCAGAACACAATTCTAAGTTAAAAGATATTTCATTAATTTCTGCACAAATCCTTTCCCATATTTTCTTCACAGTCTTACACTCCTGCCATAAATGAAGATACGTTCCAACTTCTTGATTAAATTTCCAATATTTGTGAGTATTTTGAATCATGATAACTTGACCTTACTTGGGTCAAATACCACCTTCAAATTATTTTTATACCAATTTTCTTTAATTCTAGCAGACATATTCTTCATAATACTAAATTGCATTTTTAAAAGCTAACTAAGAGGAAAAAGAAACTTCCACAGGTGTTTTGAACAACAAAATTTCCTTTAACAAATTATGCCACCATATACTGCTTACTTTTGAAGTAGTATCTGTACCCACACATTCTAGGCTATAGGCTGTCTTTCTCATATTTATGTCTCTGAAACCACACTTTTCTGAATTTGGTCCTCTTATTTATTCAGGGATCAGAGATAAAGCTAGGCTTAAAACATGATTTAAAAGAACAAATTCCAGGTCATGGAAAATCTGAAGTCTGTAGGCAATTTAGTGCACAATAACTACTGCTTGTCTTCAGCTCAGCAATTTCTGGCATGAATTTTGGACAGCTCTAATGCAAGCGCGGCGCCAAAATGGCCGCCGCGCCCTTTGCGGGCCCCCCCCCCACAGGACAGAGAATCCGGGTAGTTAGGGGCGTGGCCAGCTCCCTTATAAAAGGGGTGGCCACGAGGCAGCCGAGCTGCCATTTTACCTCAGCGACGGAGCGGAGAAGTCTTTTCCCCTGTGTCTCCGTCGCTCTTTACCTTACCGGGAAGCCTTTTGGTAGCGATTTTCCTCGTTGGCTTCCCTTTGCTTGAAGAAGGCAGCTTCGAGTGCAGCTTGCGCTGTTAGGAGGCGCAACCCAGGTTGGAGGACCGCGGTCCCGCCTCCTCAGCATCCGTTTTTGCAGGCCCCTGCCGGGGTCGGCTGAATGGGGTCTATTGCCCCTGCGCCCGGAGTGGGCGACCAGAGTTCGGGCGCGGAAGGGGTTCCGGCCCGCGGCCCGCGAGTGGTGGACACCGCTCCTGCGTCTGCCCACCCTGTTCCTACTCCTTTTGGGTCGCAGCCTCCCCTGGGCCCTCTAGCCTTGGGGGGGTGGTGCGGCTCCCTGCCTTGGTGGGTTTCTTCACCGCCCCTGCCGGGCTTCGGTGCTGGCCAATGGCCATATTCGCCTCTACCACGCCTGGACCGGGCGGGCCGGCCGGCTCTTCGCTCCAGTCAGGCGGGCGCCCCCTTCGGGGTCCCCTTTTGAGACGCTGTCGGCAGAAGGACAACAGCTGGCAGGGAGGGTTGAGCTGCTGCAGGCGCGTGGCGCGGTTTCGGCCACTGCCTCGCGGCTCCCCGGCCAGCAGCCAGGTGCGGGTCAGGTCCGGTGATGAGCTCTACGTCGGTCGTGAGCTCCGACGCCCCCAGTGGGCCGGAACCCCCGGTGGGGGCGGCCCGCGGGGGTGCAGCATGTGAGTATACAGTGCAAGCGAGTACATCCACACACATGCCCAATATGGGGGGGGCCTTTCAATGGCCTTGGCCTTGCGCGGGTGGTGCGGGGGCCACGCTGTTGGCACCCCACCCGGCAACGACGACTGCCACATTAGGCACTGGGGTGTCAGCGAGTACATCCACACACATTCCCGGGGCCCCGTGGTGGGGGGTGTTCCCTACCCTGAGGGGAATGTTGGGGTGGCCGGGTTGGTCTAAGCTCCTATTCCTTAACGCTGAATGACCACTTGGCACAGGCCGCCAGGGAGTAAAATGGACGAGGGGAATATGTGGATATCTTCTCACCCTTAGACAAGGCGCCCTCCAAGGAGAGATGGAGGGGCGGAATAAGAAGGATAGTGGCAGGCACGTTGTCACAAGCCACCAAGTATGTGGGCCAAATGGTTGCCGGCCTGCATCATAGGCATGGCGGTGTACCTCAGGGCCCGGCCGGATATGGAGATTTCGATGGTCCGGTATTTGGTCAACATCTGCCGGGCTATGGTTTACTTTCCGGGCTCAGCGTGGTTGGCTTGTGATGAGGAATGCCGTAGGCGGATTCCCACACACCTTGGGGTTAGACGGGATGAGCCAGGCCAGAGACTGCGGCTTTTGTACTTGACGCCCACGTGCCCTGTGCCCGGGGAGATATACCATTGTGGGCATGCGGTTCAGCGGGCGGCCCCAACATAGGTCACCTGCCATGGGGCGGGGCGGGGGGTTCCGGCCCGCCTGCCGTGCTGGACTTTCTTGTCCAATGGCTCCTCTAACGGGAGGACTTGTATAGACAGACAGGAGTGTCCCACCTGTGTTGGCTCCTATGCGGCCTCTGCCTGTTCCAGGCCTAGAAGAATGCGAAATAGGCAGAGGGTGGGGCAGACAGGGGGCTTGCAAGACTGTTGCAGAGGGATTTAGTTCACCGAAGGGCTCCCCCCCAATCTTTTATCCCTTGAGGGGAGGGAGGAGGTGGCTGCTGCCAGCTTTGACAAAAGGGGTCTATGCGGGCAGGGTCGTTGGCACTGTCCCTGCACCCCCGTACCGGGGAGCACATTATTTCAATGATGCCATGCCTTTTGGGCTATCCCATTGGGGCTCGGTGTTCGAGCGTTTCACCACTTTCCTAGATTGCGCTTTTGTTCGCAGGTCAGGGTCCCGGTCTGTAGCCCAATCCCTGGATGGTTTTATTCGGGGCTGAACGGGGCTGGGACACGTACCCACGTCTCCTCAACACATTTCAGACGCTAATGGAGGAACTTGGTGTCCCTTTAGCGCCCGAAAAGACCGAGGGCCCATCTCCACAGCTAGTATTCCTGGGGTGGACAGTAACACAATAGCGCAGGATTCTAGGTTGCAGCGGGATAAGGTGTTAAGGCTAGTGGCCCTGGTCTCGGTCTTGCTGGCTGAGTGCATGGCATCATGGAGGGAATTTCTGGTGCTACATGGTCACCCCAATTTCGCTGGCAGGGTCGTCGCACCGGGCAGGGCAATTGCTCTGCGCTGGTGCGATGCCATGGCGGGATTATCCAGGCCCCGCCACAGGCTCAGATTTACCCGGGGTATTGGGGCAGACGTGTTTGTCTGGCCATAGGCCCAGAGGTAGTTCAATGGGGTGTCATTTTGGGGTTTGATTTCATGGCTCCCCTTGGCTTTCAGATGCAGTCCGATGCCTCAGGATTCCTGGGTTTCTGGGATGTACTTCAATGGGAAGTCGGCCTATGGTGGGTGGCCACCATCTGGGGCAGGCAAGGGTCGCCTGCATGGTCTCACGTATCTGGAATATTTACCTATCCTGGGTGCTTTGATGCTATGGGGCAAAGGGTGGGCCAACTCGGTTGTGCAATTTTGGCATGGCAACGCGGCTGTTATCCGCATCGTCACTGCACAGATTTCCAAATTGCCCGGGGTTATGGAGCTAGTGCGTGGGTTTGTGTTATGCAACCTGTGCCCCAACGTTCCTTTCAGGGCCAGGCAAGTACCAAGGGTTGATAATGATATTGCTGCTGCTTTGTCCCGCCTGCAGATCTCCCGGTTCCGTGCCTCGGCCCCCGGATGCGGAGGAATTTCCCTCGCCACTACCGGATGAGAGATGGACCGTTGGCAAGGAGAGGTGAACCGGGCGATTGGCCTGTCATTAGCGCTATGCATGAGTAAGGCGTATCACCACACATTTAGTTCCTTTAGAGTATTATGTACCCGATTCCGACTGCCAGGAACCTGGCCGATTACAGTAGCCCATGTTCTGCGGTTCATGGTTTACCTGTATGCCCAGGGCCTCGCACCACGCACCATAGCATCTCAGCTGTTGGGTTGGCTTTTATGGCCAAGGTGGGAGGTCGTGTGGACAGCACCAATGACTTCCGGGTGAGACAAGTTGGGAAGGGCGGGTGCGCGTGCTCGGGCGTTTCCCGGGCGACCGCCACCCCATTTACCCAGGGGGTTTTTTGACCCAGTTGGCCCGGGGCTGGCCTGGCCTCTGTTTTGATAGATGAGGCAGCCCACTTCATGCGGCTACAACGGTGGCCTTTTTGGAGCCCTCCGCGTCGGCGAGCTTGAGATGCTGAGTAAGGCGGATGCAAGATTTTCCCAGGGTTTTTACCCAATTGGCCCGGGGCTGGCCTGGCCTCAGTTTTGATAAATGAGGCAGCCCACTTCATGCGGCTACAACGGTGGCCTTTTTTGGAGCCCTCCGCATCGGCGAGCTAGAGATGCTGAGCAAGGCGGATGCAAGATTTTCCCAGGGTTTTTTACCCAATTGGCTCGGGGCTGGCCTGGCCTCTGTTTTGGAAATGAGGCAGCCCACTTTATGCGGCTACAACGGTGGCCTTTTTGGAGCGCTCCGCGACGGCGAGCTTGAGATGCTGTATAAGGCGGATGCAAGTTGTAGGGCACTGGAACTCGAGGATGTCTATGTTGCCAAAGACTGGGCCCAGTTGAGGATACTCTCCTCTAAGACAGATCAGCATGGCGTAGGCAGTGGTGTAAGACTGCTACGGTGTTCTTTGGCAGACATCTGTCCGGTTGGTGCCCTACAGGAATTCCTGGCACTGCGTGGCATGCACCACAGCCCGTTTTTCTGTCACCAAGATGGGTCTCCCCTTACTAAATTTCAGTTTTGGAAGGTGACAGCCAGAGCCCTCACCAGGGTGGGCCTACCAGGTGCACGTTTTGGCACACATTCATTCCGTATTGGTGCAGCCGCTACAGCAGCTGCTTTTGGGTACTCTGGGGCTGACATACGCAGCATGGGGAGGTGGGGCTCGCATTGTTTTCAGTTTTATGTGCGCCCACTCCCGCCATGAGTACCAATCCAGTCACCTTACCGCCTTTTTCTCAATTTTTCTCAATTTTATTACAGACCCTGGGTGTCGTATTACACCGGTGACAGTATGGCTGGTGGGCCACAGATAGGTGCACAGGGCAGCGCGTTACGCTGCGGCGACAGAGTGGACCCCGACTGGACTGGGTGAACACGCCAGTCTCACATGCCATGGTAAGCCTGGGATGTTATGGCGGGAGCTGCGGCCTTTCCTTTTTCTGGCCTGGGTGCTGACCCGCCTGACATTCTCATCATCCACCTGGGGGGCAATGATTTGGGCCAGGTCACCGGATTATCGCTCAAGCATGCGATTTGCGAGGAACTCGCCTACTTGCATTATGTCTGGCCTGCCACAGCCCTGGTTTGGTCGGACATTGTCCCGCGCCATTCTTACAGAGGGGGCGTTAACCTCCTGGCCCTTGACCGCGCTAGGCGCGCGGTCGATAGGGCGGTAGCGCGGTTTCTTGCCGACGGGGCTTGGGACGGGTCAGTCATCACCCCGATATTAGCCTACAAAATTATGACTTGTACGCAGGGGATGGGGTCCATCTGTCGCGAGGGGGTATGGACCTCCTGTTGGGTGATTGGCGAGCAGGCCTGTTGACCGAGCTGACGGTCTGGGGGTGGGGCGTCAGGTCTTCTTTGAAGCCCCTCCGTGTGGCGGGTAGCACTGGTAAGGTAAACAGTATGACCCACAAGTATCCGGCAGGTTCGCAATTGACTGGACAACACTAGACAGGAATAAAGTAGTTAAACGTTGTCCGGTCAACGACGAACCAGGCGATGGGGTGATGATGATTGCTAACCAGCATGCATCACCCCTGTGATTTCACGGATACGCGTCAGAGGGTGGGGTCATGAGTTAGTTATTGACTACGGTCAACAATTTGTTTGTTGTCAACAAACAAATTGATACAAATTGATACATTGTAACCAATTGCCGTTGGCAATTTTGGGGTGGTACCTTACCAGTGTTACTTCGGCCTGCTTGCCTTAGGAATTATGATTGGTCGTTTTACCAATACAAATTTATAATTCGGACTAGGGCATTGAATCAATAAATGTGGCCCTATGCTGTTATCCACTTTCAATGTTGTCTGTGTCCGTTATTGGGGGGGTGCGCCTGCAATGCAAGCGCGGCGCCAAAATGGCCGCCGCGCCCTTTGCGGGCCCCCCCCCCACAGGACAGAGAATCCGGGTAGTTAGGGGCGTGGCCAGCTCCCTTATAAAAGGGGTGGCCACGAGGCAGCCGAGCTGCCATTTTACCTCAGCGACGGAGCGGAGAAGTCTTTTCCCCTCCACCCCCTCCCTAGTTAACAGTGTGATATTTTGGTCGCTTCGGGGCCGGGTGGGAATTTTTGGTTGGGACCCATATTGGCTTCCGGGTCCTGGCTTTTTTGCCCATCCCACACTGTTGCTATGGTTTGATATAGGGGTCTTTCTGTGTTCCTCCTGTTGACTTTGGTCACATTGGCGGGTAGCACTGGTAAGGTAAACAGTATGACCCACAAGTATCCGGCAGGTTCGCAATTGACTGGACAACACTAGACAGGAATAAAGTAGTTAAACGTTGTCCGGTCAACGACGAACCAGGCGATGGGGTGATGATGATTGCTAACCAGCATGCATCACCCCTGTGATTTCACGGATACGCGTCAGAGGGTGGGGTCATGAGTTAGTTATTGACTACGGTCAACAATTTGTTTGTTGTCAACAAACAAATTGATACAAATTGATACATTGTAACCAATTGCCGTTGGCAATTTTGGGGTGGTACCTTACCAGTGTTACTTCGGCCTGCTTGCCTTAGGAATTATGATTGGTCGTTTTACCAATACAAATTTATAATTCGGACTAGGGCATTGAATCAATAAATGTGGCCCTATGCTGTTATCCACTTTCAATGTTGTCTGTGTCCGTTATTGGGGGGGTGCGCCTGCAATGGCAACTATCTCAGTGCATGCATTTTTAGAAACCTGTCAGTTAAATCAAAGATCTAAAGGTTAAATCTTGTACTCTGAGACATCTTGATGATTTGTGGGACTTCATGGTACAGTGTGTCTTATGTGTGTTAAATGGATTGTCTTTTTCCCCATATATGCTGACTTTGACTTCATAATAAAATCTCCCATAAAGGCTGAAAAGTTTTGGTTCATAAGACTGGTGTGGTTTGCCCGCGTTCATGAATTGGCCAAAACTTTTCCCGATGGATTCGCTTGCTATGCACACGGTTGAGGACCACCACGGGCTTTAATGGAAAGGAAATTGGGGTACAGGTTAGATTAATTGGAATGAATCATAAAGCCTTGGCTGGAGGTTGCGGAGGAAGTAAGGGCAAAAGTTAAAGGTTGATGACTCAAGGGGTAAAACTCGCTCTTCCTCTTCTGGCCGAAGATAAGGCTGGGTTGGGCAAACTTGCTGAGTCAGCAGCTAAGGAAGTTAGTCTCCTGGAGACCATATGGGCTCCGAGATAGGGCAGGAACAATGGGTTTCGCCCGCCCAGATCTTGATTTACTGGGGTTGTCTGTTGACCACCGGATGAGTTCCAGATACAGGTATTGTCTTGACCATCAGAAATGCCACATATGCAAAAGCCTTCTGTGACGAGGTCACGTGCGTCTTAGGCACGTAGCCCTCAAGGCAGGGTAATAAATGCGTCCACCCGAGACAGATCGGGGCTGGACTTCACCGCACGATTGTCTCGCGTGTCTTCCTTGCGGCCAGCCACTCCAATACGCCAGAGCGCCATTGCAACAGACTGGTTATAAGACTGGTTCACAAACGAGTTTAATCAATGATGATGATGATGATTAATGATGATAATGTTGACAATGATGATGACAACAGCAGCAATAGTAGTATTTTTTACTTCACCCTTTCAATAGGGAACTTAAAATAGCATATCTGGGGTTCCTGTACCCCATTTAATTTAGCAATCTTGGTACCAGAGTTGGTAAAGCAGAGAGAGACAGTAGCTAACCAAAAGTCATTATGCAAGTTCAGAGGTGAATTAACATCCAGATTTGTCAGAGCTTGGAAAGCTGCTTGTGGCTGAAATGGCAGTGGTATAGGTTTCCCTTGCTCGGAAGCCAGTCGTATCCAACTCTAGGGTTCAGTGCTTATCTCTGTTTCAAAGCCAAAGAGCCAGCGCTGTCTGCTTCTGCAGACATTTCCGTGGTCATGTGGCAGGCATGACGAGACACTGGAACACACGGAATGCTGTTTACCTTCTCACCAAAGTGGTCCCTATTTATCTACTTTCAATTTCTTTCTTACGAACTGCTAGGTTGGCAGGAGCTGGGACAAAGACAGGAGCTCATTCCTTCCCACAGTACTCAGGAATTGAACTGCTGACCTTCCACCATCCAGTCAGCATCTTAGCCACTTGAGCCACTGCAGCCTAGATAGGGGAAGACTAAAAGATCATACTATAGCTATCATGTTGAAGGAAGCTTGGTTCTGCTGCTCCAGAAGGTGGGACATGAAACACTGTCAAAATATGCATTATAGTGAGGCAATGAGCAGAGATAATAAGGTCAGGCTGAGGTCAGTTAACAAGGAACAGGTGCAAGCAATCATCTAGCTCAGCTCTGCTGTGATTGATAGTTAATGAGATACATTGTAACCTTAAGTGTTTCTATAGAAATAGAAGTTGCTTGCAAAGCTTGTTTTGCAGAGCTTGCAGAGCAGAAGCACAGACTGCACAGAAGCAACAGAGCAGAGCAGAGCAGAGCTGAACAATGCTGAATGTAATGTTTATATACTTAGACTGTAAATGTTAATATACCAGTTTGATTTAACCAAGCCTGGTGTATAGTCTTCTTTCTTGGACTCATTACAACTCAGACTGCTACAACACTCACTCAAAAACTAACATGCTTTGCATAAAATTTGCCTAGCTTGTTATGGCTAACTACCACAAGCTGAAAAGGACCTGGATGCCTTTCTATCATGTGTCTGATCATGTGCCCAATTGTGCAGTTGAGATGTATTCTCTCAACTCATCAGCAGCATACTCTGCAGCAGAGTATGCTGCTCCAGTATGGAACACATCCACACACACACAAAAAGTTGACATTGCTGTTAATGGAGCCATGCGGATAGTGACAGCATGCCTTAAACCTACACCAGTTGAAAAGATACCTTGTTAGTATTGCTCCACCTAAGATCAGGAGAGAAGTACAGTGGACCCTCGAATAATGATGTTACTTGGCTCCTCAAGTAGCATCGCTATTTGAATAATGGTAAAAAACATTGTTATTCAAATAACAACGGTAAAAATACCGTCGTTAATCGTATAACGACATTGTTATTCGAATAACGACAGGAAAAAGTACCATTGTTATTCAAATAACGTTGTTATTCGAACAATCACATTGGGAGTGTCGTAGCATCGTTAATAAAAAATGACGCTATTCGAACATGTCGTTAATCAAGGGTCCACTGTAGCAGCAGATGCTGAGAGAACTAAACAAGAGAATGACCCTTGACACCCTCTGAATGGTTGTGTGCCATTAAAATGAGATTAAAATGCAAATAGAAAGAACAAGATCTACCTTCATCAAAATGTGACATTTGTTATGCAGCAGTGATCTAGCTCTTGCTCTGAAGATCTGAATACAGTAGTGACATGTTATGTATTCCTAGAGTTGCTATATGGAGTTGAAGCTTGGACACTGACCAAAGCATCTGAAAAGAAAATTTAACCTTTTGAAATATGGATCTACAGCTGGCTGTTAAGGATATCATGGGTTGACCATGTGTTTAATGTGGAAGTGTTGCACTGGATGCATAAAGAACAAGAACTATTTAAGACCATTAATCATAGAAAGCTCCAATACCTTGGGCATATTATGAGGAACAATATGAAGTACAGAATACTCAAACTCATCATGCAAGGAAAGATCCTTGGAAAGAGAAGCCCTTGGACGTAGATGGATCTTGTGGCTGAAGAACCTGAGAGACTCATGTGGAATGTCCTCAGAATAATTGTTTGGAGGAGTTAAGAACAGGAAGACTATCACCTTGATAGCCAATATTCAGAACAGATATGGCACTTGAAGAAGAAAGGGGAACGACACATTTTGTTCACTGTCTCAGGCAGTAAAATGCATTGGGTACATCCTAAAGCCTCCCTCCACTTCCTTTTCATCAGTCCACTTCCTTTTTCATGCCCCTAGTATGTATCAGCAACAACACAGTGTCCTAAAAAAGAAAGAAACATCTGTATTTTTAGAAGATACAAAAAAAAGTCAGATTCAGTTTTTCAAAGGGGAGAGGTCAGCAAAGAAACTGAGACTGAACCAAGAAGCTGGAGCTGCTCCTCTATCTGAAAAAAATCCTACTCACTTTGGCAGCTCCATCCTAAAAACAGACAAACAAAATGACCAGATATCACATCTAACAAAAGATAGAAGTATAACTCTGAAAGCACTAGATCAGGGCCTCTCAACTTTTTCAAGCCGAGGGCCAGGACAGCTTTGGGGTCCAGATGGCCATTTTGCCCTGCCTGCCACACATGGCACTCCCAGTTATGGCAGAGGCAGTGGGGGGAGGGGCACATGAAATGGTGTCGTGGGCCACATCCGGCCCCTGAGCCATAGTTTGAGAACCCCTGCACTAGATGGTGGCTGACACCATCTGGACCCCTGGAGAAAAGGATTGAGCAGTTAGTATGAAAGTATCCTACATATAGTGCCAAGCACTTACGAAAGGTAATGGAACTGGGAAAATAACAATACTACAAGGAATAATGATGATAAATCCTGGGAAACCCATTTCCAAGGAAGTTATGCATGGGAATCCAACCACAATCTGAAACAAATTAGGCTCATTCTGACTCAAATTAAATCAGCTTGCTGTTCAACTGCTCATCTTGAACATCATGCTCAAAGTCAATAGTTTGAAAATAATTTTGCTATGCTATGTTCGCAAAGTACATTATATAAATTTGTCTGAGGATAATCAGCAAACAGAAAAGTACTATGTACAAGTAATTGGGAATAACATCCAAGGGGAGTCTTTAATTGAAACTGTAACTTTGAAATGGAACTTTAAATCTTATGTAACCCACACATACTTAGGTTATTGGTAGAGAATATGCTTTACATGTTGAAGGTTCCAAGATTTTGTATTTTCAGCTTACATGGGTAAAAAGTCTTCTCATGAAACCTATAGAGTTGCTATAGTTTTCTCTCCTGATGCTGCCACTAAATCTACTACAATGCCATCAATTTCCCTTTTAAAAAGGTGGATATAGAGGACAGACCTGCTTTATTGAATTTATGATGTATTTTTGCCTGATTGCTTTATTTTTGTTACTGTGTTTCAGGGTTTGCTGATACTCTGTTTATATGCTGTTTTTTTAAATAGGAATTGTGTTCATTGCATTTTTGTTCCGATTGTATGATATTTATTTTTATTGACATTTTGTATGTTTATTATTATTTTTGTTGTATCTTTAATTATGTTGGAAGCTGCCCTGAGTCGGCCTACAAGCTGAGTAGGGCGGGGTGCAAATTAAAAACTGAACTGAATTGAATTGAATTTTAAGCTGAATCCAAAGAGAGCCAGTGCAGTGATGGGAGAGTTTTATCAATTAGGCATGTCAAATTCACAAATGGAAACTCACAGGGTTGGTAGTGACAAGGATAAAACTACTCCTTGAATATCTCAATACCTTGAAAATGTTTCTAGAACAGTGATTCTCAACCTGTGGCCCGCGGGCACTATTTCATGTGCCCCCCCACTGCCTCCACCACACCAGGAAGTGCTATGTTGTGGAGGAAGGGCAAAATGGCCATCCAGCCCCTGAAGCTGTCTGAGGGAGCGTGACCCAGCCCATGGCTTAAAAAGGTTGAGAACGGCTGGTCTAGGGCAGTGGTGGGCTCCAAAAAAATTGACTACCACGCTATGGGCATGGTATGGTGGGTGTGACCAGAGGGAAAGCCCTGTGTTGCACCTGAATTAGGATTAATTTATTTCAAAACTTGGATGGGCAGGGTCAGTCAGAATTTCTGCTACCAGTTCTGGAGAACTGGTGCAAACCTGTCGATGCCCACCACTGGTCTAGGGTATCTATTGGTCCAAGGCATACCTATCAACCGCGGCTCCAGAAAATACGGGACCTTCACAAACGGTTCTGCGCAGGTCGCCTTCTACGCATGCGTAGAACGGGGCTATGCAAGTGTAAAACCCTTCTACACATGCGTGGAAGGCTACGCCGCTTGCGTAGAAGGTGACCTGCGCAGAAGGGCTATGCAGTACCTCCTTTCCCCACTGCCAAATTCCAGGGTTTTGGCAGTGCAGGGTGGGAAATGGTGCCGAAAACCGTGAAATCCCGGCCAATTCGGGAAGGCTGACAGGTATGGTCCAAGGTGACCAGCTAAGACAATGACAGCAATATGCTCTCAGAACCCACTGAAACAATATGAGCCAGTTTGAAAGCTGAAGTGGGAGCTCCCCATAAACCTTGTTAAGTAGTGAAATTGCTGTGGGAAGAATGCCACTACTATATACTAAGGTCTGGCAGTGTAAAGGTCACCCTTGCTCAAAAGCCAATCGTTTCTGACTCTAGGGTTCAGAGCTCATCTCCATTTACAGCCAGAGAGCCAGTGCTGTCTGCATCTGCAGACATTTCTGTAGACATGTGGCAGGCATGGCTAGACACCAGAGTGCACAGAATGTTGTTTACCTTCCCATCTAAGTGGTATCTATTTATCTATTTGCAATTTCTTGCTTTTGAACTGCTAGGTTGGCAGGAACTGGAAGCTCACTCCACCCTGCAGCACTCAGGTTTCAAATTGCTGACCTTCTGACTATCAAGTTCAGCAACTTAACCACTAAGCCACTGCAGTCCCAATTTGCCCTGTCAGAGTAGAACAGGGCAAATTGGGTAGAATCCCCCAGTGGATTAAACTGCTAGTTCTAGTTATCCATCCCTGGTGTAGACACTAAGATTCATTGATCAAGGTAACATTGGCTTGGTAACACAGCTTTCAATGTACCTGTGCATTTCCATGGTAAGAGAAACAGGGTTTTGCTTATGATCCCCTTGCAGATAAAGTGACAGCACAGTCCTACACTGAGTTGCATTGTACACTACAGAGCATAACTAGATTTACTGGAGGCATGGCTACATCTAACAGCTAGTTTTGATGGTATGATTCTTCTACCAGACTAAAACCACCAGCAGCAATAAACAGTCAATAGGTTCTGTGTCAGCAGTCATCTGTAGCATCTTTGACCCATGTACCTCCGACCTCTGCTGAAATACATTCATTTTTTGAAGGGACACATTTTCATATCCCTATAATTTCTAGTTTCCTCTTTTAAAGAACCTTGTGAGTTGAGGTTGATTTTTATGTTGGTCTCCATTTGGTGTGTGGCTGAAATAGTTTCTGTTCAGTGTGTATACTTACAACCAACTTGGCTATTTTAAATAAGTTTGCTCCTAGGCAAGGAGCAAAAGTTCTTCTTGCTAATCCCCAGGAGCCAGCTTTGTGAAGATTTGAAGTTTAATAATTCTCTCTGAAAATGGTGTCCTTTCATTACTCCTCTATGATTTATTAACTGCCATTGACACTTTCAACCAAGAGACAGCCTTAGGCCTTTTCTTGGGCCCTGCTCCAATGGACAGTGTCCTGCGCATTGCTTTAAGTAGCCATTTCCAATTCTTCCAAATGTATCTCGAACCTCATTTAGTCACCCCTCTTCCCCCTCAGTTTTCCAACATCCCCTGAAGGTTTTCAATTTCAACGTCTTATCATTCCACTCCTACCCAAAGCTATTTCTTTTATACTGATGACACATGATTTTACCTCTCGCTGTTTGTTTAGGAGTTTGAACAAGCACGCATTGCCTTTAGGAGCAACACACTTTCTCACTCAGCATTTTCCCCATCTAATATATTTTGTTAATTATCTCTCCATTCCTCTCCCTCGTAAAGAGCTTTTCATGGCCATTTCAATGTTTTCTTTTTCGATTATGTGTTAAGGGTTTGATGGTTGTTTTGCAGTTCTTCCATCCTCGGCATTCAAGCTCTCTTTAATCAGACAATAAAATGTGATTTTATCATCTTTGAAACTGCTGCAGAGAGAAAGAGAGAGAAGAGAGAAGAAAAATTACAGCACAGAGGGTAGGAGCCGCCTGAATCACATCAGGCTTGGCTTTATGATGAGTGTTGTGGGTGGTGCTGCAGACCATAATGTGCTGCTGCCTAGGTGGGAGGAGATGAACCACTGCCTTATCTGTAGCACCACCCAGCAAGGTGCAAATGAAGTATGAAATAAAAACTCCCTGCCCACTCAGCTCACAGACAGAAAACAGATATTCTTTTAGCCTTACTGCTGAGAGATGTTATTTGCTATATTATTAACCTCACACAGAGCAAAGAAAAGCTGCCCAAGTTTTTTACAGATGGAGGACAGAGGAATACATTACCTCTTGTTGGGCCATCTCGACTCACCTGCTTTTCCGCCAATCAGGGGGAAACGGCTGCAATATTCAAGAGCTGATATTTAATCAGCCAGAACAAACCCGAAGCCGGGTCGATAACTACGTATCCAAGAGCCATCTATCAAAAGCAGTGCATCAGATGTGACAAAATGTACACAGATATCATAGGGGACTGGGGTGCAAATAGGGACAAAAGAAGGCAAAATCTAAATGAAAAAATGAGGCTACTGTTTGTATGAAGATAGTTTGTAGTCTTACAGATCCTTAGAGAAACACTCTTGCTTCACCTAGCTACATCCATTTCTTGATGTGTGGTCTCTGATGACAATGGCCCATGTCTTGGTAATCTCGAGAATTGATTACTGCAATATTCTCTACATGGAGCTTCTCTTGAAGATGGTGTGGAAGCTGCAGCAGATACAAAATACAATGGCCAGGTTGGTGGTGGGTGGCCAAAACCTTGCTCACATTTCCCCAACCCTGGCCTGTCTGCATAAGTTGCCTGTTAGCTTCTGGGCCCAATCCATGGTGTTAATATTAACATACAGAACCATACATGGTTTGAGACCTCAGTAGCTGGCAGAACATCTCTCGCAGTTAAATTCAGTGCAGACCACCCAGTTTTCCCAGGCACTAGGGCTTTGGGTGCCTACCCTGAGGGAGATCCAGAAGGGGGCAACAAAGAACCTGGTCTTCTCAGTGGTGGCACCTGCCTGTCACCTTGGTTCTCCCCCATGCTGGTTCGAGGCCAGCTTTGAATCAGTGCGGAGGAGGGGCAAGGAAATGGCATCAGGTGTTTGTCCGCCAGGGAAGGCACCTTCCCTGTTGGACACCCACCTATTGCCTTGGTTTTTTTTCCATGCTAGTTCAAGGCCAGCTTTGAACCAGTGCAGAGGAGGGGCAAGGAAGGGAGACAGGTGGATGCCCAGCAGGGAAGGCGCCTTCCCTGTTGGACACCCACCTGTTGCCATGGTTCACTTTCCCTGGTAGGTGGGGGCCGAAGGGTTAGGCACTCGTTTCCCCCGGGAGGCGAGGGTGGGTCAGAGTGCTGCTTTCGGCCATGACCTCCCGGGGAGGCCAAACGCCAACCAACTGGCTTTCTCCTGTATGCATTGGCCATTTTTTTAGCGCATGCCGGCTGTCCTACCTCCTCCACGCTTGCGTCCTTCTGCCTGATTGGCTGAGGTGTGCTGCGGTGTGGAGGACACTGGGACTCATAGTTTTTTTGTCCACGTTCATGGGGCGTTGACCCCACTCTTGGCTTCCAGACCCTTGCGGCGATGATCTCAGCGACCAAAGGTAAGTGTGGCCGGCACATTACAGGATAGGCTGGATGTGTGTGGACATATATACTTGAAGCTGATTGGCTCATTGTCTCTTCCCTTTAACACCCTCTTTCCCAGGAGAGAGAAGAGACAATGAGCCAATCAGCTTCAAGTATATTTGCATACAACATAAAGAGGATATTTCTGTGGTTTTGTCTTAAACACAGAGTTTTAAAAAAATGAAATTGAGGTACACAAGGCTAAGACAGTAGACAATTAAGTGATATAAGTGGAAAAAACAGTTCCATGAAAAATGAAATGCTGTTGCAGCAGAGAATGGGGAAAGATATTTAAAATGGAATTATTACAGTAAGGCTGGCCTGCTGCCTTGTTTCCCATGAGGGGCAGAAATGGTGCTAAGGGGAGTGCCTAGGAGGCGGTTCTTCCTCCACCCAGGGGAGCCCAACATTCTTCCCTGGTCCTGGTGGCTCCTCCTCTTCTAGACTCTTGGAAGTGCCTGGATTTTGGGGAGGAGGGGGTTTGGTCTGGTGGAGACGGGGTGGGGTGTGGCCTATGGGGAGAGGGGCATGGCCCAAAATTTCCCTTATTTTCATGTCCAAAACTTGACAGGTATGCAAGGATGCTATCTTATCACCAGTGGGGAAGGGAGATATCACAACCAGTTTAGTTGGCTTCCATACATGGAAAGGGACATCAAAATGCCATTTGGTCCTTCATCTCAGCAACAAAAATGCATTGTTCAAGAGATCATTTGGAAAGCACATTGATTTTTGACCCACCTCTAAAACAGATGGCATGATGAGATGATACCCAACAAACTCCCAAATTATGTAGTCCTTATTTAACCAAAGTTTCAAGGAAACATTTATTTTATTATCTTGTTCATATCTCCAGAATAAAATATACTTCGAGACTCCAGAACACATTCAGTAGAAAAGGAGATCCCCAGAATAAAGCAGTAGTTGCTCTATTTCTGATTTGTATGGATGACTGACCAAAACAAAACAAAAACACCCTCAAACAAATTGTATTTAAGACATGTAAATAAGGCATGTGAGTAGTATTCTCTACACATACTTCCAGTAACTGTTTGGTAAACTGAACTGAACAAAGCCATATCTGCTGAAATGCGAACAAGTTGGGCAGTAAAGTAATTTTGCAATTGTAAGGTTTTAGTTTTTTTTTAACCAGCCTTGAAGCCTTGCCATTTTTCTCACGAGTGGTTGTGGTCGTAGATACTCAGAATGGTATAATTTTACTTTTCCATTTGCATGGAGACTGGCACAGCGATAATTCTTTTGTTTCAGACATTCCATAAATTCTGAATATCAGAAGGCATCCTCACTGTGACGGTCAAAGAGGGCAGCTGGAACAGGATGTGAATTGTTGCAAATGAAAATCAGATACAGAAGCAGTGTATTAAGAGCGTTAATAGAATTTGTCTAATCAGATAATACAAAACTGCACTATAAATTGCTTTCCTCTAGAATAAATATGTCTGCAAGGGTCTACTTAAATCTGGATTCTTACACAGCCATGGCTACGCAGGGAAGCTGCATAACGTTTAATCCATTATTTCCACTGTTGTCTATTCATAAAGATGTTTGGTCCTATATGCATATGAATTTGTTTAATATATATTTTTATATCAGCCCTGCTCCGTGTTTGCTAGAAAAGCTAGGAACTATAAATCATTTTTCCTTTGGACAAGCTTTTATATTTCAACTGTCTTTATGTATAGACTATAAAGGCATGAGCACTAATATATTCATATCCACCCACTATGAAATTATAGCAGACTTTATTATTAAAGACTTCATATTTGGAAACCTCACAAAACAAATGGGTATTTTAATGGAAATCCAACTACATAATCACCCACAGGAATTTAGAGAACACCTCTGAAATAGGTATGAAAGAATACCAAGAGAACAATTCTTTTCTGATTGGATTTCTCTCTCTCTCTCTCTCCTTTGATGATGTTGCTTTGTTCCATTTATCTGTCGTCTCTCATCTTTGTTTCATTGTATTTCCAGCATGTGTTTCATCTCATTCATTGAAAAGAACAGATAACATGGAGGTATATTTCATCGATTCCCAAGAATCTAACATCTTGGGTGTTATATTTGTGTTACTGCAGCCATTTACTGCATGCAGATTTCTTTGTTAGTCATACAACTCCCTCCAGGCAAATTACTGGATAGAAGGTTCCAGAGCAGATACTCCAGCAGAGGTGTTGGCCTTTACACCAGGCCAAGAACAGGAAAAGACTATGGAAGATTTTGACAAAATAAATAAAAGGGAAAAATGACAACAAATGAGCATAAATCATTTGACAATCATCTGTCAGATCTGCTTTGATTTGGATTCTGATATCAAACAGAGGACTGGACTCAATGGCCTCATAGGTCCCTTTCCAACTCATCTATCCCATCATTCTATTATTCTATAAAACTGGAAAAATAATAGCAAGAAGAGGAATCCAGTGTGTAGTTGTAGAATCACAACAGAAGATGCAACCCAGTCTTGTGGCTGTACAAAGTAGAATAATAGAATCATAGTATAAAGGAGTCTGAAGGCATATATAAGTTCAGTCGAGTCCATCCATTTGTTCAACCAGTGTAGACATGTAAAACCTTTGTACAATAGTCTTGCTTTCTTTCCAAATTGCAAATAACAGTGGCCAGACAGTAGATAGCAACAAGCATAAGAAATCCATCTCAAGAATGCAGTTGTATTCTCAATAATAAATCATTTATTCTTCAAAATATATAACTCAAATTCCTTGCATCAGGTGTATAAAGTTCTCATAAAAAATCAAGAAAACCAAAGCCAATCTGGTTGTAATAATCGAGTTGCTTCCTCAGGGTCTTCTCTAAGTTTGATAAAAATGAAATATCAATATTACATATTTACAACACATCTATACACACACATGCATCATCATCATCATCATCATCATCATCATCATCATCATAATAATAATAATAATAATAATAATAATAATAATAATAATAATAATAATAATAATAATAATAATAATAATAATAATAATAATAATAATGTCCATGTAAATCAGGGGTGGCTAACCTTGGTTCTCCAGTTGTTCTTGGACTTAAATTCCCAGAAGTCCTGATCAGCAGATATGCTGACTTGGGCTTCTGGTAATTGAAGTCCAAGAACAGCTGGAGCACCAAGGTTGGCCACCCCAGATTTACATGGCTGTCAACCATTTCTTGTTACATCCTTACATGGATGAAATGAATACAACTATTCCATCAACCACAATGGAAGATCGTGACAAGCAATCTGCATTGGTTCCCAATTTGTTTCTAAGCACAATTTTAAATGATGGTCTTAACTGCTATAGCTCAAAATGGCATTAGCTTGCCTTCCCATGGGTGTCTTACTGTAGCAGTTTGATATCATATAGGTAAAGAATCTATGAGATAGTAGGGACTGAAATACTTCCTTCCACATAAATAGAACCATTCCTTGGCTCAGATAATGTTAGTGTGGGCTGGGTGGAGCCACAGAATCAATGTGATTCTTTCAGACCATCACTGCAACTCCACAAGAAAAAGACCCAGGCAAATGGCCTCTACCCCATTGCATTAATGTATGATGATGAAACTGTAATTTATGTCAACTGCATGGTCAATGATTTGATTAACATGGTCAAGGAGATACAATCCCGGTTTTGCAGTTAGAAGTCACTCAAGCCATTCTCAGGGTGCAATCAGACAGGTGCAAAGGTGCATGCCTGATTGCACTGGAAAGGATTGCTTTAATGAGAGCAATCTCCCTTAAAGGGATACTTCTGTCTGCCAGGGAATTGCATCAGGCCTGTCCCCCAACTAAGAAGCCCATAGCTTAACCAAAAAGGTCCCACTTGAAAAATGGAGTAAATTTCACCATTCATCCTGTGATAGCTGGTAAATAGATAGCACCAGACTGTTAGACAAGCGGTCCAAATGGCAATCTATTTCCTTGTGTGATCACACCTTCAGTCTTGAGTCCCAGCTATGTCAAGGTTTTTATTCATATGGAACATATCTTCATTACATGGAGATCATTTCCACATCGCAAATTATGTCTCGCCTACCAGATCGGTATCACACATCAACATTGCAAGCAGTCTGTTTTGCCATGTGTTCATCTTTATATAAACACAAGATGTTTTGTCTCTAGTTTGCATATCTGAAGAACTAGATTAATGCTGTTTCATCACAAGGCTTAACAAAGTTACTTTTTTGGATTAAAACTCCAAGAATTCCCCCAGTTTATGTTGGCTAGGGAAGTCTGGAAGTCAGAGTGCCCCAAAATACCTTTTCCTGGCTCTGGTCTGTCATGTTGTTTCTTACAGAGTAGTGTTATCCATGCACAGAATTACTCAAATTTCCATACCCAATCTATAGACCAGGAGTTCTCAACATTTTTAAGCCGGGGGCCGGGTCATGCTCCCTCAGACAGCTTCGGGGGCTGGATGGCCATTTTGCCCTTCTTCCACCACATGACATTTCCTGGTGTCGCAGAGGCAGTGGAGGGCCACATGAAATGTTGCCATGGGCTGTATCCGGCCCACTGGCCACAGGTTGATAATCCCTGCTATAGACTTTAAGTAATGAGATATGATGACATCTGAAAGGTTCTTACTATTATGCTATTACAGTTCAAAAACTTCTGGGAAGTGGCATGAAGCTACATTAGCTTGAACCTGAAGCAGGCAGCCACAGGGCCCTCTGCATAAGCCATGGGTAGAAGCTTTTCAGTGCACAAAAGAACCTTGAATTACCTGTAAGGCATAAGCCTGTATGCATTCAGGACTGAACTTTTCTTGAACAAAACCACTGATGTTGGAAAAGACTGCTGAAATGGTTGCTTTGTCTTGCCTTCCTGACTTCCTAATGCTCTAACAAGGGCTTTTGCCCAGCTTCTCAGTATTCAGGCATGGTTGCACCAAAAATCCACAGCGCTGCCTTATTGCTCAACGGAGATAAGGATAATAAATGCTCAAAAGCAGCCACAACTACAAGCCAAACACAACAAAAGGGTTTCTATTAGGCAAGCCAAGTGCACTGGACTGAAGGGGGAAATAAATAAATAAATCCTCGCTGCTTTTTCTCTCTTTATGTGTTTCATTTGCAGGCCGACAGAAAGACAAACAAACAACAAATGGTGTTTATAACTAGAGGAATTAATCTTCCGGCTTTCACTCATGCTTTTAGAACCCACCTTTCATGAATACGTAGGGTAGGGCAAGAAATTGTGCTGTAGGAGAACGAAACAAAAGGTTCTGTATCAGAGTCACTTCTAGATTGCAAATAACATCTTTCTCACTTGTGTATGTGTATAAAGGCTACAGTCCAGTAGGTGGCAATATACACCTGCTGCTGAGGAGCTTAGTTTTATAGATGGAGCCAGTGGGTCCCATTTCCCTTTGCTTATTATAATTCATAGAAAGGTTTTTTTAAAAAAATGAGAAATACTCAGAATTCATGGGAACCCTTTGTTAGGTTTAGAAACGTAAAATACAAGGAGCAAAGACTCCAGCTCTTGCTTAGTCCAATAGTGGTTAGCGAGATCTTCAAGGGAGAATATATAGATATATGACAATCTAACAGTAGAGTACAAACTTGTTTCAGTCCTTTGGGTGTTTAAGTATAGGACACACACAAAGTCATTTCACCATATTATTGTTCTTTCCTCTTGTGTACAGCAAATCTTTTAATGAACTTCTCAGAAGAAAGAAAATGGCTGGCTTTTTCACTCCCTCTCCCTCCTCGCCAGTCTTTGGCTTTACAGTTTGTGAAGACAAAGAGTGGAAGTACCGTGAACTGCCATTGAATTAAATGGGGGGAAAAGGGTGGTAGGGAGAATATTATTTTCATGTTAAGGTGACAATTTTCTCATCTTAAACAATCATCCCAAGGAGCAATGCAGTCTAGCTTTCTGTTTATGATTCTAAAATGCATGCATGTGATAAAATGGGTCACAAAAAGGTCAGCCTTTTTGATTCTGCATGTGCTCTGAAGTAGAGCTGCTGCTGAGGAGAGCCAAACAAAGGAAGTGAGCACTGGTAAGTTTTGGGCATGCTTGCAGTTGGAGTACAGCTGATTTAGAGGCCTGCACGCCTAACGACACGCAAGATTTCAAACAAAAAACAAAGTAAGAATATTATTCTTACTAGATAGAAAGGTAGTAAACATGTAAATTTTTGAGGCCCAGAATACTGCACTTGTTAAAATGGATTCTGAGGGATCAGCTTTAGTTACCTGCAACACTTGTGCCATGTTTGTGATCTTGCCAAAGCACATGGAGAACTACACTTGCAGCAAGTGCAAGCTGGTTGCACTACTAAAAGAGAAGGTCCATCAGCTAGAGGCCTGCATATCAAACCCTCAACAAATTAAAGAGGCTTGAGCTGTTCTTGGACAGAGCGGAGCAGACTATCCTGGACAAAGAAGAGACAGGGCACAGTTATGAGGAAGAAGTCATTTCACTAACTCGGGAGATAGATTCATGGAGGAATGTGACTCAAAGAAGTAGAAGGGCAAGGGATCATTCTGAGAGTCTGAAATTACAGAATCAATTTGAGGCTCTTTTCCTCATCACACCTGATGAGGAACACACAGAGGAACAACTGGTTCCACCTGAGGATCTCTCCATCATCACACTTGTTGAGATGCAGGAAGATAAACAACAGAAACAAACTGAAGTCCTCTCCCTTAATATTGTTGATGAGGTGCATGTAGATGAACAGATTGCAGGAGAGAGGCTCCTTGTACTAGGTGATTCAATACCGTAATTAGAAATACAGAGAGATGGATTTGTGATGCATATGATAACTGTATGGTGACTTGCCTGTCAGGTGCAAAAGTTGCAGACATCACGAGAAATCAAGATAGCTTGTTAGAGAGAACTGGGAAGGAGCCAGTGGTCATGGTACACGTTGGTACCAATGATGTTGGGAAGGCCAAGTCATCAGTCTTGGAAGCCAAATTTAGGTTGTTAGGAAGAAGATTGAAGTCCTGGACTTCCAAGGTAGCATTTTCAGAAGTGCTGCCTGTTCCTCATGCAGGACCTACCAGGCAGGCAATGCTCAGAAGCCTCAATGCGTGGATGAGGCGGTGGTGTTGAGAGGAGGGCTTCAGATTTGTCAGGAACTGGAAAACATTTTGGGACAAGCAAAATCTGTTCAGGAGGGATGGGTTGCACTTGAACCATGATGGGACCAGACTGCTGGCACTCAGCATCAAAAAGGCTGCAGAGCAGCTTTTAAACTGATAACTGGGGGAAAGCTGACAGGAGCTGGGCAGCATCCGGCTCAGGAAAGTGTGTACTTGCGTAGTGAGGAGGATGCAAAAATTACTGAGCAGAGTGAGGAGCTAGTCACCAGCACTCTAGCAGAAGGATGCAAGAGGCAGTCTAACAATGCAACTGGACTCAAAAGACAGTATCAGAAAAGCATATATAAATGCTTGTATGCAAATGCCAGAAGCCTCTGGAACAAAATAGGGGAACTGGAATACTTAGCAATAGATAAAAATATTGATATTATTGGTATCACTGAAACCTGGTGGATGGATGATAACCAATTGGATACAGTTATCCCAGGCTACAAACTGTACATGAAGGGTAGGAAGGGGCAAATGGGAGGTGGTGTAGCCTTGTATGTCAAAGAAGTGATAAAATCGTACGAATTGGAATATCTAGGTGATTTGGAGCCACCATTATAAACTCTGTGGGTAAAAGTACCAGGCCACAAGGATGGTTTAACAGTAGGCATATACTATCGGCCTCCGACCCAAACTCCTGAGGGAGACTGGCAGTTGGAGAATGTTGTAAAGGAGGCATCCAAGAAGGGAAACCTGGTTATAATGGGGGACTTTAATTACCCTCACATATACTGGGTGAACTGTTGTTCAGCACATGATAAAGAGATAAAGTTCCTAGATATGCTAAATGATTGTTCCCTGGGACAGATGGTTGAAGACCCAACTAGAGGTACAAGAATCCTTGACTTGATCCTGAGTAATACTCAGGATCTGGTGCAAGATGTTAATGTGACTGATCCAATAGGGAACAGTGACCACAACTCAATTATGTTTTACTTGATCATACACCACAAGTCACTGATAAAATCCAACACAGAGACCTTACATTTTCAAAAAGGAAATTTCTCAAAGATGAGGAAACTAGTAAAAAAGAAGCTGGAAGGGAAAATTGAGAGAGTCCAAACACTCCAAGAGGCATGGAGGCTGTTTACAAAAACAATAACAGAGGCTCAATTGGAATGCATACCCAAAAGGGAAAAGGGCACTGCCAGGTCCAAGAGGACTCCGATGTGGCTTACAGGAGCTGTTTGGGAAGTGTTCAAAAGCAAGAAAAGATCATTTAGAATTTGGACAGCAGGCAGAAACAAATTATGGCAGAACAAATGCAAGGCAACAATCAGGAAAGCAAAGCAAGACTTTGAGGAGAGTATAACTAAAAACACTCAGAGAAATAACAAAGACTTCTTTAAGTACATTAGAAGTAAGAACCCAACTAGGAAGGCCATTGGACCATTAGACGAGAATGGAAGGCAAGGGGTTATTAAAGAGGAAACAGAGATTGCAGAGAGACTCAATGAATTCTTTGGTTCAGTATTCACTGAAGAAGACAGAGACCACATGCCCAAAACAGAGCCTATCTTCGTAGGGAGGGAAACCGAAGAATTAAGCCAGATAGAAATGACCAGGGAGGAGGTCCTTGCATGTCTTGTTAAACTAAATGCTAACAAATCACCAGGACCAGATGGCATCCATCCACGAGTTTTCAGGGAACTTAAAGATGGAATTGCTGATCTCCTAGCCAAAATATATAATCTTTCCCTCAAATCAGGCTTTGTGCCTGATGATTGGAAGGTAAAGAATGTAACACCAATTTTCAAAAAAGGATCTAGTGGTGATCCAGGAAATTACTGACCTGTCAGTTTGACATGTGTCCCAGGTAAAGTGATGAAAACCATCCTAAAAGATAGAATTAATAGGCACATAGAAGAGAAGGAGCTGCTAAAGGAGAGCCAACATGGCTTTTGCAAGGGCAAATCATGCCTCACTAATCTGTTGGATTTTTTTAGAGTGTAAACAAGTATGTGGAAAAGGGGAATCCAGTTGACATTGTTTATCTGGACTTTCAGAAGGCTTTTGACAAGGTCCTGCACCAAAGGCTCTTGAATAAACTTACCAGTCATGGAATAAAGGGACAGGTCTTGTCCTGGATCAGCAACTGGCTAAGGGACAGGAAACAGAGGGTAGCACAAAATGGACACTTCTCCAAGTGGAGGGAAGTAAAGAGTGGGGTCCCCCAAGGTTCAGTACTGGGACCCCTGCTTTTCAACCTCTTTATAAATGATCTAGAAGTAGGAGTAAATAGAAAGGTAGCCAAATTTGCTGACGACACTAAATTATACAGGGTAGTGAAAACTGTGAGAGATTGTGAGGAGCTCCAGAGGGATCTCTTGACACTGGGGGAGTGGCAAAACAGTGGCAAATGAGCTTCAACACTAGTAAGTGCAGGGTGATGCACGTTCAGGCAAAAAAACAAACCCCAATTACATTTATAAACTGATGGGGTCTGAACTCTCTGTGACAAACCAGGAAAGGGACCTTGGTGTCCTGGTGGACAGCTCAATGAAGGTGTCAACCCAGTGTGCCTCAGCAGTGAAAAAAGCAAACTCAATGTTAGGGATCATTAGGAAGTGTATAGAAAATAATTCAGCAAGTGTCATTTTGCCTCTTTATAAATCTATGGTGAGGCCCCATCTGGAATATTGTGTACAGTTCTGGTCGCCATACCTCCAGAAGGATATTATGGAGCTGGAAAAAGTGCAGAGGAGGGCAACCAGAATGATTAGGGGACTGGAACACTTCCTTACCATCTGAGGCTGCAACGGTTGGGCCCCTTCACTCTTGAATGATGGCGTCTAAGAGGTGACCTGATTGAAGTTTATAAAATCATTCATAGTGTGGACAAAGTAGATAAGGAAAAACTGTTTTCCCTATCACACAACACTAGAACTAGGGGGCACTCCATAAAACTTTTGGGTACTAGTTCTCAAACAAATAAGAGAAAGTACTTTTTCACCCAGAGGATCACTGGTCTATGGAACTCCCTGCCAGAAGAAGTGGTGACAGCTGTCAGTCTTGACAGCTTTAAGAAAGGATTAGACAAGTTCATGGAGGACAAGGGTATCAATGGCTATAATTATGGATACCGACAGACAACCTCTGGGTTGGAGGGATAGGCAGGATATCTCTCAATACCATTTCCAGGGAATCCTAAGCAGGTGAAGGCATCTGCTTGGGAATACCCTGAAGCAAATGGTGAGCCACTGTGTGAGACAGAATGCTGGACTGGATGGGCTGTGGCCTGTTCCAGCAAGCTGTTCTTATGTTATGTTCTTATGCTATATGTTAAGTATTCAATATGGAGTTTCTTTGGTTTTTATACTGTCCTAGAATGTAGTTTTGCATCTTTGCAAAGGCCTCATAATTCTTTCTGCTGTGCTTATCATGCAGGTGGGCTTAGAAGCTTCTCAAAGCTTCAGGCCTATGTTATATCTTCTTCTCCAGGGCTGGAATGTCTGTTTACATCAACATCCTGAACCTGGGAACACATGACAATTGTTATGGGAACCAGGGTATGTGTATACAATCTTTGGGCTCTAATTGGCTGTATGCTAATTAGGAAGGCCAAGTTCTGGTCTTTCCTATAAACACATGGGTTTGGGAGTTAGTTCTAGTTTGATTTCTAGTGGAGTTCGAGTTTGGGATTTCTCGGTGCTACACCAGTGTCCCTAGTCCAACCCAACATGATTCCTTAGAAGTAGTCAGGTTTTCCTTTTGTTTCTGAGGGAAACATTTTACTTCTGCTTCCGGGAACGCCGAGGGCAGTGCAGGCCAGATGAATCTCAGTAAACCCATTCATGTGGATTCACATGATGCTTGGGCTTCTGGGAATTGAAGTCCAAGAACATCTGGAGAGCCAAGGTTCGCCTTCATGGTCCTAGAATATGGAAAACAGTAAACAAACAAAACAGGAAAATGTCCCTGATATGGTCAGAATGAATGCCTTTACTTCACTGCTAACTAGAACCCACTTCCACTGATTTAGGTATAGAATCATGGAATAATTGATTTGGAAGGGCCCTATGAGGCTATTGACTCCAACCGGCTGCTCAATGTAGAATTCCAAATCAAAGCAGATCTGACAGATGACTGTCCAACTTTCTCTTGAATGCCTCCAGAAAATGAAGGAGTAACACATCCAAAGTGGATGGCACAGCTTTCAGGTATCTTTATTTGTTAGAAATTAAGTAAAGTATTAACTTATAGGAAAGGGCAGTTATAGATAAGATTCCAAAGGCAGCAACCAGTGAAAAACAATAACAACGATGTTGTGTGTGTGTGTCTGTGTGAAGCATGATGGCATTATGTCTTAAGGTCTGAACCAGGAATGCACAAATTCTTTAGTCTGAAGACTCATGCCTGGCTAATGAACAGTATTTGAGTTCTTAACATAGTTCAGTTTCTAAGAGTTTATTCTGGGTTCTACCATTTTGCTCTTTCTGTGGTGTCTTTTTTTTCCTTTACAGAAATTAGTCCAACTTGTACTTCATTCCTCTCTGTAGTTTCTATAAACATAGAGAGCTTCTACAATAATCAGTTTGCTATTTTGACATCCTTGGAAAACATGTTTGAAGATTGTACAAAGCTCCATCATTTCTAATAGCTATTTGAAATGTCATTATTTTCAGCCTTAGAATTGGAAAATAAGAGAGCACTATACAAGGAATTCTTAACTCTGTACCTGGACTAAAGCCTATATGAGGCTGGTATTTGTATCAAATTTTCAAT
Organism: Bradypodion ventrale; assembly: GCA_035047345.1. Lineage (NCBI taxonomy): Eukaryota > Metazoa > Chordata > Lepidosauria > Squamata > Chamaeleonidae > Bradypodion > Bradypodion ventrale. Next base: position 445,956,083 of record JAWDJE010000001.1, on the reverse strand, counting down.
AGAACAGTTTCTGGCTTAAAAAGGCAGACATTTTATCTCCAAATGGTTGAAAAATCTTCTTCACTTGGACTGTGAGTTGCCAATAGATTTCAGCCAATTTGGCCTCTTGGAGATGAATATTTTTAAAACAAAATGGCTTGCCAAAATATTTAGTCATTGCCATCAGCAGCAAAGGGTTATTATTTCTTCATGCATGAATTATAGGGATTTTGTGCTTCTATATGAAATCCACTAGGAAACTACAACTAGAATGGGCCCATTGAATCAATGGAACGTGCAGAACTTAAATCATATCTACTGATTTAATGGGCCTATCCTAATTGTGGCTTTCTGGTAGAATTTAGCTATAAACTTGTGTCCAGTGGTGGGACTAAACTACTAGAAAGCATGTCTACCCTTACAAGAGAGAGCACACTGACTTTTAACCTTTCCTAAAAAAGTGATCCAGGCAACCTAAGATACTATGGAAGAGCATGGGTGAGAATTGTCAGTGCAAATTATATGCCTCACCTTGTGAGAACAGAAGTACACCCCATCAGTACAACCACCACTTTTATTGAATAATGCCCTAGTCCGAATTATAACTTTCAATTGGTGTAATCATCCAATTGTAATTCTTTAAGGCAAGCAGGCCGCAGTAACACTGGTAAGGTTTCACCCAAAATGCCAATGGCAATTGGCTACATGTAACTATTTGTATCAATTTGTTTGTTGACACAAACAAATTGTTGACCGGAGTCAATAAACTATCTACTGACCCCACCCTATGACGTGTATCCATTAAATCTCAAGGTGATGCAGGCTGTTAAGCTCCTGCCATCACCCCTTGCCTGGTTCGTCGTTGACCGGCCAAAGCTATTACCCCTGTACCTGTCTAAGTGTTGGCCAGTCAATTGCGAACCTGCTGGATACCTCTGGGTCATAAATCTTTACCTTACCAGTGCTACCCGCCACACGGGGAGGCGTCCATGAAGACTCACCGCCCCCCCCCAGACCGTCAGCTCGGTCGCCAGGCCTGCTTGCACCACACCCAGAAAGAGGTACATACCTCCAGCCGACAGGTGGACCCCATCTCCTGCCTACCAGCAAATTTTTTTGTAAGCCTATCCGCAGGTGTCCAATGGCTGTCTCCCAGCCATGCTCAGCAAGGGATTGAGCAACAGCCCTGTCCACTGACTGCCGCAACAGTCCGAACCACGGAGATCCACGTCTCCCCTAAATTGGTGTCTCGGCACGATGTTAGACCATAGCGACTGTGTGTAAGCCATACATTATATAAAACGCCAGGTCACTGCCCCTCGACAGTTTAGGAATAGCAGTGATCCGTATAAGATCATTGCCGCCGAGGTGCCTAATAAGAACATCGGGCGGTCCAGCATCCCTGACGGACATCAGGAATGGCCACAGTTCCCGCCCCCTTGTGCCGCACATACCATACCATCGCATACGTGTGGATGCACACAGCCCAAGTCGGGGTCCACTCTCTGTCGCCGCAGCATATACTGCTGCCCAGTGTACATAGCTGCGGCCCACCAGCCCCACTGCCACCGGTGTGCAGAGACACACAGGATCTGTAAAAGAGGAGAAGAGGTGAAGGACATAACTAGGTACTCATACAGTGAGGGGACGTACATATAAGAAATTACGCGTACACATATATCCGCCTCCGAGTACCCCAAACGTAGCTGCGATCAACGCGACGCCTATCCTAAATAAATGGGTGCCAAAATGGGCCCCACACCACGAAGCGCGGCACCGGTCACTCTCAGTAACTTTACTTTGGTAAGGGTAGACCCATCCTGGTGGCAGAAAAACAGGCTGGGGCGCGCAGCAGGCACTGCCGAAAATTCATGTAGGGCACCAACCGGACAGATGTCTCCAATGAAACTTCGTAGCAGTCTGACTCCACTGCCTATGCCGTGCTGAACAACCTGTGAGGACCGTATCCCCACTTGAGCCCACTCATGTGTGACAGAGACATCGTCGAGTTCCAGTGCCCTACGAGACACATCCGCCTTACACAGATGGTACCAACTCTGGCACCCACTCACTGATGCGGAGCGCTCCAAAAAGGCTACCGTGGTAGCTGCGTGACCAAGAGCCACTTCACACCTATCCGAACATAAGTAATGCCAGCCTCGTGCAAGGTGGGTCAGAAACTCTGGGAACTGGGGTGACGCGTGTCCGGGCGGTGGACACATTCACGTGTCCACCCCTCCAAAACACGATGCATGCGGAAGTAACTCACGCAGTCATTGAACCCCCCCCCCCCCCCCCGTTGGCCATAAATGCCAGTGCCGAAAGCCTGAAGGCTATAGTACGGGGTGCCAAACCCTGACTGCGAAGATAAACATGCATTGTATAACCTGGTCCACTGATATTGACCACACTTGAGGTAACTGTAATTACTCGCAAAAAGTTCTAAATCGCATGAAAGCATGTTGATACGCCTTACGCGTGTGAGGTGCCAATGAAATGCCCGGTTCACCTCTCCTCGCCAAATGTCCAAATATCGGCCGGGAGTGGCGAGTGGAATTCCTCTGCTTCCAGAGCAAGGCACGGAACCGGGGGATCTGCAGGCGGGATAAAGCATCAGCAATGTCGTTATTAATACCTGGAACATGTCTGGCCCTGAACAGCACATTTAGGCGTAGGCTTCTCAAAAAGAATTGACAAGCCAATGCCATGACCCTGGGGGATTTGCACGTCTGGGTGTTGACAATGTGCACCACTGCTGCATTGTCACACCAAAAATGGACCACTGAGTTGGCCCACTCGTCGCCCCATAGCATCAGTGCTCCCCAAATTGGGAAGAAACTCAAGGAAGGTAAGATTGCGGAGGCGATCCGTGCCAAGCCATGCGTGATGCCCTCGGCCGTAAGTCCACCTACCCTCAGATTAAACCCCCATAACCCAGGGAGCCGGAGGCATCCGACCGTACTTGAAATCTAGGGCAGACCATAAGGTCTGATCTCCAGGAAGAGACCCCGTTAAAACCCTGGAGGAATTTGAGCCAGATCGCAAGGTCCGCCCATATGCTCCTGATCAGCCAGACCCTGTGGTGACGTTTAACAGGCCAGCCATGGCGTCACACAGGCTCCTGGCCAATGCTCTGCCGGGAGTAACCACCCTGCAGGCAAAGTTAAGGTGGCCATGAAGTAGCTGCAGCTCACGAGGGGACACTTGATGTTTGGCAATCAATGCCAAAATTGCCGCAGAGATCCGAGCCACCTTATCCATGGGTAACCCAGATGCCTGTGCGACAGAGTCAATTCCAATGCCTATAAATGTGAGCTTAGTAGCTGGGCCCTCGGTCTATTCAGGCGCTAAGGGGACACCCAGTTCCCACATGAGTGTCTGAAATGTAGTGAGGAGACGCGTGCATGTGTCCGAGCCCCATTCACCCCTGAACCAAAAGTCATCGAGGTAATGGGCTAGAGACCGGGACCCCGACCTGCGAGCAAAGGAACACTGAATGAAAGTACCGAATCGTTCGAATGCCGGACATGAAATAGAGCAGTCAAAAGGCATAGCCTTATCTCAGTAAAATTCCCCTTGGAACCTAAAACCCAATAGCTCAAAATCCCCTGGGTACACTGGCAGTAATCGGAAAGCCGAGTGCATATCAGACTGTGCCAGGAAGACTAAGGAGAAAATAGCGACGGAGAAAACTTCTCCTCTCTGTCGCAATTCTAAAATGGCAGCTTGGCTGCCTCGTGGCCACCCCTTTTATAGAGGGGTGGCCACGCCCCCTAACTCACCCGGATGTCTGAGTCCGGGTGGGGGGTGGGGCCTGCAAAGAGCGTGGTGGCCATTTTGGCATCGCACTTTCATTATGACTGCTGTCATAGTTTGAATGAGTCATACTACATTTTGGTGTCTTTCTTCTTCAGAAGTGGTGACTTGTATTTTATTTGCAGCAGTATGTCTTCCTTAGTTGGCTACATTCCATTATTTTGTTTCTGACTATAATATAGTCTTTCATTTTAGCAGTAACACTGCATGATGGATCCAATGTTGATGTGTCAAAATATAAAAAGAAGGAATTGTGGGGAAAAACCCCAGGGAATATAGACTCAGCCAGTGAGTCCAGGATGTCAGCTCAGAACAGGTGGACATGGGTGTCCAGCTACTGTATGTCACTTAAAAAGATTGAAGTACTCCCTTTCTGCTTGTCCTGAAGTACTCCAGTTATGCTTCTCGCTGCTTCCGGTCTTCCCTGCGGGGCGGAGAGGCCCCCCCCCCCAGCAATGGAAGGATGCCGGGACTCACCACCTTCACCGGTATATTTTCTTTCTACATTTTCACAACTTTTTCTGGGAAAGGGATGTCTGCATTGCTTTCCTAACTGCTAGACAGAATGTAGTCTAAGACTGATGCCATATTTTCCCTGGTCTTTGAAACCTTTTGCATAGTTTGGTAGCACTTGTTTTTGTTTGAAGATTTTGTTCATGTACTTCTGCAGTTGCTCTCAGGCTGACTGTCTTTTTGCTCTGTTTAAACAATTCCTTTAAATGGTAGGACATCAATTTGCTTTCTAGTGCCCCCCTCTCATTTTTTTTTGGTAACCACGTTAATTGCTCTGGATAAATCCTTGGCATACTCCAAGTTTTAAATCAGTCTCCTTCGCTTTCAACAAGCGGTATGCAATCTTTAATAATAATAATAATCTGTTATTATTAGTTGTAAATACATTAATTTGTATACTTGTCTGTTATGCTAACCATCCATTCTGTACCTTGTTACCTGATGTGTATAAATTAATGTAATGAAGTCTCCCTCTTATGTCTGATGAAGTGGACCTGATCCACGTAAGTTAACATTAAAATACAGCAGTTTGTCTTTAAAGTGCCACAAAGGTTTTTGTCTTTTTGTTTGTTTACTCTCTGATATGCTTGAATCTTTAATAAAAAAATTCACAGAATCTCAAAGTCACAAGCTGGTGCTAGTAGCTTTAAATCAGTTCCATGGAGGCCAAGGCTTTCAACATCATTTTAAAGTCTGCAGAAAAATTTGTACCCTTCATAGGTACTATTCCTTCTGGGTGTAGAGAATAGTTAAAATGTATTAATCAAAACCTGAGTTATTCCCCTTAGACATGTGTTATCCAATAGGAAAATATTATCCCTTTCATGTTAGTGTCTTTACTTGCTGTATGAAAAAGTAGGCACTCAATTAAATCTTTTCTTAATTGTTTCATATGAACAGGCCCTCCAAGACCTCTGATGAATCCCAAGCCACTTTACCTTTTGTTGGGTTTCGTGTTCAGGGAATGAAGAAGCAGACGAGTGAAGTAGTGAAATTCAGCTCTTTATTAGTGGGGTTTGAACACAGTTTGGATGGGGCAAAACTCAGACTTATATACACTATAAACAGTAACAGTAACAATAATACAACAAGCCCATTGGCTAACAGAGTGTGCACATTTTTGATCCACTTATTTGCATAAGAATAGATACACGAGAAAAGATACATTCCGCTCCTATAAACAGTAACAATAATACAACAAGCCCATTGGCTAACAGAGTGTGCACATTTTCGATCCACTTATTTGCATAAGAATAGATACATGAGAAAAGATACATTCAGCTCTTGTCAGAAAACACAGTTAACATAGATAACATTCTTCCACCCTAGGTTAAAACAAAATCCTTTACCCAGGATGGCGGTCTAGTTTCCCTTCTGAGTCAGACGCTTGGCTGAGCCGGCTCAGGGGCTTGTAGGATGGGCAACCTGACTGGAGTGAGGGATTGACTAGAGGGAGAGGATTGTAATCCCAAATTTAAGCCCAGTTTGTCAGATGGAGGAGCAGGGGATCGCTCAAAACCAAAATCTAATTCTGTGGATGAATAAGACAACTCAGGGTTCCTCCTTTGTGTACTGAGTGGAGGGCGACTCCAAGCAAAATTGGTCATCATCAATAAAGGAATCCAGAGTGCTAGGCTGGGACAATGTAGGGGTACACCTGGCCGGAATAGGGGAGCATTCCACAAATTCCCCTTGAAATTGGTTCCTAGAAGACACTTCTGGGTCAATGTTGGCTGGCTACAGACTATTACCTCTGCCCCCTGGGTTTAAACGGGTGGGGGCCAACCCTAGCGTTGAGTTTCTGTATTCATCTTATGGATCCAGTACTCTGGGTCTCAATTGATCTGCATGCCTGCTCCAGACCAGACCAATGGCTGTTTCGATTCTGTAAGAAACAGGACCAGTTTGATCGATCACAAACCCAGGCACCCACGTAGGGCAACGAGCTGCATAACTGCAGCAATGTACAGGGTCTCTGGACGAGAAACCCTTCTGGTGTTGGATTGCTATATTTGTGCCTTTGTCCTCCACCCTAGAGGGATCCAATCAGTCCAGCAAGGATGACAGTTTCCTTTGCTGGAGCAATTCAGTAGGGGACAGCCCTGAGGCAAGGGGGGGTGAGCCTATATGTGAAAAGAAACTGGCATAACTGCAGCTCCAAATCCCCTTCACCCATAGTTGTGCGCACCTGCCGCTCTACCTGGCCATTGGTGGCTGGGTGGAATGGGGTGGCAGTGATGTGCCTAATTGCATTCCTTTCCATGAAGGATTGGAATTCTGCAGATGTGAACGTAGACGCGTTGTCGGACACCAGCACATCTGGAAGTCCAAATGCTGCAAACAGCCTTCTTAGGTGCATTATCATGGTGGCTGAAGTGGTATTAGGCACCCTAATCACTTCCAGCCACTTAGAGAATGAATCCACAACCAACAAAAATAGAACACCCCTAAATGGACCTGCAAAATCAATGTGCAACCTGTACCACGGGCCCCGAGCAGAATCCCATTCCCGAGAGGGATGGTGGGATTGCTCTGGGCGAGAGGATTGACAACTGGCACAAGTGCCGACCATTTGTTCTATGTCTTGGTCCAGTTGAGGCCACCAAAAGTAGCTATGGGGAAGGGCTTTGGAACGGACAATTCCCGGGTGACTTGTGTGAAGTAGATGTAAAACCTTTTTCCTGAGAATGACAGGAATGACCCCCAACTGGCCCCATAGAAGGCAACCTCATTCCACTGACAGTTCCAAATGCTTGCGGTGGAATGTTCTCAATTCCTTGGCTAGGTTTGATCACAGTTTGGATGGGGCAAAACTTGGACTTATATACACTATAAACAATAACAGTAACAATAATACAACAAGCCCATTGGCTAACAGAGTGTGCACATTTTCGATCCACTTATTTGCATATGAATAGATATATGAGAAAAGATACATTCTGCTCCTGTCAGAAAACACAGTTAACATACATAACATTGGGAGAGAGGTAAAAGGTTGAGAACTCCTGGTTTACATAACCAGATTCTGAGGTAAAGAGGTTACAAGGTAAAGAGGTAAAGAGTAATCAAGCAGAATGACAGATGCATATCAATACAGCTTCCTACAGCTAGCAGTAACAAATGATCCATGGTTTGTTATTCAGATTAGTTTTAAATGTCCCCTTTTCGGTCTTGAAAGTGTGAAGTTGCCAAGCAGAGCATATGCTGATGAGTTTAACCTCTTATTTGTGTGAGCACATCCTATTGTGCTCATGTTATAAAAGAGAATATTGCAGGAAAGTTAGTGAAGGTGGTATAATACACCATAATATAGTATATAAAACTGTCATTCTGCTTGATTACTCTTTACTTCTTTACCGCGTGACCTCTTTACCTCAGTATCTGGTGTATATAAACAATACCTAGAAATTTTACTCCTTTGTCCGACGAAATTGACTTAATCCACGAAAGCTCACAATAAAAAATATATAGCAGTTAGTCTTTAAAGAATTATAAGAATTATAAATAAATAAATAAAAATAAAGTGCTGAAGTGTTTTTATTTTATTTTTGTTATGTTTTGTTTTCTGATATGCCTGAACCACAGACTAACATGGCTACTATTCCAAATATTCCTAAATTACCTACTAAAGATTGCTTCTGGCCCATCTTTTGTTTTACTGTTTTACTCTATGTGTCTTCCTTGAGCCATATAATGTACACATCCCCATTAGGAAGGGGAACTGTGGAACAAGCCAACATGGCTTAACACTTTGTGACATTTACTGAAACACCAGATTGCAAAATAATAGCCGTCTTCAGGTTTTAGTTTTGGTAGGCTCCAGAACTACTTCCCTTTGTTAAGACAGAAATTGATGTTTGGATTCCTGGTATTGACATAAAAGGTGCCATGTGGACTGATGCCATGTGGACTGTTCAGATCTTTGAATGTTAATCTTGTAGAGTTCTACAGGGCTTCTGCTCTTCTGCTAAGTTCAGAGGCCTAACTTTGAGGCGTTCAACTAAGTTTTATCTCTTTCAAAGTTTTAAGGATTACAGCTTGCAAGAACCAAAAATGGAACCACAGGCAGTGGGTAATGACGTGCTAAGTCATTTATCTTCTGCAATTAGCTTCTGTCACAGACTCAGTTTCTCTTTCAGCTGGGACTCTCAGCAACTTTGAAGGAAAAGTAGGGGATGGGATTGAGGTAAAAGACTGCATCAGCAACAATAATTCCCTGGGAAATGGTAAACTACAGGTATGAAGGCAGTACATGAAGCTTCTAGCAGATTATGGAGGGGAGTTTACATAAACAAGTCAGTAGATATTGCTCGTCTTAGTTGTGTGTGTGTGCTATATGCAGTCAAGTGAGAACAGATTTATAGCAAACCTAACCCGGCTTTCAAGCTTCTTCTTCTTCAAGTGCTATATCCGATTCCAAATCTTGGTTATCATCATGGCGATCAACCATGAACATTGTCCTGGGAAAAGTACAGTGCAGTGGTCTTTCATTTGCCTTCCACATTGCAGCCACTGATCCAGTTCCGCAAGTCACTTTCTGCTCTTGAGCCCTTCTGGCACACAAAATCCTCCTCAGCCCCAGGCCAGTATTCATGAAGTTGCTGCCCTCCATCAAGATGGATTCAAGTGGGATTTAATCCATTTGGGGGCCATCACCCTTCCCTGTAGACTTTGACACCCAAGGCAGTTAGTCCTCATTGTTGTCAGGTTAATTAACCATCCCGATGATCAGCACTCAGTGGCAGTATTGCTATTACCATAGCAGAATAACTTGGCCGGACAGGAGCTCCAGTGAGTTTCCATGGCCAAGTGGGGGGATTCAAACTCAGATCTCCTGAGCCTTAGTCCACCACCTATCTGCCATACCACAATAGGTAGCCAGGTCTTATTTATACCTGGGAATCAGAGGATTTGTTGTTGTTGCTGCTGCTGCTGTTGGTCTGCTTTTGTTTGAGAAGAAAAAATTCTTTTCTTATGTCCTGCTTTCTAAGGCTTTGAGAGTCAGAAGGAGTTGCTTAAGTCAGAGAGACACTGTGGGAGGAAATCATATACAGTACACCACTCTGCATCCACCAATTTAATCAGCAGCCCCATTCAAGCGCTTTGAAGCAGAACAAAACAACTTAAATCTTTCTCACTGCACTTCTTCTTAGACAAGAAGACTATTTGGACCAGACAGAAGTTACTTTTAAATAGCTTTCTTCCTTTATTGACCTGTATCTGTCTATGGATGCCTGCTTGCATCAGAATATCTAGTGTCACACCTAGTTGTTCTCTTAGATCAGGGGATCCCAACCAGATCTGTGGGCCGGATCTGGCCCATGGCACCATTTCACATGGCCCCCTGCCTCCAAGAGCATTAGAGAAACAAAATAGCCACCACCCTTTGTAGCTGTTGGGACTAAATGGCTGTGCCCATCGTGCAGGCAGGGCAAAATGGCCATCCGGCCCTAGAAGCTGACTGAGAGAGTGTGACTTGGCCCCCAGCTTGAAAAGGCTAATCTGCTTGGGCATGGCTTTCAAAATGATGACTAGAATGTTTTGAGCTCACTGTGTGGCTGCAATCAATAGACCCCTTGCCTCAATATGCCCAGAACGGCCATGTGGTTGGTATTTTCATGTTTCATTCTAGAAAGAATTCTGGTTCACTTCAGTTCACAATTTGGTTTTGCTGCGGGACTGAAAGCTGAATTTGAATTTACATCAGGATGCATGTTTATATAAAAACTGGGTGCTTAGGTTTAACAGCTGGCAAAACATTTAATGGTTTTTGTTTCTTTCTCCATTTTGCTAATCTATCAACAAAATGTCTTTTTCTTAGACCTGTTCTAGTTTATTTTTGCCCCTGTTTTATGATACATTGTTATTTACAGGTTAAAGCAACTAAATATTGCATCTGACTATCAGAGGCACATAGGAAACTGCCATGTACCAAGACAGGCCATTGGTCCCTCTAGTCCAGAAATGTCAACTCTGATTGGTAGCAACTTTCCAATGTTTCAGGCAAGATTCTTTACTAGTAGAGATGTGTAGATTTAGGGTTTTGGACTCCAGCTCCCAGAATTCCCCAGGCAGCAATTCTGGAAATTATAGTCTAAAAACCCACAAATCCACACACTTTTAGGAGGAGTGACTCTGGGACCTTTTACCAGACAAGCATCTGTTGTACTACAAAGCCATACCCCTCCCCACTAATTCCTCCAGTTAAACTAGATCCAGTCTCTTTACTTTCCTCATCGTCTTTTGCAGCAAATGAAACAAAGCCAGTAAAATGAAACAAAGCCAGTAAAACTCTCGGTGTCTCTGCTTTATAGTGTTTAAATGGCTGCCATCAGTAACTGAATTATCAGAGCTAATGTATAATTAATTTTTAAATTAATAAATAATGAAATGAACAACTTGCTGGCTGTGGGGAAAATGCAGTAAAACAATTAAGGAATGACACAGAAGCAATGAATTATTCACCCATTAACATAAGGGGATGGGGAGATAGAAGACTTCGACCCATGGCCTTTGTGCCTAGAAAACAATACAGGGTTTCTAAATTTTACATTGAAATGTCCATGATAACCCAGTTTATAGTGAGAAATATAATATCCTGCAGAGCAAGAAACCTAATAATCCTAAATAGAGTTTGTAGAATAATATTTTCTGGAAGATATGGGGTTTTACTTGTACTCAAACCAAACTAATGATAATAAAAAACAAACTAAATGCCCACCAGCTGTCTTCCCCACCCTTGGTGCTAATAGAGTTAAAGAAAGAAAAGAATTAAATAGATGAAACAATACTTTTCTATTGACTCGCTTGAATTCAGTGAAGTGGCATTCACTCAATACATCAGTGTTATATGGAAATCTCAGAGGAAAAGAAAGTTAATTTTCTGGATTATAAAAAAGCAGAGTTGTGTAATATCTTTATCAGGTCAACAAAATATGTCTTAGGGAAGACAGCCTTCCCCAACTTTAGAGTTTACAGACCTGAGGAACAATGTCAATGATTAAAGCAGGGATTCTCAACTTGTGGCCCATGGGCCGAATGCAGCCCATGACACCATTTCATGTGGCCCCCCACCCCCCCAACACATCAGGAAGTACCATGTGGTAGAGGAAAGGCAAAATGGCCACCCATCCCCTGAAGCTGTCTGAGGGAGCGTGACCCAGCCCCTGTTTTAAAAAGGTTGAGAACTCCTGGATTAAAGGATGTGTGGGTCTGCAAGATTGGCAATTTTTTTGACAGCAATGAATTAATTCCTGGATCTTTAACCAATGAAATCACATCATAAGATATCCATCATTCTTAGTTCCATTCTCATAGTTTTCAGCCTGTTTTGACTATTTTCAAAAGTAAATTAACCAGCACCTGCATTGCATCATTTCTCATGGAATAAAGAACTCAAAGAACCACTTTAACTCACTAAAAGCAAAAGCCTCATTTTATTTAATTACAGCTGTTCCCAGTGACTTGACTGGTTCAGTAGTCTGTGTTAGGCATTGGGGTCTGGGTGTGAATCCTGCAGAGCTAAGCAGTTAGCTTGTGGTGCCCATGTAGTGTTTTCACTCTCACCCAGACAATAACATGGAGTAACGATGAAAACAAAATAGCTTTTACTTCAGCAAGTCAGTTCAAAAGGTAAACACAGAAACATTAGATTCCTCTCTGTGAAAGCAGAGTCAGGTGAACAGTTTGTAAGTCTTTATAAGCAGTACTTTGAAGGACAGAGTCCCAGTCAAAGTACTCACGGCAAACTCCAGCCTTCTCCAGGACTGGCTGAAGGCTATGTAAAGCCTTGCTGTCCTGGGTTGAGAAAAATATCAGAGCCTCCAGGCGCAGTGTCTCTGCTAGGCGTAGCTTCTGGAAACTGTGTTCTTCTCTCTCTCTCTCTCTCTCTCTCTCTCTCTCTCTCTCTCTCTCTCTCTCTCTCTCTCTCTCTCTCTCTCTCTCTCTCTCTCTCTCTCTCTCTCTCTCTCTCTCTCTCTCTCTCTCTCTCTCTCTCTCTCTCTCTCTCTCTCTCTCTGATTTCAGCAAAGCCAGGAGCAGAACTCCAGGAGCTGAAGCATCCTGGCTGAAGCAGTTTTGGCAAGAAGGCAGTATGGCATTAAAGGATTTGGCTAGAAGCAAAGTGGCTTCTGAGAAGCCTAGATTTATACTTGATAATTTGCTCAGTCACCCACTCAGTGGTTACAGCTGGGTGCTGTGCTGAAGGATCACTTAAAGATACAGCTTCATGCATCTTACACAATACCTACAGGAAATCACGATCCTATCAGTCTGGTCGATCTCCTCAAAACAAAATAGCAGTAGAACAGGCCTCTAGAGGTGAATGGCAGTTTTTTTGCAGGTTGCAAAGCCAATAGTAGCCCAGGCTTCCTGAGCAGAGCAGGAAAAATGGTCTATACCCAGTCCCTCTGAGGCAGCAGAGGAAGTCTACCCAGGGCTCAGTAGATTAGGTTTCTGGCCTAGAAGATTGGTCTATTTTATTGTACAAGTAGACCAGACCTACTTGAGGCTCAGTTACCTAGGCTTCTAAGTTACTCAGCATGGAAACTGTTAATATATATATGGTATGCTAGACATGATATCCAGTGTTACTTGTCCCAAGTTTCAAACCTTGCTCATGGTCACTCATGCACTGGTCACCTCCCGGTTGAATTATTGTAATGTGCTCTACATGGGGCTGTCCTTGATGACCATTCGGAGGCTGCAGCTCAGTGATGGGCAGCTCCTGGATTGTACCAGTTCGTGCATGGGCCCTCCCTGCACCCTGCTGGCTCTCTTCCTGGGTCTCCCTTCCAGGGACCTCCACCTGCACACCAACAAACAATCTACGGGGCAAGGTGTGGGTCTGAGGAGGGGTCCACCAACTACTTCCCCTCCCAACTTCAACCCCACCCCCTCATCCCATGAAAAAAACTCTCTGGGGTGGAAACTCCTCTTCCCTCCAGCCTCTGCTCACCCTCCCCTTTTCTCCTTGTGGGGAGAGAGAGAAAAGAGATGGACCGGAAGGAAGGTTTTTCAGAAAGGGACCTTTTCCTTTCCCCTCCAGCATCTGCTTTCCCTCCACTTTCCTCCTTCACTGTCTTGAGGGAACGTTGCCCTCAGAAGATCTTTTGGTAACTCAGCCCTCCAATGCTTCTAAGAGCAAAACTTTTAACATGTTGGTTTTTTCTTGCTTTTGGAGTTCAATTCTCAGGAACTGCATGACAGTGTGAGCTCCTGCCTCTATCCCAACTCCTGCCAACCTAGCAGTTTGAAAGACAGAAATTGCAAGTACTGTAGATAAATAGGGACCACTTTGGTGGGAAAGGTCACCCTTGCTCAAAAGCCAGTTGTATCTGACTCTAGGGTGCAGTGTTCATCTCCATTTAGAGCCAAAGAGCCAGTGCTGTCTGTATTTGCAGATGTTTTCATGGTCATGTGGCAGGCATGATTAGATTGCCCACCCAGTCACACAACTATGCCCACAAAGTAGGCCACGCCCACAGTGTGGTAGTAAAAAAATTGGAGCCCACCACTGCTGCAGCTGGTCTAGAACGCAGCTGCCCACACGGTACGAGAAAGAGGGCCATTTTGGTATCTGCTTCGGCCCTTTGGAATGGACCTTCATCTTCAGCCAGAACTGTCAGTTTTTAGGAAAGTGCTGAAGACATCGCTGGCCCAGCATGTGTGGGGAGCAGAGAGAGGAACAGTCCCCCCCCCCCCCCAAGTTGGCAGATATGAATATTCTAATCGCCGTCCGGGTTTTTAGTCTATTTGTTTAGTTTGTTGCAAAGATTTTAACAATATGTTTCATGTGGGGTTTTTAATGATGTGTGTGTGTGTTTTTTAATATGGGGTTATGTGCAATTGGATTGTGAGCTGTCTGGAGTCACTTTGGTGATTGGGTGGCTATACAAATCTAAATAATAAATTAAATAAAAAAAAATAAAATAGCTTATTATACAGCCCTGGATAGAGCTTGAGAGACAGTAGGGAAAAATCAGTCTAATTTGGGAAATAATTGGAACAAGTTGCTCACTTTAGGACTACTTTTTCCTTTGAATAGTTATATCTGTGCAGCAAGCTGGCTGGACAGCTCAGTAGTTTAGGTATCTGGCTTTGTGCTCTTGTAAGAACAGAAGCCTGTGTAGTCATGGGTGAGATACAAAGTCCCTGGACACCCCCAGAAGAAGTGAATAATAAACTACCTCTGTGCATTCTCTACCTAAATCTCCCCCAAAAAGGATTGCTATAAGTCAGAACTGACTAGATTGCATGCATTTTTATTATTATAAGACAGTTATATCAGTTAAATACCTATTTTATCGATCCTATTTGCTAAAGAATTCTGGATTTATAGATTAGCAAAGTGCTTAGAATTCTTGGAATGTGTTTAGTATAAGAAAACTAGTGCTCTGTAGCAGAGAATGCTAATGATCTTATGAAGCTACAAATTTCCAGGATTTCCTAGGAACCATGAAAGTTAAAATGGTATCAAAATGATATAACTGTATAATGTAGATATCACTGCCATATCCTTGGGGCAAAAACAGGACAAAGTCATATGATTTCCCCTCACAATCATTACATAACATTAGATTTAGTTGTAACATACATGATGGGATGGCACTGACACAAGAAGAGTATAGCAGAACTTTTAAAGAAGAAGTGGATTTTGGAAAAAAACTTGAAGGAAACAAGTAAGGGTGATTTCACTCAAGTATTCTTGAAGGTCATCTGAGGCATACAAGAATTCAATGAGGGCTCCACTGTTAACACCTGCTGTTAACATCCATTGCTAATCAAAGCTGCATTTTGTATGTTTTCAGAACATTCCACTGCTGACCTGTGTGCTGTTCTGAATGCAAAGAAACACAGAGCAGTTACTGTGCTATAGCAATGCAAATTCATGTTACCTCAAGTACTACACAAAATGTTTTGACAATACTATTTGCAGGCGCAACCCCCAATAAAGGACTCAGACACTGATGAAAGTGGATAACGGCATTGGGCCACATTTATTGATTCATGCCCTAGTCCGAATTATAAATTTCTATTGGTAATTGACCAATTATAATTCTTAAGGCAAGCAGGCCGAAGTAACACTGGTAAGGTACCACCCAAAATTGCCGACGGCAATTGTTACAATGTATCTATTTGTATCAATTTGTTTGTTGACAACAAACAAATTGTTGACCATAGTCAATATCTAACTAATGACCCCACCCTCTGACGCGTATCCGTAAAATCATGGGGTGATGCATGCTGTCTAGCTGTAGCCATCACCCCGTCGCCTGGTTCGTCATTGACCGGACAACGTTTAACCAACTTATGCCTGTCTAGTGTTGTCCAGTCAATTGCGAACCTGCCGGATACCTGTGGGTCATAAATGTTTACCTTACCAGTGCTACCCGCCCATGTGACCAAAGTCAACAGCAGCAAGAGAAACCCCTATATCAAACCATAGCAACAGTGTGGGATGGGCGAAAAAACCAGGACCCAAGAGCCAATTGTGAGTCCCAGCCAAAAATTCCCACCCGGCCCCGAAGCGACCAAAATATCACACTGTTAACTAGGGAGGGGGTGGAGGGGAAAAACTTCTCCGCTCCGTCGCTTCGCAAAATGGCAGCTCGGCTGCCTCGTGGCCGCCCCTTATATAAGGGTGCTGGCCACGCCCCCTAACTACCCGGATGCCTTCGTCCGGTGGGGGGGGGGCGGCCCGCAAAGAGCGCGGCGGCCATTTTGGCGCCGCGCTTGCATTGCAGGCGCACCCCCAATAAAGGACTCAGACACTGATGAAAGTGGATAACGGCATTGGGCCACATTTATTGATTCATGCCCTAGTCCGAATTATAAATTTCTATTGGTATTCAACCAAGTATAATTCTTAAGGCAAGCAGGCCGAAGTAACACTGGTAAGGTACCACCCAAAATTGCCGACGGCAATTGTTACAATGTATCTATTTGTATCAATTTGTTTGTTGACAACAAACAAATTGTTGACCATAGTCAATATCTAACTAATGACCCCACCCTCTGACGCGTATCCGTAAAATCACGGGGTGATGCATGCTGTCTAGCTGTAGCCATCACCCCGTCGCCTGTTCGTCGTTGACCGGACAACGTTTAACCAACTTATGCCTGTCTAGTGTTGTCCAGTCAATTGCGAACCTGCCGGATACCTGTGGGTCATAAATGTTTACCTTACCAGTGCTACCCGCCACGGAGAGGCTTCAAAGAAGGCTCGACGCCCCCCCAGACCGTCAGGTCGGTCAACAGGCCTGCTCGCCAATCACCCAACAGGAGGTCCATACCTCCTCGTGACAGGTGGACCCCATCCCCTGCGTAAAGGTCATAATTTTGCAGACTAATGGCGGGGTGACGACTGACCCGCCCCCAACCCCCGTCGACAATGAACCGGGCAACAGCCCCCACCATAACATCCCGGGCTTACCATACCATGTGAGACTTGCGTATGCACCCAGTCCCAGTCGGGGTCCCCACTCTGTCGCCGCAGTGTAACGTGCTGCCCTGTGCACGTAGCTATGGCCCACCAGCCATACTGTCACCGGCGTAATACGACACCCAGGGTCTGTCAAGGAAAAACGAGGGAAGAGAAAAGGTGCGGTGACTCGACTGGTACTCACGGTGAAAGAGGGCGGACATAAAACTGAAAACATTGCGATCCCCACCTCCCCATACGGCGTATTTCAGCCCCGGAGTACCCAAAAGCAGCCGCCGTGGAGGCCGCCCCTATTCTGAATGAATGGGTGCCGTAACGGGCCCCTGGGAGGCCAACACCGGCCAGCGCTTTGCCGGTCACCTTCCAAAATTGAAATTTAGTAAGGGGAGACCCATCTTGGTGACAGAAAAACGGGCCATGGTGCGTGCCACGCAGTGCAAGGAACTCCTGTAGGGCACCAACCGGACAGATGTCTGCCAAAGAACACCGTAGCAGTCTCACTCCACTGCCTACGCCATGCTGATCCGTCTTAGAGGAGCGTATCCTCAACTGAGCCCAGTCTTTGGCCACATAGACATCTTCGAGTTCCAGTGCCCTACGACTTGCATCCGCCTTAGTCAGCATCACAAGCTCGCTGATGCAGAGCGCTCCAAAAAAGGCCACCGTTGTAGCCGCATGAAACAGGGCTGCCTCATACCTATCAAAACATAGGTCCTGCCAGCCCTGTGCCAGTTGGGTAAGAACCCCTGGGGAAATTGGGTGGCGGTCGTCCGGGCTACGCCCACGCTCCCGCACCCACCCCTCCAAAACGTGTCTCACACGGAAGTCAGCGGTACTGTCCGCATGACCGCCTACTTTGGCCATAAAAGCCAGCGCTGACAGCCTGGATGCTATGGTGCGAGGTGCAAGGCCCTGGGAATGCAGGTAAACCATGAATTGAAGTATATGGGCCACCGGGATCGGCCAGGTATCTGGCAGCCGGAATTGGGCACAGAATGCTCTGAAAGAATTGAATGCGTGGTGATACGCCTTACGCGTGCGTGGCGCTAGCGACATGCCGATCGCCCGGTTCACCTCTCCTTGCCAATGGTCCATATCTCATCCGGGAGTGGCGAGGGAAATTCCTCCGCATCCGGGGCCAAGGCGCGGAACCGGGAGATCTGCAGGCGGGACAAAGCATCAGCGATATCATTATTGACCCCCGGGACATGCCTGGCCCTGAACAGCACATTAAGGCGCAGGCTGCGCAATACAAACTGGTGCACCAGGTCCATGACCCTGGGTGATTTGGAAGTCTGTGAGTTGACAATGTGGACAACGGCCGCATTGTCACACCAGAAATGAACGACCGAGTTGGCCCACTCCTCACCCCACAGCATCAAGGCCCCCAGGATGGGAAAAAATTCCAGATACGTAAGATCACGCAGGCGACCCATGCCTGACCAGGCTGGTGGCCACCCACCATAGGCCCACTTCCCATTGAAGTACATCCCATAACCCAGGGACCCAGAGGCATCGGACTGTATCTGGAAACGAGGGGAAGCCAGAAGGTCAGACCTCCAAAATGACACCCCATTGAACTCCCTCAGGAACTGGAGCCAGATAAGCATATCTGCCCTGATACCCCGGGTCAGTCTCACCCTATGGTGGGGCCTGGATAGGCCTGTCATGGCGTCGCACAAGCGCCGAGCAAATGCCCTGCCCGGTGCAACCACCCTGCAAGCGAAATTGAGGTGACCATGTAGCACCTGCAGTTCCCGCAATGACGCCTTGCGTTTAGCAAGCAAGTCCGAGATGAGGGCCACTATCCTGGACACCTTATCCCCCGGTAACCTAGAAGCCTGCGCTACCGTGTCAATCTCCACCCCCAGGAAGACTAGCTGTGTAGATGGGCCCTCGGTCTTTTCGGGCGCTAAAGGGACACCAAGTTCCTCCATTAGCGTCTGAAATGTGTTGAGGAGATGTGTGCACGTGTCCCAGCCCCGTTCACCCCCAAATAAAAAATCATCCAGGTAATGGGCTACAGACCGGGACCCAGACCTGCGGACAAAAGCCCACTGTAGGAAGGTGCTGAAACGCTCGAAGGCCGAGCATGATATGGAACAGCCAAAAGGCATGGCCTTATCGAAATAATATTCACCCCGGAACTTGAAACCCAGCAACTCAAAGTCACCCGGGTGAACCGGCAGGAGGCGAAAGGCAGACTTAATGTCGCACTTAGCTAACAGCGCACCCGGGCCACATGAGCGCACCATGCGCAGCGCTTGGTCAAAAGATGTATACCTGACTGAGCAAAGGTCATCAGGGATAGCATCATTGACCGATCGGCCGGCTGGGTAGGACAAGTGATGGATCAGGCGGAACTCGCCCGGTGACTTCTTGGGCACTAAGCCCAAGGGCGACACTTTAAGGTTGGGGAACGGGGGTGCAGGGAAAGGGCCGGCGACCCTGTCCGCATAAACCTCCTTAGTAATACTGGCAGCAGCCACCTCCTCCCTCCCCCTAAGGGACAAAAGGTTGGGGGCATCTTGGGGGGACCTATCACCCAGGAAAGGAATACGGAACCCCAGTCGAAAACCCTGAAGCAGGTAAACCGCATCCGCCTCCCTCGGGTACAATGCGAGCCAATGCTCCAACATGTCCACATTAATTGGGGAGGGGGCCTTTCGGTGGACCAGCTCCCTCTGCGGCAGTCTTGCCAGCCCCTTGTCCGCCCCTACCTCTGCCCCGCATCCCTCCAGGCCTGGGGCAGGCGGAGGCCGCATGGGGGCCAGCGCAAGAGGGACACTCATGCCTGTACCGGCAATTCTTCCTATTGCAGGAACCATTGGACGAGAAAGTCCAGCACAGCAGGCGGGCTGGAACCCCCTGCCCCGCCACCTGGTGGGGTGACTGTGCTGGGGCCGCTCGCTGGACCGCATGTCCACAATGGTATCTTTCCCCAGGCGCAGGGCGCGTGGGAGTCATGTACAGAAGCCACAGCTTCTGGCAGGGCTCGTCCCACCTCATCTCCGGGTGCAGGGGAATCCGCATACGGAATTCCTCGTCGTAAGCCAACCACGACGGGCCCGGGAAGTCGACCATCGCCCGGTAAATGTTGTCCAAATACTGGACCATCGGAATTGCCAAATCCGGCCGGGCCCTGAGGTAGACCGCCATGTATATGAGGTACGCCGGCAACCAGTTGGCCCACGTACGTGGCGGCTTACGACGACGTGCCTGTTCCTTATCCTTCTCATCCTGCCCCTCCCTTTCCTCCTTGGTGGGCTCTCTGTTAAGAAGGGAGAAGATGTCCACATACTCCCCACGCCAGATCTTCTCTTTGGTGGCCTGGGCCAAATGGTCCCCCAGGGGCAAGGAATACCGCGCTGTCGGCAATGCCGACACCGGCACGGTGGGAACTGCGGGCATCTGAAAAGGAGCCTGGACCAACCCGGTCACCCCTAACACATTCCCGACTGAGTAAGAGGCACCACCCAAAACGGGGCCCTGGGTAAGAGGTGAAGTCACCGGGTGGGACGTCGGCAACTGAACCGTCGCACCACCCGTGTGAGGCCACGGCCACTGAAATGCCCCCCCAACGTGGCTAGGTGTGTGGGTGCACTAGATTGAACCGCATACTCACATGCTGCACCCCCATGGGCCGCCCCCACCGGGAGTTCCGGCCCACTGGGGGCGTCGGAGCTCACGACCGCAGTTGAGCTCATCGACGGGGCCTGACCAGCACCAGCCTGTTGATTGGGGAGCTGCGAGGCAGTGGCCGATGATGGCCCACGCGCCTCGGGCAGCTCGACCCGTCCTGCCGCCTGCCGCTGACCAGCAGACGAAGCATCAACCTGCACCCCAAAAGGCACCCCCGGGTGGTTAACCCTCGCGAGGGATGCCTCGAGGGCCGTAACGCGGGCCAGAAGGGCCTCAACATTAACGTAGCCCCCTAAGCCAAGTGGGGGCAAAGGGCCGGCTGGCCCACCAGCTGCAGGCGCCGGTCCAGGTCCCTGGACCCCGGGGCCCATATACGGCCACGACCCCAGGCCCGGCCCCTGCAGGGCCGGGGGGGTACCCTGCCAGGGGAGGGAACCCAGCCACCCCCCATGGCTGAAACCCCCCGCAGGAAGCTGCGCACCAATGGAAGAAGGCCGCGCAGAATGGGCCATGCCAGGGGCAGTGGCCACTGCTTGCGGGCCGGGGGCCGCGGCCCCTGCTGGGCCGGTACGCGGATACCCCGGCTCGGGCCAAGGGGCAATCAGCCCCATCCCTCCGGTCCCGGTGGGCTCAGGCAAAGGAGGCTGCTGGGGAGGCGCAGCCGCGGTCCTCCGACCCGGCTGGCGCCTCCGCGCAGAACGAGCCGCGTTCGCAGTCACCTTCTTCTTAGAGGGCATAGCAGCTATCCGATGGGAAGCCGGAAAAAGTCAAGAAAATTAGCAGCCAAGAGGCTTCCCGGTGAAAGGCAAGAGCGACGGAGGTAAGAGGGAAAAACTTCTCCGCTCCGTCGCTTCGCAAAATGGCAGCTCGGCTGCCTTGTGGCCGCCCCTTATATAAGGGTGCTGGCCACGCCCCCTAACTACCTGGATGCCTTCGTCCAGTGGGGGCCCCCCCGCAAAGAGCGCGGCGGCCATTTGGATGTCTATGTCAGTCTTTTGTTTCAAAAAGAGTCAACATTTTGCCCACTGATCTTTACCAAAGATTATCTTGTTAGACAATATCAATTTTCTTAGTTTAAATCCAACTTCTATTTTTGTCCAAATTTTTACATTGATGAAAATCAAAATGTGCCCTTAGGTTTTTCTAGAGGCTGACTTTTCAGATAATAGAGTTTTACTCAGAGTCTACTCCCCCCAACTAAAAAATAGAAGTCACAACTTGACCCAACAACAAAATGTTTGACTTGCCATCATTCTGCTTTTCTAAAGACTCCGATAGTGCATGGGAGTTTCTTCCCTTAAAGTTTTTGTTTTCTAACCTATATAAAGTAATTGCTTTGTCCTTTAGTCTCATCATATCAAATAACATCTTGCAGTGTTGCATTATTGGACAAGGACTGAAGACAGAGATCTCAGATGGTTATGATTGACTTACTTACTTTGTTGAGAAGTACTTTTGTCTCCTTTAACCCCCCCCATCTCTTTGGTGAAACATAAATCTTCTCTGCATAGAATGTGCTCATTGTGAGAAGAGTGTAGTTCTAAATACAGTCTTGGTTCCTTGGCCAGGTATGGAGTTATGTGGCCTATTGTTCTTTCCCATGGGGCTCGTTTTGGTTGTGAGGGAAGAAACCGCCACCATCACTCCTGCTAGTAGGATGGTACTCACCCTGGCAGAGGATGATTAATCCTTCAAGCCAGCCAGAATCTGGAAGGAGACAAGGCATCTGGGTAGAGTGGACATTAGGTTGAGTGTGTTTCCTGATTTACAAAGTTTGGTCTGATGGCTCCTTTGGTGATAGCACATCTTCATGTTTTGGGACACCCTCTGGGTCCATGATTTTTTTTTGAAAGCACACTCTTTTGGATGGTCCACCTCAAATTGATTTTAAGGGGAAATCGTCATAAGGAAAGGTCAAGTTCCTCCTCAACATTTAGTACTGCATTGAAACAATAGACTCAACAGGGATTCAGGGAACAGATTCCTGCCATATTGGAGATATGTTGTAGGTTTTTAAAATATAATTTATGAAAAATATAATTTTCCAGTTTCTAACAATAATTAATCTAATTAATAAATTGGAAACTCATTCTAACCACCTATCTCCTTTTCAAATATTAATAAAAGCACTATTTTAGGACCTATGGCTAAATATAAATCATTTATTCTGTGTATTTCTTCAAAAAAACGATTACCAAAATTTATATATATAATTACATTCCCAACACATATGAAAATAAGTGCCTATTTTCTGGCACCCTTTCTAGCACATCTTGGAATAATTATCATCTATTTGATTAGGTTTCATTGGAGTTAAGTACAATCGCCACATTTTCTATTTTTAAAAAAATTCTTATTGACATAGATTTCAATATTCTGGTTTCCTTATATTTTTCCAAACACTCCTGCTTACTTCATCTCCCAAATCAAATTCCCATATTGCTTTATGTCAGTCCTCCTTTTCTTCATTTTCCAATAATAAATTATAAATGTTACTTACTATCCTCTTCCATATCTTCTTATCTTCTATGCCAAGCATCCTCAACCTTGTTTTATAAACAACTAAAACCTCCATATTGCTGGATGGTTGTTTTCAGTAAGTATTCAAGAAGAACGCACAATGGATTTCTGTTGTAATGGTGGGCCAGAAATGGCCTGCTGGGTCACGGAGTGACTGGTCGCAAGGAAGGCACATAGGCAAAGATGAGGTGGAAGACCAGTTCTGATTGGTTCGGAGTACTGGCATTTATTGCCTGCCTAACGTCCACACCCCATCACCACCTGGGCCCCTGCATTCTGGACCAGCTGCAGCCTCTGAATGGTCATCAAGGGCAGCCCCATGTAGAGCGCATTACAATAATCTAGTCTGGAGGTCACCAGAGCATGAGTGACCATGAGCAAAGAGTCTTGGTCCAGGAGCGTGCGCAACTGGCGAATCACCCGAAGTTGGGCGAAGGCCCTCCTGGCCACAGCCACCACCTGTTCTTCTAGCAGCAGCCACAAATCCAGGAGGACCCCCAAGTTGTGCACCGGGTCGGTTTCGGGCAAAATAGCCCCATCCAAAACCAAAGATGGTAGCTTCCGGGATAGCACAGGACCCCCCATCCACAGCCACTCAGTCTTACTAGGATTCAGCTGTAACCCATTTGCCCCCATCCAGACCCCAACCACCTCCAGACAACTGGAAAGGACTTTGACTGCATCACAGTTGTGGCAGGCTCCCTTGAGTCTCCTTTGTGAATTGTTTGGGGTAGGTGTGTCCAGAGCTAAATCTGGATTACACCTGAAGAATTGGAGTCTATGAATCCCGGAATCACGAAGATTCCCCGTGTTCCTGCACTACTGCGAGGCAAGATTAAACCTATGACACCTTTAGGCAGGGGTCCCTTGTACTGGGAATTGACTAGATGGACGGCGCCTGGCAAATCGCATGTAACTTCTGCCTGACATTCTGATTCTAGCCCCGTGCTGCCTTTGGTTTCGGCCTGCGCCTCAGGAATGCAGGGCGGTGTGCTATGGGGAGTTATTGGAAGTTCAACTCTGGCGCCTCCAGAGCGGCTGTGGTCTCTATTTGGACTGGGGCTAGAGACAAGCCCGCTTTCCGGTTTCCCGAATTCGGACACTGGCTAGCCCAATGAAAGCCGTTGTGGCATCTTGGGCACTGTGTGGATGGAACTTTGGGACAACCCATGGCTTGGCCACCTCCGTTCTTTTGGGATTTCTTAGATCGACATTCTCTAGCGAAATGACCGATCTTGCCACAGTTGTGGCAGGCTCCCTTGGTTTTGCCCTTGGGCTTTCCCCCACCTTGTACTGCTTCCGCTAACAGACCCATTTTATAGGAATCTGTCCCAACGTCAGCACAAGCTCTGATCATGTTGGTAAGCGTCAGATCAGGACGGTTGCCCATCGCCTGCAAGATTTTGCGGCAATCGAGGTTGGCATTGTCCTTAGCCAGCTTCATCATATCCTCCTCCTGGGCCTGCTGATTGTCTATCTGCCTACTGATTGCTTCCTCTAGCCTATTTCTGAAGCCCATGTAGGGCTCTTGCGATCCTTGCTTGATCGAGGTGTAAATTTTTGCTGCTTTGCCAGTAGCGGGGACTTTGAGATATGCCTTGAAGGCAGTCTCAGATGCCAATTGGAGTGTGGCTGCTGGCAGGACGGACTGCGCTGGGATGGTTTCGAACGGACCTGAGCCATATAGCTGCTCAGCGATTACTGCTCCTCCCATCTGCGCAGCCCTTGCCTGCGCTTCAAGCCTGAATTCACTGTCCCACAACAGATACTGGCTGGGGCTGAGCATCATCCGCATGATGACTTTCCAGTCATATGGGATAAGTGTCATTGCCTCGCACAGCTGCTGGAGCGTGCCTCTGGTGAAGCAGCTCTGGAGCTCTGTTTCTGAGATTGCTTTGCGGATTTCTGCAAGTAGCTTGTATGGAATCGCGGTGTGAACCGCTGCCTGGTTGCCCATGAGGGCATCCATTTTGATGTTGGCTGGACATAACTGTTTAATTTCAGCTAGTTCTTGGGCTGACAAATCCCCTTTCTGTGTTTCCTCCTCTACCATGCGCTGAAAGGAACTCTTGGCTACCTGGGAACTCTGGGTTGTCTGAGAAGTGCCTGCACTTTCCTGACTCTTGTTCCCTCCCATGGCAACTGCAGTTACCACGGGAGTTCCCTATACCTCCTTGTCTAAACTGAATTGTCGGATAGAGACCTACTGGGGCAG
The DNA here is from genome assembly GCA_035047345.1 of Bradypodion ventrale. Lineage (NCBI taxonomy): Eukaryota > Metazoa > Chordata > Lepidosauria > Squamata > Chamaeleonidae > Bradypodion > Bradypodion ventrale. The sequence continues at coordinate 445,930,956 of JAWDJE010000001.1, read as the reverse complement.
ATGGTTCTGCGTGCGCTGGGGATTTCTCTGCCTCTATCCGGACTGAGCTCACCTCTGAAATAACTTTCCTACACTTCCTCCATGTGCTAATGATCTTTGCTGGTGCTCTCGGCTCTTGCCTAATGCAGTTCCCTACCCTGTCCCAAATTCTGAGATCGAGTGTGCCTGCTTCAGGATAAAACAAGCGGTGATCTCTAATGTACACCATTAGGTCTGTCAATTTTGCGCTATGAATGCGGGTGTGATTTAGCCTGGCCAGGCGCTTGAGCTCCTCTACATGAGCTCTCCTGTCAGCGGATGAGCCTTGCCTGTGTTGACAAGCTCCCATACTACCTGACGTGGTCCTCCGAAGTTGCCTTCTTGGGATGAGTCGACACATCTTGGGGTCAGGATATGGTGAAGTGAAGGTGTACAATCCTTTGGGACAGAGTCTGGATTACGGACTGCTGCTGCAGGCCTTTGGGGCCTCTGCGATGTAGTCAGGGCTCACAGCTCACCCTGATGAGGAACATGTTTTTCCTGATGAGCGAAGAGCCGCAGAGCCTCAGAGCGTTGCTCTGCCTATTGAGATGCCTTGCCTTGTGGCCGTGCCTAGTTCCGATTGGATGGCTTTCTGACCTGAACTCACCACAGCTGCTGGGAAAATCGAGCGTAGAACTGCACCGATCACGTCGTGTCTGGATGGCCTGGATCATGTCGGGCTGGATGGCCTGGATCACGTCGGGGTCACCAGATGTTGCAATGGTGGGCCAGACATGGTCCCCTGGGTCACGGAGTGACTGGTCGCAAGGAAGGCATGTAGGCAAAGATGAGGTGGAAGACCAGTTCCGATTGGTTCAGAGTGCTGGCATTTATTGCCTGCCTTGGGTACCTGCATGCAGAGGTTGCACGCGACCCATCACAGAAGACTGCCGATGTGGCACATTGTTAATCCACTTACATTTACAGAAGTTACTTGGAGGTAATGTGTAATCAGGAAATTACCCGGGAAGTCTGTTATCTACTAATTAACTACCAGCTGGTGAGGTCATTGTCTTGCCCTGTCACGGAATCTTTCCGGGACTAACTTCATCAAGTATAAAACATTACAGTTTACTCTCCTACTTAGGGAGTCCATAGATAGGATTAAATATATCGCGTGTTTGCCTTTAATTACCACCTTGTCTGAGCTCATGGCTGAGGTGTTATGCATGAATCTTTAACTATGGCTAATATTAATCCACACCCAATTTCCCTTCCTAACCAAGTTATGAGGGCTCGAGGGTGTGTGCGCCCGAACCCCCACCTTTCAGGAAAGGTTATGCCAATTATATCTGCAGATAAACCACAGATTTCCTAATTCAGTCAGACGCCTTCCTAAAATTTAAAGTCCATTCCCTTTTGTTCTCTATTTTTGTTGCAATGGCTCCCAGGTGTTGGAGTGGCTGGCTGCAAGGAAGATACATGAGACAATCGTGCAGTGAAGTCCAGTCCCGATCTGGGTCGGGTGGCACGTATTTATTACCCTGCCTTGGGATGATGCACACCTAGGATGCGCGTGACCCCACAATACAGAAGGCTTGCATACATGACGTCTTCCGGTGGTCCAGCTGCCATGCCAGTTCTTAGGAAGGTACCTAGGTGTTAATGGACAACTTGCACATGATTACCTTGGGTTGGCGATACCCATTGTTCCTGCCCTAATCTCAGAGTCTATGTGATTTGACTCCGGGCACCTAATTGTTCTGCTGTCTGGCGTGGTTTATTTGCCCAACTTAATCTTCAGCTAGAAGCGGAGGATTGTGTATTTCCATCAGAGTCATCATCTTTGGTTTTTGCCCTGTTTCTATCGTAGCCATCAGCCAAGGCTTTATGATTTTGCCCCCCAAACTAGCTAACTAGCCCGTACCCCAATTGTCTTTCCAGCAAAGTCCAGTTAGTCCCCGGATCTTTTGAAGGCCGGGAGAACCCCTTGGGAAAGTTTTAGCTAATTGTTCATGCGGTCAACCCACAATATTTGAGGGAGCAAACCAGTTATATCACTCTTAAGAAGAATGAATTGACTAGGTGCAAGCTTGGAATGAGTAAGAATTGGCACGTCAACTTTCTAGAATTGGATGTGAAGTCAAATGTGTAATGGTTGATTCACCTACAATTTTAATCAATCTTTTATAAATGCTTTTAGTGGCTGGTAAAACGCCTGTTTCCTGGCCATTTACGATGTTTACATCAAATCATATAATTGCTTTTGGAGTGCTTTCCTATTATATTTAAGGGTGCATATACTTTTATATACAGAAAACAGAAATAACAATTAATATGCATTTAAAGCTTGTTCCCTCTTTCCCCCCTCTTCCTTAAGGCAAGCACTTGTTACATTTTATTACACTCAGATTTGCTACAAGCCTTTTCTCTTGGTTTTGGTGTAGTGAGTTTCATATTAACCACTCCAGTGGCTGCTCAAATTTATTGCTGCTTTACCTCTATGGGTGGCTGTCCTGGAATGCCAATCCTAAGCTTATGGAATCAGAAAAAAATAAAATAAAAATTCCAACTTTATATTCCAATGACATAGTTTCTGCTGAAAGCAAGAGCTAGACAGATAGATAATCAAATTCGCTGTGCAAACTGCACTTAATGGAGCTCTTGTAGTAGTGAGCTTCCCTGTCTTTGCATTTGAGGGAGCACTTCTGTGGATTCATCTAGGACAGTGGTGGCGAACCTATGGCACGCACGCCAGAGGTGGCACTCACAGCCCTCTCTGTAGGCCCACACGCTGTCACCCCAGCAAAGAGTTCGACCTACCCCTCTGCCCGGCAGCCCAATGGGAGTGCTTCCTCTCCCCCAGCACAGAGTTATTCTCACCCTTCTGCCCAGCAGCCCAATGAGAGCACTTCCTCCCCCAGCACAAAATTCACCCCGCCCATTCGTTTGGGCACTTGGTCTCTATAAGGTTCACCATAACTGTTCTAGGACACTGGTATTTCTCCATTCATTTAAATAGGCCAGATTTGTTACTGTCACAACCATAATGAGCATTTGTGCCAGTGAGGACTTCACTTGGTTAATTGTGGGTCATGTGAAAACTGTATATGGGGTGACAGAATTGGGGGAAAGGGAGCAACACTTAGGAGTGAACACATAATCACCATTTTAGTTCCTCACTGAGCCTAAATGAAAACCTAGCAGTTAAAAAGCAAGACATTTCAAGTAGCTAAACAGGTACCACTTGGGCAGGAAAGGTTACAGTGTTCCATGCACTTGGGCATCTAGTCATCCCTGCCACAAGACCATGGAAATATCTGTAGATGCAGACAGTGCTGGCTCTTTGGCTGTAAACGGAGATGAACACCACCCCCTAGAGTTGGACATGACTGGCTTTCAAGCAAGAGGGACTCTTACCTTTACTGTTTATTTCAAGCTATAGCCACAGGGGAACAACAAAGAACAATTGGCCAAAGTATTCAAAAGTAGTATAAGTGACAAAGCATGATGTAGCCATGAGTTTACACATGTGCATTAATCTCTTTTTCTTAAGCTACATAGCAAACATTCTTATCTCTGCAATAGGCTCTTATGCAGGTTCTAAAAATTAACAGAATTCACAAAAGGAGGAATGAGGAAATATAATTGAATTAAATAGTGAATATAAAGGAGGTTGAGGATTTGAAGAAAGAAGTTCAGGAGGTAAAAGAAAAAAATAAAGAAAAAGAAATAAGATTAGATGATTATCAAAAAAGGATAGAAAACATAGAGGAAAGATTTAGAAAACAAAACGTTATAATAAGAATAACATATATAATAATTTGAAAGTGAGAATTTTAGCTTGGCTGAACAGTTTAAATGTAGGTAAAGATTTTGGATTTGAAGACATTTTGGCAATACACAGATTGGCCACAGGTGCTTTTATGGCTGTCATAAATGTGTCTGCTTCTGCTTCCACTTCCCATGGTGGTGATGGCAGCGGCAATACGAGTCAGATGAAATGGTGCCAAGGGCCGGCCCCGGGCCGTAGGTTGAGAACCCCTGAAGTACACTATCAAAATTCTTTTCCAGTTCCAGTTTCTTCCTGATGCAATAGTCTTGCTGAGCTGGCATACATGCCACACAGTAGAATACATGCATCACTTATTTCATATTTTGGTAAGGTTTGAGTTTTCACCTACTATCTTAAACATTAGTCTCAAACAACACCCGTCCATCCCTACAATCTGTTGAGATGGCCTTCCATTCAGATTAGAAAGTCTTGGTGTTTGAGTCTCATAGTCCCAATGGTGAGTCACAACAACCTCACACTACCTAGCCAACAGGAAGTAAAAGGGTTCTGATAAATTAGTGGCAATTAGGTATTTCCAATTTTTTAAAAAAATCAAGAATTCAAATATATGTGTTGATGTTTTTTATGCATCACAGTATGGCAGCTGATTTGGAATTTACTCCAGCCTTTTGTTGTTGTTGTTCAGTCACACAGTTGATTCCAACTCATTGCGACCCCATGGACCATTTTCCTCCAGGCACCTCTGTCCTCCACCATCCTCCTCAGCCCGCCCAGCTCTGTGCCCATTGCGTCCACAATACCATCTATCCATCTCATCTTTGGACACCCCCTTCTTCTCTTGCCTTCCACCTTTCCCAGCATCAAGGCCTTCTCAAGTGAGTCCTCCCTTCTCATTTGATGTCCAAAGTACTTTAGCTTCATCTTCACTATTTGTCCCTCCAATGAACAGTCAGGGTTGATTTCATCTAATATTGACCTATTTGTTCTCTTTGCTGTCCAGGGGACTCTCAGGACTCTCCTCCAACACCATAGAGAAAATAGCCTTTGGACCATTCCAAATTAAACATCAACACCACTAGTGGATTGTGTTCTAGTATGTCCCATAGTTTAATTTTGGGGCACAAAACTGAGATTTATAGATTAGCAAAGTGCATAGCCAGTAGTATTTAACTAAGATTTCTTTGCTTTCTCACCACCAAAGTAAGTCTCAAAATTAATGTTGTTATTGTGTTGGTAAATGAGAATTTTCACAATGTCATATCATTAACACCCACTGTACCTTGGACAAGCAGGGTTTCATTGTGATCCTACACAATACAATTTTCACTGAAATGAAACATCACACAAAGGAAGGAAGATTGGAGTAACTCAGAGCAATCAAGCTCTTTTTTTACAGGGAAATACAGCAGAAAGTGGCATATTTGAAGAGCACAGTTTAATATAGAAAGTTCTATAAATAGTTTTAGGACTCATTTCAGGTCTGTGACCCCCACCATGACTGGAGAATTAAAGTTGCTCCTGTGTTAATGACAAGGTTTGTGTTTTGATTTCTAAACAAAACTCGATCGAATGCTCAGTTTTTATGTTATTGAATTAATGCACAGAAGCACAAAGACAAACAAATGGAACTAGAATTTCCTGCTCAGTAAAAATTAAATTTATTTGTTACTTATTTAAAAAATATTTGTGAGTAAAAAATTCTAAAATAGTCTATAACAATGTTCAAAATATAATTTTTATAAGACCCACATTTATTTTTTATTGTTGTTGATGTTATGTGATATCAAGATGCCTCTGACTTACGGTGATCCTGTGATTGACTGATCTCAAAAATAAGCATCTGCAGAGAACCTATATACACAACACAACGTACAAAAATACATATTAAGAAACAATACTTACTCTTAATCAATGATGCAAATATGATATATGGGGTATGTAGGGAAAACCTGCATATAATAACATGTTTCCAGTGGAAATAATGTGCACCACTAAAATTATTTCAACTTTCCCCAGACTTTTTCTAGGTATAAATTACTCAGAAGCAGTTTACCAGCCCCTTCTTCCTTGTGGTACTCAGTGATTGTACATCTTGCTCAAGAACACACAGGTTGAGTCCTCCCCTAGGAGACACAGTGAGGAATCAAACTCCCAACCTCTGTTTTTAATCTAAATTTCACAGGTGTATACTGAAATTGAGACAGAAAGGTATTCCACGTAATTGGTGCCACAAGTCTAAACTACTGTTTGGTTCCAAAAAGAATGCAAGCGCGGCGCCAAAATGGCCGCCGCGCCCTTTGCGGGCCCCCCCCCACAGGACAGAGAATCCGGGTAGTTAGGGGCGTGGCCAGCTCCCTTATAAAAGGGGTGGCCACGAGGCAGCCGAGCTGCCATTTTGCCTCAGCGACGGAGCGGAGAAGTTTTTCCCCCTGCGTCTCCGTCGCTCGTTAGCTTACCGGGAAGCCTTTTTGGTGGCGATTCTGCCTGGCTGGCTTCCCTTTTTTGCTTCGGGAGAGATGCCTTCGAAAAAGAAGGCAGCTTCGAGTTCAGCTCGGGCTGTTCGGAGGCGCAACCCAGGTCGGAGGACCGTGGTGCCGCCTCCTCAGCAGCCACCTTTGCCACCCCCGGCCGGGGCTGGTGGAATGGGGTCTATTGCCCCTTGGCCCGATCAGAGTGCGGGCGCGGAGGGTGCTCCGCCCCGCGGCCCGCGAGCGGTGGATACCGCTCCTCCTCCTGCCCACTCCGTCGGGCCTATCTCTTTTGGGCCGCAGCCTCTCCCGGGGCCCTCTAGCCTTGGGGGGTGGCCCGGCTCCCTGCCTTGGCAGGTTTCTTCACCAGCCCTACCGGGCTTTGGCGCTGGCCAATGGCCATATATGGGTCCTGGGGCACAGGGACCTGTCCCCATGCCAGGATCAGGCGGGCCGGCCGGCCCTTTGCCCATGGTCAACGTGGACGCCTTACTGGCCCGCATTGCGGCCCTGGAGGCGTCCTTGGCCCGAGCCAGTCAGGTAGGAGCCCCCTTCGGGGTACCTGTGGAGGCGCTGTCGGCAGCAGGACAACAGCCGGCGGGGAGGGTTGAGCTGCTGCAGGCGGGTGGCGCGGCTCCGGCCACTGCCTCGCAGCTCCCCAGCCAGCAACCTGGTGCGGGTCAAGCCCCGGTGATGAGCTCTACTTCGGTCGTGAGCTCCGACGCCCCCAGTGGGCCGGAACCCTCGGTGGGGGCGGCCCGCGGGGGTGCAGCATGTGAGTATACGGTGCAAGCAAGTACATCTACACACGTTCCCAATATAGGGGGGGGCATTTCAGTGGCCTTGGCCTCGCGCGGGTGGTGCGGCGGCCACGCTGCTGGCGGCCCACCCGGCGACAACGACTGCCACCATGCCCACTGGGGTGGGCCCCGGTCCTTATACTGCTGGGAATTTCCTGGGGGTGGCAGGGTTAGCTCAGGCCCCTTTTAATAGGCCGGCTGTCCCCTTTTCGGCTTTGCCAACGGCAGGGTATTCCTTGCCACTGGGTGATCACTTGGCACAGGCTACCAGAGAGAAGATATGGCGAGGGGAGTACGTGGATATCTTCTCACTCCTGAACAGAGAGCCCACCAAGGAGGAACGGGAGGGTCAGGATGAGAAGGATAAGGAGCAGACACGCCGCCGTAAGCCGCCGCGTACCTGGGCCAACTGGCTCCCCGCTTATTTAATATATATGGCGGTATATCTGAGGGCGCGGCCGGATTTAGCTATTCCCATGGTCCAATATTTGGACAACATATATAGGGCGATGGTCGATTTTCCGGGCCCCTCATGGCTAGCATATGATGAGGAATTCCGTATGAGGATTCCCCTCCACCCCGAGATGAGGTGGGATGAGCCGTGCCAGAGACTGTGGCTCTTGTATATGACACCCACACGCCCTGCCCCGGGGGATAGATACCATTGTGGACATGCGGTCCAGCGAGCGGCTCCAGCGCAGGTTACCCGCCAACCGGCGGGGCAGGGGGTTCCAGCCCGCCTGCTGTGCTGGACTTTCTCGTCCAATGGTTCCTGCAATCGAAAGAACTGCAGGTATAAGCATGAGTGTCCCACATGTTCGGGTCCCCACGCAGCCTCTGCTTGTCCCAAGCCTGGGGGGGCGCGAGGCAGAGGGAGGGGTGGACAGTGGGCTGGCAAGGCTGCCACGGATGGAGCTAGTTCTCCAAAAGGCCCCCTCCCCAATTAAGGTGGACATGCTGGAGCGCTGGCTCGCATCGTACCCGAAGGGGGAGGACGGGGAGTATCTCCTTCAAGGTTTTAAGCAGGGATTTCGTATCCCTTTTATGGGTGACAGGTCCCCTCAGGATGCTCCCAACCTTTTATCCCTCAGAGGAAGGGAGGAGGTGGCTGCGGCCAGCATTAAAAAGGAGTTAGACGCGGGCAGGGTCGCTGGACCTTTCCCCGCACCCCCTTTTCCCAATCTTAAGGTCTCGCCATTGGGTTTGGTTCCCAAAAAGTCCCTAGGGGAGTTTCGCCTTATTCATCATTTGTCCTACCCAGCAGGCCGATCGGTCAACGATGCTATGCCTGATGACCTTTGTTCGGTCAGGTATACATCGTTTGACCATGCGCTGCGCATGGTGCGCTCGTGTGGCCCGGGTGCCCTGCTGGCCAAGTGCGACATTAAGTCAGCTTTTCGCCTCTTGCCGGTACACCCGGGCGACTTCGAATTGCTGGGTTTTAAATTTAAAGGGGAATATTATTTTGATAAGGCCATGCCTTTTGGCTGCTCCATATCATGCTCGGCTTTCGAGCGTTTTAGTACCTTCCTAGAGTGGGCTTTCGTCCGCAGGTCAGGGTCCCGGTCTGTAGCCCATTACCTGGATGATTTTCTATTCGGGGGTGAACGGGGCTGGGACACGTGCGCACGTCTCCTCAATACATTTCAGACGCTAATGCAGGAACTTGGTGTCCCTTTAGCGCCCGAAAAGACCGAGGGCCCATCGACCAAGTTAGTATTCCTGGGGGTTGAGATTGACACAGTAGTGCAGGCTTCTAGGTTGCCGGGTGATAAGGTGTCCAGGATAGTCACCCTTATCTCTGAATTGCTGGCCAAGCATAAGGCATCCCTGAGGGAACTGCAGGTGCTACATGGGCACCTTAATTTTGCTTGCAGGGTGGTCGCACCGGGCAGGGCTTTCGCCCGGCGCTTATGTGACGCCATGGCAGGGTTATCCAGGCCCCACCACAGAGTCAGGCTTACCCGGGGTATCAGGGCAGACATGTTAGTCTGGTTGCAATTCCTGAGGGAGTTTAACGGGGTCTCATTTTGGAGGTCTGACCTCCTGGCATCCCCCAAATTCCAGATCCAGTCTGATGCCTCAGGATCCCTGGGTTATGGGATGTACTTCAATGGGAAGTGGGCCTATGGTGGGTGGCCACCGGCATGGGCAGGCACAGGTCGCCTGCGGGATCTCACATACCTGGAATTTTTTCCCATTCTGGGGGCTTTGATGCTATGGGGCGAACAGTGGGCTAATTCAGTGGTGCATTTCTGGTGCGACAATGCTGCCGTTGTACACATTGTCAATGCACAGACTTCTAAATCGCCCAGGGTTATGGATCTAGTGCGCCATTTTGTACTGCGCTGCCTGCGCCTCAACGTCTTGTTCAGGGCCAGGCATGTCCCAGGGGTTAATAACGATATTGCTGACGCTTTGTCCCGCCTGCAGATCTCCCGGTTCCGCGCCTTGGCCCCGGATGCGGAGGAATTTCCCTCGCCACTCCCGGACGAGATGTGGACTATTGGCAAGGAGAGGTGAACCGGGCGATTGGCCTGTCACTAGCGCCACGCACGCGTAAGGCGTATCAACAAGCATTCAATTCGTACAGGGTTTTTGCTACTCAATTTCACTTGCCAGAGACCTGGCCTATCCCGGTGGACCATGTTCTGCGGTTCATGGTTCACCTGCATGCACAGGGCCTCGCACCTCGCACCATAGCATCCAAGCTCTCGGCGTTGGCTTTTATGGCCAAAGTAGGGGGTCATGTGGATACCACCTCTGACTTCCGGGTGAGACACGTTTTGGAGGGGTGGGTGCGCGAGCGCGGGCGTTGCCCGGACGACCGGCACCCTATTTCCCCAGGGGTTCTTACCCAGTTGGCCCGGGGCTGGCCAGGCCTCTGTTTTGATCATTATGAGGCAGCCCTTTTTCATGCAGCCACAACGGTGGCATTTTTTGGAGCGCTCCGCGTCAGCGAACTCGTGATGCTGTCTAAGGCGGATGCAAGTGGTAGGGCACTGGAACTCGAAGATGTCTATGTTGCCAAAGACTGGGCCCATTTGAGGATCCGCTCCTCTAAAACAGATCAGCATGGCGTAGGCAGTGGAGTAAGACTGCTACGGTGTTCTTTGGCAGACATCTGTCCGGTTGGTGCCCTACAGGAGTACCTGGCACTGCGTGGCATGCACCACGGCCCGTTTTTCTGTCACCAAGATGGGTCTCCCCTTACTAAATTTCAGTTTTGGAAGGTGACAGCCAGAGCCCTCACCAGGGTGGGCCTACCAGGTGCCCGTTATGGCACACATTCGTTCCGTATTGGTGCAGCCTCTACAGCAGCTGCTTTTGGGTACTCTGGGGCTGACATACGCAGCATGGGGAGGTGGGGCTCACAATGTTTTCAGTTTTATGTGCGCCCACTCCCGCCATGAGTACCAATCCAGTCACCTTACCTCCCTTTTTCTCAATTTTCTTACAGACCCTGGGTGTCGTATTACACCGGTGACAGTATGGCTGGTGGGCCACAGCTATGTGCACAGGGCAGCGCGTTACGCTGCGGCGACAGAGTGGGGACCCCGACTGGGACTGGGTGACCACGCCAGTCTCGCATGGCATGGTAAGCCTGGGATGTTATGGCGGGAGCTGCGGCCTTTCCTTTTTTCTGGCCTGGGGGCTGACCCGCCTGACATTCTAATCATCCACCTGGGGGGCAATGATTTGGGCCAGGTCACCGGCTTATCGCTCAAGCATGCGATTTGCGAGGAACTCGCCTACTTGCATTATGTCTGGCCTGCCACAACCCTGGTTTGGTCGGACATTGTTCCGCGCCATTCTTACAGAGGGGGCGTTAACCTCCTGGCTCTTGACCGCGCTAGGCGCGCGGTCAATAAGGCAGTGGCGCGGTTTCTTGCCACCAGGGCTTGGGGACGGGTTAGTCATCACCCCGATATTAGTCTGCAAAATTATGACCTGTATGCAGGGGATGGGGTCCATCTGTCGCGAGGAGGTATGGACCTCCTGTTGGGTGACTGGCGAGCAGGCCTGTTGACCGAGCTGACGGTCTGGGGGGGGCGTCAGGTCTTCTGTGAAGCCCCTCCGTGTGGCGGGTAGCACTGGTAAGGTAAACAGTATGACCCACAAGTATCCGGCAGGTTCGCAATTGACTGGACAACACTAGACAGGAATAAATTAGTTAAACGTTGTCCGGTCAACGACGAACCAGGCGATGGGGTGATGACGATTGCTAACCAGCATGCATCACCCCTGTGATTTCACGGATACGCGTCAGAGGGTGGGGTCATGAGTTAGTTATTGACTACGGTCAACAATTTGTTTGTTGTTAACAAACAAATTGATACAAATGGATACATTGTAACCAATTGCCGTTGGCAATTTTGGGGTGGTACCTTACCAGTGTTACTTCGGCCTGCTTGCCTTAGGAATTATGATTGGTCGTTTTACCAATACAAATTTATAATTCGGACTAGGGCATTGAATCAATAAATGTGGCCCTTTGCTGTTATCCACTTTCAATGTTGTCTGTGTCCGTTATTGGGGGGGTGCGCCTGCAATGCAAGCGCGGCGCCAAAATGGCCACCGCGCCCTTTGCGGGCCCCCCCCCACAGGACAGAGAATCCGGGTAGTTAGGGGCGTGGCCAGCTCCCTTATAAAAGGGGTGGCCACGAGGCAGCCGAGCTGCCATTTTGCCTCAGCGATGGAGCGGAGAAGTTTTTCCCCTCCACCCCCTCCCTGGTTAACAGTGTGACATTGTGGTCGCTTCGGGGCCGGGTGGGAATTTTTGGTTGGGACCCATATTGGCTCCGGGTCCTGGCTTTTTTGCCCATCCCACACTGTTGCTATGGTTTGATATAGGGGTCGTTCTGCGTTTCTACTATTGACTTTGGTCACATGGGCGGGTAGCACTGGTAAGGTAAACAGTATGACCCACAAGTATCCGGCAGGTTCGCAATTGACTGGACAACACTAGACAGGAATAAATTAGTTAAACGTTGTCCGGTCAACGACGAACCAGGCGATGGGGTGATGACGATTGCTAACCAGCATGCATCACCCCTGTGATTTCACGGATACGCGTCAGAGGGTGGGGTCATGAGTTAGTTATTGACTACGGTCAACAATTTGTTTGTTGTTAACAAACAAATTGATACAAATGGATACATTGTAACCAATTGCCGTTGGCAATTTTGGGGTGGTACCTTACCAGTGTTACTTCGGCCTGCTTGCCTTAGGAATTATGATTGGTCATTTTACCAATACAAATTTATAATTCGGACTAGGGCATTGAATCAATAAATGTGGCCCTTTGCTGTTATCCACTTTCAATGTTGTCTGTGTCCGTTATTGGGGGGGTGCGCCTGCAATATGGTGCTACCAAATGGACCACTTCTGGCAATTGACTGGGCTAATACGGTGGAGGCAGCTTTTAAAGTCATCAGGGTCCAAACTACTTAGGGCTCTATACACTCATAACAAAACCTTAAATGTTAGGTTGAAAAGAGAAGCCAGTGCAATTCCTTCAGCAATGGTGTTATATGCTAATAATTAGGCCACTTCTGTACCAACTGCATCTTGCAGACTAGCCTGGAGGGCAGGCCCACAAATATTATATTGCAGTAGTCCAGTCCTGAGATTACCAGTGTCTGGATAACTGTAGCCAAGATATGTGTCCAAAATGGGTCACAACTGGAATACCAGTAGGAGCTGATAAAAGGCATTCTGAACCTCTGAAGCCACCTCATCCTTGAATAACAAAGGTGGACCCACAGACTTGGGCTGTGTGAATTTGTCATGCCTGTGAATTTGTAAGAATTAAAGAAGAAAAGAAATAATATGACAGAATATTCCCCTGCCCAGGAAAATCCAGTTTTAAGATGACATGTACATTTTTAATTAGTGTAAATGACAGAGGTGCTTATAGTCCACTTTAGTGCAGATACCCTTGAGCATGGATTGAAGTCTGGTGATGTGTATCTAATAGCCAGGTTCCTTGAAAATTTAAGATTGCTTTCCCAGGATACAAAGAACTGCAAAACATTTTTTTAAAAAAATCTAGCATAATCTTAATCTTAATTTAATTTAATTTAATTGTTAAATTTATATACTACCCACTCAGCCAAGGCCGACTCAGGGCAGTTCACAATCACAATTAAAAACATGTTAAAAACAATTAAAACTACCCACCCCCTAAACAAGGGGTGCAGGAACTGAAGGCACCATGGGGGAAGGAATTTCTTCTATACCAGCCACCCAATGGAGGCTACCCTTCCACCTGCACCCCACACTTGGCCTGCCAGCCACATTTTGAGTTCTTTCCTGAAAGGCAGCAATTCCGTCTGGAGATGTAGTTCTGTTGGTAGGAGGCTCCAGAGGGCTGGCGCAGACACGGAGAAGGCCCTCTTCCTTGTGCCAGAGAGGTGAGCCCCTCTGGCTGATAAAACAATTAGGGAGCCCCTCCGGTCTGCTCTGGTTGGACGGACAGACGTCCTTAGGGCGATGCGGTCTCTTAGGTATCCTGGCCCATTACCATATAGGACTTTAAAGGTTAAAGCCAGCACCCTGAATTGCACCCGGAGACAAACTGGCAACCAGTGCAGCTCCTGGAGCAGTGGCGAAGCGCGGGCATAATGCCCATGCCCCATCATCACCCGGCCTGCTGCATTCTGGACCAGCTGTAGCCTCTGAATGGTTGTCAAAGGCAGCCCCATGCATACCTGTCAACCGCGGCTCCGGACAATCTGAGACCTGCGCACAATGGTTCTGCGCAAATCGCCTTCTATGCATGCATAGAAGGCTTTTACGCTTGCGTAGAACCCTTTTACGCTTGCGTAGCCTTCTACACAAGCGTAGAAGGGTTCTACAGAAGCGTAAAAGGGTTCTATGCAAGCATAAAAGCCTTCTACACATGCGTAGGGCTGGATAACTGTAGCCAAGATATGTGTCCAAAATGGGTCACAACTGGAATACGCAGAAGGGCTGCGCAGTACCTCCTTTCCCCTGCTGCCAAATTCCGGGTTTTCGGCAGCGCGGGGCGGGAAATGGCACAAATCAGCGCCAAAAAACGTGAAATCCCGGCCAATCCGGGAAGGTTGACAGATATGGCCCCATGTAGAGTGCATTTATTTAATCCCACAGAAGTGGCAGCTTTCTGTTTCTCCTCAGATGTTAAAGAATGGGGCTCTGGACTGAACAACATGTAATAGACAACCTATCATTAGCAGACAACATTAGATGCCAAAAGCATCTGCTAGATGCAAATAGAGCTTTTCTCACCTCATATAATTTGCAAATTAGTTTGCTTTGTTTTGTTATTAATCTTTGGGAGTTAATTTTGGACTTGAATTGAAATTCTCATTCCACAAGCATGATAATATGCCTAAATCATACCTTGGAAACATTTATTAGATTTCAACTCTAATGACAGGTCATCTGTGCCATACCATTTGGCCCACAAATATATTCCTCACAACCCAATCTGATTTACCCTCCTTGCTCAGATGTTGTGTGGCCAATATCTCATCAAAATTATTGAAGAAGGTTTTGGCTGACAACCCACTTAGGTTCTGTAGATAGGATGGGTAAGATATATCATACTGACCTTCACCAAAATGTTGGCATGCCATTCCTGACCTGGAAGCATTTTAGGCAGTGGTGGGCATCAGCAGGTTCGCACCAGTTTGCCAGAACCAGTAGCAGAAATTCTGGTTGGCCCCACCCATCTAAGTTTTGAAATAAATTTGTCCTAATTTGGGTGCAATGCAGGGCTTTCCCCCTGGCCATGCCCAACATACCATGCCCAGAGTGTGGTAGTAAATTTTTTTGAAGCCCACCACAGAGTTTAGGCATATTTTTAAAAAATCATCACTAACAATAAGAATACTTTTTAAAATGGGAAGGTTTCAAAAAAAAATGTAGCATTCGAAATGGAATACTATGCAGGAGCAAAAACCGGAGTGGGCATAATGAATGTTCCTTGATCTTAGGATCATAAGGATACTTTGGACTTTCCTAAATCATAGGATCCTGACAATCTAGCACAGGGGTTTCACTTTCTCAGTCAGCTTTGAGGGCCAGACGGCCATTTTGCCCTGCCTGCACGATGGGGGTGGACATTCTGTCCCAACAGCTTCAAAGGGGTGGTCATTTTGTTTCTCAAATGCCCTTGGAGAGCTCGGGGGGGGGGGGCACATGAAATGGTGCCATGGGCTGGATCCAGCCTGTGGGCCTCAGGTTGTGAACCCCTGATCTAGCAGTTTGAAAACAAGAAATTGCAAGTAGATACAGTAAATAGGTACCACTTCAATGGGAAAGGTAACAGCTTTCCACATGCCTGCCACATGACCATGGAAACGTCTGCAGATGCAGACAGCACTGGCTCTTTGACTGTAAACAGAGATGAACACCGCCCCCTAGAGTCTGACGTGACTGGAGACCTTTACTTTTACTTAAGTCATAGGAAGATTGGCAGAAGCCTTATACTGAATCAGAACTTTGATCCACCTGCCCCTGTAGTCTCATTTCTGGCAGGCAACACTCCAAAGGGTTTTCATACCTTCTCCTGGAGATTGCTGGTATTTCCTCGTAACCTCCACCTAAATACTAACCAGTCCTGACCCTGGTTAGCTGTGAATCAAATGAGATTGGGTATGTTCAAGATGTTATGAAGGATATGCTTTTTCCTGATCAATTATTTTATTCTTATTCAAGAGTTATCAAAAGGCGAAAGGAGAAACAACTGTACATTCACAATTCACATCTGAGCTTTATATTATCAAATGGTTCCTTAAATTTTCTTGATTACATCTACCAGTACTTCTGATAAACATCCTTAGCAACCTAAAAGGTACAACAAACCTTTTTAGCTAGGATATTTGCCTATCAGTGGTTGCCAGCTCATTTTCCTAAAGTATGTGAAAACCAACAGCTCTCTGATAAAGAGGAAAAAATAGCTTTTAATCTCATGCTTTATTTAATTATTGGACCATTTTTAAATCAAGAGGCCTATTTTAAGAAGCAATCCATTTCCTTAGGAAGATAAGAGAACGCGCAATTGCTACAGACAGTACACTTCCTAGTTTTTCCTAATGTTAAATATAGCTTAACAATAAAGTTCATCATTAATTCTAGTGTGATAGTTAAGTAGCTATAGATTACTACTGTGATTGGCATGACAGTTTCAAACTATAAAGAAACATATCCTAATTAAAAATATTTGCAAGAATCAAAGGCAGCTTTCATCTTATAATTAATCTCAACACTGCTAGCTATGAAATTATTGTGTACATATTTAAAAAATTGAATTTTTTGGGAATAGTAGCCGTGTTAGTCTGTGTTTTAAGCATATAAGAGTAAACTTATCTATTACTTCGGTACCTGATGTGTATAACTTGATGCCATGAAGTCTCACTCCTATGCCTGATGAAGTTGACTTGAGCCACGAAAGCTGGCATTAAAATACTGCAGTTAGTCTTTAAAGTGCCACAGCATTTTTGTTTTTTGCTTTTTTGTTTACTCTTTGATATGACTGTTTTAGAATTGTTTATCCATACAAGTTGTCAAAACTCTCTCTCTGTGTGATCTCAGTCTAATTTTTCTTTACGTACTTTATAAAGGGATAAGCCAAGCAACTCTATACTTTAATATCTAAAATGCCAAATTATTTTAATTGTGTCTGAAAGAAATGCAAGACATGAATTGCAGAATTAAATGCTTAAGTGGCTAAGACACTGACTGGAAGGTGGCAGGTCAGCAGTTCGATACAGTACCCGAATACTGCAGGATGGAATGAGCTCCCGTCTTTGTCCCAGCTCCTGCCAACTTAGCAGTTCGAAAGCAAGAAATTGCAAGTAGATAAATAGGTACCACTTCGGTGGGAAGGCAAACTGTTCCGTGTGCTCCAGTGTCTAGTCATGCCTGCCACATGACCACAGAAACTTCTGCAGAAGCTCTTCGGCTATGAAACAGGGATGAGCACTGAATCCTAGAGTTGGATACGACTGACTTTCAAGCAAGGGTAGCTTTACCTTATCCTGTATTCTTACCATTGTCTTGCCATACACACTGGCCAGGCCTGCTGCGCTCGGATTCTTTTGGAATTCCAGAGATAATTAGCACTCATTAGTTGAGAAAACAAAGCTTTATTGGACAGATCTTGAGACAGAGCATAACTGAAACAGAACAAAGATACAGTACAGTAATACCCCGGATAACACTAAAACTTGGTTCCACGAGTCTTAGTGTTATCCGATTTTTAGTTATCTGATACATGCATTACATAACGTTAAAATCCTATGGGATGAATCGCATAACATTAAAACTCCATAGAGATACATTGTAACTGGCACAGGCTTCAGCAAACGTTATGCAATACTTCCCATAAGATTATGCGATGCAATTTCCCCCCAGATTGCT
Organism: Bradypodion ventrale; assembly: GCA_035047345.1. Taxonomy (NCBI): domain Eukaryota; kingdom Metazoa; phylum Chordata; class Lepidosauria; order Squamata; family Chamaeleonidae; genus Bradypodion; species Bradypodion ventrale. The sequence goes on along the minus strand of JAWDJE010000001.1, from coordinate 445,913,521 downwards.
TAACGTTATGCAGTTTTAGTGTTATCTGGTGCAAACATTACCCAAAGTATTACTGTATAAGCAAGAGTAAGAGCAAGCAAATGCATACCAAGGAAGAGTTCCCTCACCCTCCTCTGCTACCAGGAGCTCAGTGGTAGCAGGGAGGCCACTGGCCTTCTGGGACACAGCACCTGATGCCTTCTGGTCAGTGCAGAGCTCCAGCTTTGGTGGTCAAGTTCTCCTTTTATACCCTGGTTAAGGTGTTGTCTCATCCCCCTTGTTCCTGTGCCACTTGCCTGAGAGATGTACAGATATTTCCAAACCAAAACAAATGGCATCTGTAATGGACTAATTGGCATAATGTCCTTGCAGGTGTGAGTTACATCAGGCTCGTTACCAGCTCATTACCAGCCAAGGACACTAGACTGGCACAACATCCCAGCAGGTGTGGGTGAAATTATCAGTCAAGAATACTGGGGATTACATCATGAACTATCTTCTTTTGCCAGGAACCTATTCCAGCATATCTGTCAGCATCTGCCAAGAGCACCCTACACATTCTTTCAGCTGTGCTTGAACCTAAAATTTCAGAAGTAAATACACTAATTGGTCCTTTCTCATGACAACTAACATTCTTTTCCCATGCAGAAAGCCAGCTCAATTTATTAGAACAAGTGCATATAATTTTAACCATTCAAGTGTTTGTTGGAGGAAATAGCAGTCTTTCATAAAGCCCATCATCTCTGGCCACTACAACCATCACTGCACCTTTAATGATCATTCCAGACACTACACAGAATGAAATTATATGGCTTAGGTTGGAGAAATTAAGTCAGCGGTGTAATGGAATAAAATAGGGGGGGAGGGGAGAGGGCTTGCTTTTTAAAACAGTAAGGTAGATTTCTGAATTTTGTTTACACCAGAGGGAAGGTATTTGGCCTTCAGAGTAGTAGCTGGGACAGATAAAGAATAGACATAATAATGTTGTGTTCTGTGAGAATGGAACTTAGTGCTATGTAGCAATTGGTTGGAATCCTTCAGAAGGAGGGCCAAAGGTGGAAAATGTGTTCTGATATGGGAGAAGGGAAGAGAGAAAGGGGGATGCTTTAGAAATGCTTCGACATGCTGTCAGAGGCTTAGATTCGCTACACGCTGGATGGAAATGTGAGTAGAAAAAAACTCTCAAGATGAGCCAGGCTGAAGCCTGGGAGCTAGAAAGGGTTTTTATTTTCATGTGTGGGATGGCTAGTTTGCAAATCATGTTCCTCTGCTATAATCTTTTTAAACTTACTTACTGCACATTAATAAAATTGTTTGGAACCCAGAACCGTTGTCTCTGGTGAATCAAGCTAAGCTGAGCTGGGGACTATCTGGTGCCTATGCCAAAGCTACCATACTTTAATAAAGCATGTTACCTATGCCCTACCTGGTCTGGTTGGTTTGGCCAGATGGTAACTCTTCATGTTCACGCTGGCCCAAGAGCAAGGCAGAGAGTACTTGGGTCACACCCAAGTGGTGTGTGGGCTTACAGTGTTGGGTACAGTCTGCTCACTAAGTGGGGAAGATGACGTGATGTGTTAGTGGGCAGAGAAGGTTTAACCCTTCCAGGCAGAGAAGGGTTAAATCCTTACAATCGGATCAATACATAATTGTTCATCTTTGGAAACTTCACACCATCCTGAAGGGCTAACAGCCTAATATAGCCGATCTTTGTTTCATGAGAGGTACATTGTCTTCATAACAGCTATCATATTTCTACAACAGCAACCAGATGTCTCTGAATGGACAACAATTTCCATCAGTTTTTGCTAGTGATACTAGAATAGCCATTAACAAATTTTACCATGTTACTGTGGGATGGTTTTTTTGTTATGTTTGCAATGTCATTTTAATGATATGTTATGTTTATGTATTTGGTTTAATTGGAAACCACCCAGAGTGGGAAAATCTCCTGGTATATAAATATATTTAATTAATTAAATGGCCTGATAATTAAAAGGCAAGATGTTAGCCCTTCTGTCCCATGTTAGGAGGTAAAATACTTGCACATTTTAGTTATTTATTTATTAGATGTCTATACCACCCATCTGGGATATTTTCCCACTCTGGGAAACATCTCTAAAAATTTCTTATCCTTAGGATCCTCTTGCTGTTGAAAAACTTTTCAGTGTGCAAAATTGTTATTTATTTATTTATTCAGCGTATGACACTTTTTATATCAGTAACAGCATTAGAAAAAAAGACCTTATATTTTGTGCAAAACCCTTTTATTTTGCACAAAATACAACAATGTTTGTCCAAAATACTTTTTCTGGACAAAATACAAGGGTTTGGGATATTAAAAAAGTATTTAGTACTTTTGCAATAAAAGAAAAAACTCTTCTGATTTTACCCCACAAGGAAAACCTTTCTGAAGTGCTTTTTAAATGAAGTTTAAATATTTTTTTTGGCCTTACGGAAAAATTGTGCATTTTGGTCAGTGTTTTTACATTTCTGTGGTGCTGAAAAACTGTGGTAGTTATCTAAACATGTGAATAGGTGAAAGCAGTGATCCTGGGCAGAGAGTTTGTGTCACTCTACAGTCTATCCTGTTGCGATTATGCTCTGTTACTCTGTGTGTGCCTAGCTCCATAAAGAAAAAATACACTCATTTTACACAGAAATAGAAGTTGCATGCAACTATGCTTTGCATAAATAATAAAAACTGCTATAGAAAAACCACATTGTTTGACAATGGGGTCTTCAGGGGTTATCTCAAAGGAGTAGAGAGGTGGCATGCTGAAATAGTTGGATTCAACCAAAATCTCTGCAGGATCTGCATATTTTGGCATCTCTAACTAATGGCATGGTCAGTTGTCTTGTTCTGGCTACCACACTGAGTTGATATTTTCATCAAGTGGCAGTAACACTGAAGTGACTTATGTCACTGCAGCTGGAGTGCATTGGTTTCACCTGCCCAAATCTGGTTTTTCTTACATTCATTGTAGGATTATTTCTTTGTTCTAGCTGCCAAGGCTCCTGGTGGCTTAAAAACAACAACACTTCTGCATCTTTATGCTTTCTCTTTTACCCCATCAGGTGTCAAGGGAGATGCAAGGTTCTTGTTCTGGCACTTCTAGCAGCATCCACTGGTGTTGTTTGGTGGTCTTGTAATATTTCTTTGATGTTATCTCTCCACCTTCCTCTCAAAGTCCAAACCCACATCCATGTCATGAGAGGTGGTTACTTACTTGGTTACTTGATCTGTACTTCACACATCTAGTTTGATGTGGCGGATCGAAGCATCATCTCCCACTATTTCCGATCCCATGCCAGTCTCATCCAAAGCCTCAGGGGCTTTGCCATCAACTGGTCTTCCAAACTGGTTGCTGGCCTTCCTAGTGGTTGTTTTAAGTCAAGTGGTATCCACTCTGTGATAACTTTTGTCAACCTGCCATCATTGAAGTGGCACACATGCCCAGCCCACTGATGCCTTGCCAACTCAATCAACATTGACACTTGAGAGGTGGTAACAAGTCTAATTAAGGGATAGCTAGGATTGGTCAAAGTATGGTGTGGCCTTGCACCACATGACTGCTACGGTAGTCATGAAGGCCATTCTGGATTACCCCGAAAAGACCTGGCCAAAGGGGTTCTGGTGAAGTTGTGACAGGCCCAGGTAGCCAGCAATGGATAATGCATTGCTAAAAAACTACAAAAATACAAAAAAGATGTAAAAACAACAACATAAAAAAATGATTCATAAGAGGCCACCACTCTTGCTATTTTCTATTCCTATACAGATAACAAAAACATATTTGGCTCAGTTGTGTCTCACAATTGCATGTTGACCTTTTGTCAGGGACATGAACAGAAAACCCAGAGAGATAATGTTTGTGTAAGGTCCAAAGAAAATCTCAGGGATTGTGAATACACAGTCCTCTTGCAAGGAATCTTGGTGTTCCCCAACCAATTTCTTTGTGGCACAATAATAGTTAAGAAGCCAAACGTAGATTGCTATGTATTAGAGGTATCTGCCTCAGAACCTTTGGGAAGGATCATGAGGATAAATCTCTTTATAGAATGGTGGCTGAGACACCAAATAGGATCACTGATGAGGATTAAAAAATATCAAAATTTGTTTATAAATATCAATTAGATATTGTTAGCTACAATGAAAGCACGGCGCCAAAATGGCCGCTGCACTCTTTGCGCACCCCCCGGACTCAGACATCCAGGTGAGTTAGGGGGCGTGGCCACCCCTCTATAAAAGGGGTGGCCACGAGGCAGACGAGCTGCCATTTTAGAAATAGCGACGGAGAGGAGAAGTTTTTTTCCATCGCTGTTTTTTCCTCTTAGTCTTCGGCTATTGAGCCCTTGCAGTTCTTTCCCGCCTGGGAAAGAAGGATTATTGCACGCGGAGCCTTGTTTGCTTGGCTACCGAGTTGCTTAGGCGCTAGGCGTTCGATCCTTGGAGAGGGATCCTGCCTTTCTTCTGAGACATGGCTCCCAGGCGGAAGGCCCCGGTGATGAAGCCGCGGCTGAGGGGGAGAACTTTTACCGGCCCTGTGCCGGACGGGGGGCCAGCCATCGGGTCGGGGGACCAGGGCTGTGCCCCCGCGGCAGGGCAATGCGCCAGCCTTGCCCACTGATACCAGTGGGGCTACTCAGGCTGGCACTTGGCAGCCGGGCTCCAGCTTGGTGGCTGGCCAGCTACAGGCCAGCCCCTCAGGGGCTTCGGCCCTTGGCCCGCCATTACCGGCCATGGGTCAGGGCAGCATGGGGGGGCCTGGTGCGGGTATACAACCCGCTCCTCCTCCGGCCCCTCATGGGCCGGAGTTTTGGGCATGGCCCTATTCTGGCCCTGGCTCGCCTTTTGGGTTACCTTTCCAGCTGCATGGTGGGCCGTCCAGCCCACCCGGCCCGCCTTATGCTGGGGGCTCTGTGGCAGTGGATGCTCTGTTAGCACATTTAGCAGTGCTGGAAGCATCCTTGGGCATTGCACAGCCTCCTGTGGAGGGGGGCGCTACTCTTTCCACTGGGGCCCCTTTGTTGGCACCGGCTACCTTGACGGCTGCAACGCTTCAACGGGCAGCCAGCCGGGTTGAGCTGCTTGAGACCCTCCGGCCGGCGCCAGCTGGTGTCTCGCAGCTCCCCGTTCGACCAGATTTGCAGACTGGGAGTAGTCAGGTGTGGTCCCAGAGCTCGATTCCGGTCGCGAGCTCCGACGCCCGCCGTGGGCTGGAACCCATGGTGGGGGCGGCTCACGGGGTGCACCTAGTGAGTATCAGGTTCAATCTAGTATACCTACATCACAGCCCACTTACAGTGGTGGGGTTCAGTGGCCCTGGCCTCATCAAGTTGAGGCGAGAGGGCATCAGTTACCAGCCTATCCCAGTGCCCCATGGTTTCAAAATGGCACCTCGTTAAGGGCGGGGGTTTCCGCCCCTGGGGCAGTGCCGAGCATCACAGGGGCTGTCCAGGTCCCGCTGCGTATGCCCTCTATACAGAATGTGCCGATGACGGCTTTGCCGACGGCTGGTTATTCCTTGCCCCTTGGTGATCATTTGTCACAGGTCACGAGGGAGAAGATTTGGCGAGGGGAGTATGTGGATATATTCTCCCTATTGAACCATGAGCCCACTAAGGAAGAGAGAGAGGGACAGGATGACAGAGACAAGAAGCTGTCCCGTCGTCGTAAGCCACCACGCACCTGGGCTAACTGGTTGCCGGCATATCTTATTTATATGGCAGTATACCTTAGGGCCCAGCCTGATCTGGCCATTCCTATGGTCCAATACTTGGACAATATTTACAGGGCGATGGTTGATTTCCCTGGCCCATCGTGGTTGGCTTACGATGAAGAATTTAGAATGAGGGTGGCCCTACACCCGGAGATGAGATGGGATGAGCCCTGCCAAAAATTGTGGCTCTTGTACATGACTCCCACGCGTCTGGCGCTTGGGGATAGGTACAATTGTGGCCATGCTGTGCAGCGAGCTGCTCCAACACAGGCTCCCCGCCAGCCGGCGGGGCAGGGGGTTCTAGCCCGCTTGCTGTGTTGGAGCTTCTCAGCTAATGGCTTGTGCAATAAGCGACACTGTCGATACAAACATGAGTGTCCCTCTTGCGCTGGCCCCCACGCCGCCTCCGCGTGCCCGCGGGCTGGTGGGTCATGGGGCAGAGGTAGAGGTGGACAGGGAGCGGGCAGGGCTTCCGCTGATGGAGCTAGCCAGTCAAAAGGCCCCCTCCCCAGTTAATGTGTATATGTTGGAGCGTTGGCTCTCAACTTATCCAAGGAGGGAGGACGCGAGGTACCTCCTGGAGGGTTTCCAGTGGGGCTTTCGTCCCATTCAAAGGGGTACGGGGACCCCAAGATGCCCCCAATTTGGTTTCCCTGAAGGGTAAGGAGGGGGTGGCTGCCCTGAGTATTGCCAAAGAGGTAGAGGCCAGGAGGGTAGCGGGCCCCTTTTCTGAACCACCTTTCCCTAACCTGAAGGTCTCCCCTCTGGGCTAGTACCTAAAAAGACCCCGGGTGAATTCCGTTTAATCCACCACTTATCATACCCGGCGGGTTCTTCTGTCAATGATGCTATTCCTGATGACCTTTGATCAGTCAGATATACGTCATTTGACCAAGCCCTACGAATGGTGCGCTCTTGTGGTCCCGGTGCCCTCCTGGCAAAATGTGACATTAAATCGGCATTCCGATTGCTGCCAGTGCACCCTGGGGACTTTGAGCTATTGGAAGCGTGGCGCCAAAATGGCCGCTGCGCTCTTTGCGGCCCCCCCACCGGACGAAGCCATCCGGGTAGTTAGGGGCGTGGCCAGCACCCTAATAAAAGGGCTGGCCACGAGGCAGCCGTGCTGCCATTTTGGCGAAGCGACGGAGCGGAGAAGTATTTCCCTCTTACCTCCGTCGCTCGTATCCTTCCAGGGGAAGCCTTTTGGGCAGCTTTTTCTCTTCTTAGGCTTCCTAGCTAACTCAGCTATGCCCTCCAAGAAGAAGGCAGCTGCTAACGTGGCTCGATCGGCGCGGAGACGCCAGCCGGGTCGGAGGACCGCGACTGCGCCCGCGCAACAGCCACCTTTAACGGAGCCCACCGGGACCGGTGGGATGGGATCCGTGGCCCCTTGGCCCGATGCGCGGTGCGCACAGGCTGCCCCGGACGGGGCCTCGGCCCTTGGCGTGGCTGGGCTCGCTTGCCCGGGCGCGCAGTTTCCCATGGGGGGAGCGGGCCACGGGGGGTGGTTGGGTTCCCTGCCTTTGCAGGGCATGCCCACGGCTCCTCAAGGGCAGATCATGGGCTCTTGGCCTTATCTGGCCCCTGGGACTCAGGGGCCTGGACCGGTACCCGGGATCTATGGGCCGGCTGCCCATTTGCCCCATGTTGGGGCTGGGGTCTCTGTCAACGTAGAGGCCCTTCTGGCCCGTGCAGCGGCACTTGAAGCATCCTTGGCGGGGGCCAATCAGACAGGGGTGCCTCTGGGATTCCAGGTGCCCCCTTTGGCTGCCGAACAGCGGATGGCGACGGGTCGGGTTGAGCCGCCTGAGGCGCGGGGGTGATGGTTACCACTAGACAGCTGGAATCACCCCCTGATTTTACGGATACACATCAGAGGGTGGGGTCATTAGTTAGATATTGACTACAGTCAACAATTTGTTTGTTGTCAACAAACAAATTGATACAAATAGATACATTGTAACAATTGCCGTTGGCAATTTTGGGTGGTACCTTACCAGTGTTACTTCGGCCTGCTTGCCTTAAGAATTATGATTGGTCGTTTTACCAATAGAAATTTATAATTCGGACTAGGGCATGAATCAATAAATGTGGCCCAATGCCATTATCCACTTTCATTTGTGTCTGAGTCCATTATTGGGGGGGGGGGGGTGGTGCGCCTGCAATGGGTTTTAGATTCCAAGGGAAGTTCTATGTAGATAAGGCCATGCCTTTTGACTGCTCTATTTCATGTTCGGCATTCGAACGTTTTAGCACTTTTCTTCAGTGGGCCTTTGTTCACAGGTCCGAGTCTCGGTCTGTAGCCCATTACCTCGATGACTTTTTGTTCGGGGGTGAACGGGGCTCAGACACGTGCACGCGTCTCCTCACTACATTTCAGATGCTAATGCTGGAACTGGGTGTCCCTTTAGCGCCCGAAAAGACGGAGGGCCCATCTACTACGCTCACATTTCTGGGTATTCAAATTGACACGGTCGCACAGGCATCCCGGTTACCCATTGAGAAGGTCACCCGGATCTCCGCGATGATTTTGGCGTTGCTAGCCAAACGTAAAGTGTCACTTCGTGAGCTTCAGGTACTTCATGGCCATCTTAACTTTGCCTGCCGGGTGGTGACACCTGGTAGAGCATTTGCTCGGCGCCTATGTGACACCATGTCTGGCCTGTTAAAGCCACAGGGTCCGACTGACCAGGGGCATGCGGGCTGACCTTTTGGTTTGGCTCACATTTCTACGGGAATTTAACGGGGTTTCTTTCTGGAGATCGGACCTTTTGGTTTCCCCTAGATTCCAAGTACAGTCGGATGCCTCCGGCTCCCTGGGATATGGGATTTATTTTGAGGGGAGGTGGGCTTATGGCCAATGGCCTCCAGCATGGTGGGGCACGGATCGCCTCCGCGATCTTACCTTTCTTGAGTTCCTTCAAATCCTGGGAGCTTTGATGCTATGGGGCGAGGAGTGGGCCGACTCAGTGGTCCAATTTTGGTGTGACAATGCGGCAGTGGTGCACATTGTCAACGCTCAGATGTCTAAATCACCCAGGGTGATGGCGTTGGTTCGCCCGTTTGTGTTACGAAGCCTACGCCTAAATGTGCTGTTTAAGGCCAGACATGTCTCAGGCATTAATAATGATATTGCTGATGCTTTATCCCGCCTGCAGATCCCCCGGTTCCTTGCCTTGGCTCCGGAAGCAGAGGAATTCCCCTCGCCACTCCCGGCCGAGATTTGGACATTTGGCAAGGAGAGGTGAACCGAGCAATCGGCATGTCTTTGGCACCTCGCACGCGTAAGGCATATCAACATGCTTTCCTACAATTTAGAACCTTTTGTGTGCAACTTCAGTTGCCTGAAGTGTGGCCCATTCCAGTGGAACAGGTTTTACAACTTATGGTTTATCTACACAGTCAGGGTTTGGCTTCTCGTACTATAGTATCCAGGCTGTCGGCACTGGCATTTATGGCCAAAGTGAGGGGTTTTGCTGACTGTGTGAATGATTTCCGCATACGTCATGTTTTGGAGGGGTGGAAACGGGAATGTGGCCACCGCCCGGATACTCGCCACCCAATTTCACCAGAGGTACTGACCTGCCTTGCACGAGGCTGGCATAACTTGTGTTATGATAGGTATGAGGTGGCTCTTTTTCACGTGGCTACCACGGTGGCCTTTTTTGGAGCGCTCCACATCAGTGAGTTGTTACTACTGTCTAAGGCAGATGCGACTCGTAGGGCACTGGAACTCGATGATGTCTATGTTACTAATGAGTGGGCTCAGTTGAGGATACGGTCCTCAAAAGTTGATCAGCATGGCGTAGGCAGTGGAGTTAGACTGCTACGATGTTCCATTGCAGACATCTGTCCGGTTGGTGCCCTACATGAGTTCTTGGCAGTGCGTGGCGCGCACCCTGGCCCGTTTTTCTGCTACCAGGATGGGTCTCCCCTTACTAAATTTCAATTTTGGAAGGTGACCGGTATGGCACTATCCAGTGTTGGCCTCCCCGGGGCTCATTACGGCACCCATTCATTTAGGATAGGTGCTGCATCCACTGCGGCTGCATTTGGGTACTCTGAGGCTGATATACGCCGAATGGGGAGATGGGGATCCATGCGTTTTGTATTGTATGTTCGCCCACTTCAGGCATGAGTACCAGTTAAGTCATTATTCTCTTTTCTTCTTTTACAGACCCTGTGTGTCTCTGCACACCGGTGGCAGTATGGCTGGTGGGCCACAGTTACGTGCATTGGGCAGCGCAGTATGCTGCGGCGACAGAGTGGGGACCCCAGCTTGGACTACGTGCAACCGCACGTATACCTTGGTACGGTAAGCGTGGAATGAGATGGCGGTAACTGTTGCCATTCCTGTTTTCCATCAGGGATGCTGAACCGCCTGATGTCCTTGTACTGCACCTCGGGGGCAATGAACTTGCCCAGGTCACTGGCCTTTCCTTAAAATTCACGATTTGCAGTGACCTAGCTTATTTGCATTATGTGTGGCCGCCCACAAGACTGCTATGGTCGGACATCGTACCGTGTCATTCATACAGGGGAGGTATTGACCTCCGTGCCCTTGACCGCGCTCACCGCTCGGTGAACAGGGCTGTTGCCCGGTTCTTGGCAGACAAGGGTTTGGGGATGGTCATCCGGCACCCCACGATCAGTTTGCAAAATTATGATCTCTATGCAGGGGATGGGGTCCACCTGTCGGCTAGAGGTATGAACCTCTTTCTTGAAGATTTGCAAGCAGGCCTGGTGACCGAGCTGACAGTCTGGGGAGGGGGGGCGGTGAGTCTTCATAGACGCCTCCCCGTGTGGCGGGTAGCACTGGTAAGGTAAAGATTGATGACCCATAGGTATTCGGCAGGTTCGCAATTGACTGGCCAACACTTAGACAGGTACAGGTGTAATAGCTTTGGCCGGTCAACGACGAACCAGGCAAGGGGTGATGGCAGGAGCTTTACAGCATGCATCACCTCGTGATTTGACGGATACACGTCATAGGGTGGGGTCAGTAGATAGTTTATTGACTCCGGTCAACACTGTGTTTGTGTCAACAAAAAATTTGATACAAATGGTTACATTGTAGCCAATTATCATTGGCAGTTTTGGGAGGAATCTTACCAGTGTTACTGCGGCCTGCTTGCCTTAAGAATTACAATTGGATGAATACACCAACTGAAAGTTATAATTCAGACTAGGGTATTATTCAATAAAAGTGGCCCAATGTCTTTATCCATATACCGGTGTCTGAGTCTTTCTTTGGGGGGTGCGCCTGAAATGAAAGCGCGGCGCCAAAATGGCTGCCGCGCTCTTTGCTGGGGCCCCCCCACCCAGACTCAGACATCCGGGTGAGTTAGGGGGCATGGTCACCCTTCTATAAAAGGGGTGGCGACAAGGCAGACGAGCTGCCATTTTAGAAATAGCGACGGAGAGGAGAAGTTTTTCCCTCCATCCCCTCCCTAGTGAACAGTGTGATATTTTGGTCGCTTCGGGGCCGGGTGGGAATTTTTGGCCTGAACCTACAATTGGCCCTTGGGTTCTGGCTTTTTTGCCCATCCCACACTGTTGCTAGTGTTTGAGCACAGGGGTTCTTTGACTTTGGTCACTTTAGGCGGGTAGCACTGGTAAGGTAAAGATTTATGACCCATAGGTATCCGGCAGGTTCGCAATTCACTGGCCAACACTTAGACAGGTACAGGTGTAATAGCTTTGGCCGGTCAACGACGAACCAGGCAAGGGGTGATGGCAGGAGCTTTACAGCATGCATCACCTCGTGATTTGACGGATACACGTCATAGGGTGGGGTCAGTAGATAGTTTATTGACTGCGGTCAACAATGTGTTTGTGTCAACAAACAAGTTGATACAAATGGTTACATTGTAGCCAATTATCATTGGCATTTTTGGGAGGAACCTTACCAGTGTTACTGTGGCCTGCTTGCCTTAAGAATTACAATTGGATGAATACACCAATTGAAAGTTATAATTCGGACTAGGGCATTATTCAATAAAAGTGGCCCAATGCCTTTATCCATATACCGGTGTCTGAGTCTTTCTTTGGGAGGTGCGCCTGCAAAGACCTTTTGTGTTATTTCTGCAATGGCACTTATTTTTGTATTAATGTTTTGACAGAAATTACCATTGAACTTTATGTGACAAATAGCATATGATTATAAAAGGGAAATCCTTAGGTGATGATTGTGTGTGACTTACCTAGGAGTTTTCCTCACCTACAATTTTGTAAATTAGCCTGTTTTGTGACCTCATTAGCAATTTTTTACTTTGTGTATCTGATTTCTCAGACATGAAAGACTGCCTGAATGAACTCATGAACATTAATGATAGCCTCTCTTAAGGTATAGCTTGCCATTCAGACAACCACTTAAATGCTGACCATGTGTACTTATGAATACAAGAGGAAGCTATGAATTTATAGGTACTGGTGAAGTGGCTAAGCCTTCAGTTCAAATATAACCTTCTCTCCAGCGGGTGAACTGTTAAATATTTACCATGTGTCTTCTGATTGTTTTCAGTTCATTATCAGAGAGTAGAGAATGGATGAAAGTCTGGCCAGGTTATCGTGCTTTGGTAATAGAATAGACCATACTGCCAGTGACTCAATGCCGAGTGTCAGGCGGCGGTTAACTAACCTGACAACCCTGAGAACTAGTGGCCTTGGTGAAGTCCACAGGGAAGGGTGATAGTCCCCAAGTGGATTAAATCCCATTTGAATTCATTTTGATGGAGGGCAGCAGCTTCATCAATACTGGCCTGGGGTTGAGAAGGACTCTGCGTACCAGAAGGGCTCAGGACCAGAAAGTGACTTGTGGAACTGAATCAGTGGTACAAGTGTCATGCTGCAATGCAGAAGGCAGATGAAAGGTCACTGCATTATATTCAAAGGACAGTTTACATGGCTGATCACCATGATGATATCCAATATTTGGAATCAGATACGTCACAAGAAGAAGAGAATGGATAAGAGGGACAGCCATCAATATTAATATATGATAGTATATATATGTCCCTGCTTTTGTGATGAAAATAACTAGACATATTATACCAACATTTTAAGTGTTTTGGGCAACACCTCTTGTTCTGTCTCCCCCTCCCTCTTACTTTCCCTGCTGGGGAAAAACTCACAGCACGGTATATCCAAGTGAAGTCCAAGTTCCGTTCAACAATCCAGTCCAGAGTTTCAATAAGCCAAGGATACAAGCAAACAGGAATAGGGACAGGGAAGCTCAAATTTTGTCCATCACGGAGCCACACCCGGCGTTCTGGCTCCTTATATCCCCCCATGGGGTGTGGCCCGATGCTTCCTAATTACCTCCTGGCCCTCCTCTCTCTCTGCCTCTGCTGGAGAAGCTTTGCCTTGCTCCGATGTCTAGCATCCAGAGCTGTCTGTGAGCTGCGGCTGCTGTTGAGGAACATTCTCACTGTCAGACTGCTGCTGGAGTTCCAACGGAGGCTGAGGCAATGTTGGGGGGCGGCGCTCCTGGGGAGGGGGTCCTGCCAGCTCCTCCCCCTCATCCTCAGAGTCCTCATACCCAAGGTGGGCCAGTTCAGGGGCCGGAACTGGGCCAGGGGCCGGACTCACAACACCTCTTAGGTTCAATGTTTAAGAAAGAAAACTTTAAAATGGTGTACTAATATTGACATACTAAAAATTGAGCTTTCCATTCTTACTATAAATCAGGGTTCACAACCTACAGCCCATGAGCCGGACCTGTCCCATGATGCCATTTTATGTGGCCCACCACCCTCACTCCCACTGTTACCGCTGGAAGCCGCAAAACTAGCCAAAAATGCACTGCTCTTGTTCCTGCCACCGCTGCTGCCAGAAGTAAAAATTGCACCGTTAATGCACCCGCAGCTGTCGTAAACATGTTTACAACAGCCACAGATGTGTTACAGCAGCGTTTATGGTGGGGTGAACCAAATGTCCAGCCTGCAGTGGGAAAATGATGAGAACCCCTGCTGAAAATAAATGCATGACTTTGGGTTTGTTGACCAAGAAGACAGAGAGTGCAAGCGCGGCGCCAAAATGGCCGCCGCGCCCTTTGCGGGCCCCCCCCCCACAGGACAGAGAATCCGGGTAGTTAGGGGCGTGGCCAGCTCCCTTATAAAAGGGGTGGCCACGAGGCAGCCGAGCTGCCATTTTACCTCAGCGACGGAGCGGAGAAGTCTTTTCCCCTGTGTCTCCGTCGCTCTTTACCTTACCGGGAAGCCTTTTGGTAGCGATTTTCCTCGTTGGCTTCCCTTTGCTTGAAGAAGGCAGCTTCGAGTGCAGCTTGCGCTGTTAGGAGGCGCAACCCAGGTTGGAGGACCGCGGTCCCGCCTCCTCAGCATCCGTTTTTGCAGGCCCCTGCCGGGGTCGGCTGAATGGGGTCTATTGCCCCTGCGCCCGGAGTGGGCGACCAGAGTTCGGGCGCGGAAGGGGTTCCGGCCCGCGGCCCGCGAGTGGTGGACACCGCTCCTGCGTCTGCCCACCCTGTTCCTACTCCTTTTGGGTCGCAGCCTCCCCTGGGCCCTCTAGCCTTGGGGGGGTGGTGCGGCTCCCTGCCCTGGTGGGGTTTCTTCACCGCCCCTGCCGGGCTTCGGTGCTGGCCAATGGCCATATTCGCCTCTACCACGCCTGGACCGGGCGGGCCGGCCGGCTCTTCGCTCCAGTCAGGCGGGCGCCCCCTTCGGGGTCCCCTTTTGAGACGCTGTCGGCAGAAGGACAACAGCTGGCAGGGAGGGTTGAGCTGCTGCAGGCGCGTGGCGCGGTTTCGGCCACTGCCTCGCGGCTCCCCGGCCAGCAGCCAGGTGCGGGTCAGGTCCGGTGATGAGCTCTACGTCGGTCGTGAGCTCCGACGCCCCCAGTGGGCCGGAACCCCCGGTGGGGGCGGCCCGCGGGGGTGCAGCATGTGAGTATACGGTGCAAGCGAGTACATCCACACACATGCCCAATATGGGGGGGGCCTTTCAATGGCCTTGGCCTTGCGCGGGTGGTGCGGGGGCCACGCTGTTGGCACCCCACCCGGCAACGACGACTGCCACATTAGGCACTGGGGTGTCAGCGAGTACATCCACACACATTCCCGGGGCCCCGTGGTGGGGGGTGTTCCCTACCCTGAGGGGAATGTTGGGGTGGCCGGGTTGGTCTAAGCTCCTATTCCTTAACGCTGAATGACCACTTGGCACAGGCCGCCAGGGAGTAAAATGGATGAGGGGAATATGTGGATATCTTCTCACCCTTAGACAAGGCGCCCTCCAAGGAGAGATGGAGGGGCGGAATAAGAAGGATAGTGGCAGGCACGTTGTCACAAGCCACCAAGTATGTGGGCCAAATGGTTGCCGGCCTGCATCATAGGCATGGCGGTGTACCTCAGGGCCCGGCCGGATATGGCGATTTCGATGGTCCAGTATTTGGTCAACATCTGCCGGGCTATGGTTTACTTTCCGGGCTCAGCGTGGTTGGCTTGTGATGAGGAATGCCGTAGGCGGATTCCCACACACCTTGGGGTTAGACGGGATGAGCCAGGCCAGAGACTGCGGCTTTTGTACTTGACGCCCACGTGCCCTGTGCCCGGGGAGATATACCATTGTGGGCATGCAGTTCAGCGGGCGGCCCCAACATAGGTCACCTGCCATGGGGCGGGGCGGGGGGTTCCGGCCCGCCTGCCGTGCTGGACTTTCTTGTCCAATGGCTCCTCTAACGGGAGGACTTGTATAGACAGACAGGAGTGTCCCACCTGTGTTGGCTCCTATGCGGCCTCTGCCTGTTCCAGGCCTAGAAGAATGCGAAATAGGCAGAGGGTGGGGCAGACAGGGGGCTTGCAAGACTGTTGCAGAGGGATTTAGTTCACCGAAGGGCTCCCCCCCAATCTTTTATCCCTTGAGGGGAGGGAGGAGGTGGCTGCTGCCAGCTTTGACAAAAGGGGTCTATGCGGGCAGGGTCGTTGGCACTGTCCCTGCACCCCCGTACCGGGGAGCACATTATTTCAATGATGCCATGCCTTTTGGGCTATCCCATTGGGGCTCGGTGTTCGAGCGTTTCACCACTTTCCTAGATTGCGCTTTTGTTCGCAGGTCAGGGTCCCGGTCTGTAGCCCAATCCCTGGATGGTTTTATTCGGGGCTGAACGGGGCTGGGACACGTACCCACGTCTCCTCAACACATTTCAGACGCTAATGGAGGAACTTGGTGTCCCTTTAGCGCCCGAAAAGACCGAGGGCCCATCTCCACAGCTAGTATTCCTGGGGTGGACAGTAACACAATAGCGCAGGATTCTAGGTTGCAGCGGGATAAGGTGTTAAGGCTAGTGGCCCTGGTCTCGGTCTTGCTGGCTGAGTGCATGGCATCATGGAGGGAATTTCTGGTGCTACATGGTCACCCCAATTTCGCTGGCAGGGTCGTCGCACCGGGCAGGGCAATTGCTCTGCGCTGGTGCGACGCCATGGCGGGATTATCCAGGCCCCGCCACAGGCTCAGATTTACCCGGGGTATTGGGGCAGACGTGTTTGTCTGGCCATAGGCCCAGAGGTAGTTCAATGGGGTGTCATTTTGGGGTTTGATTTCATGGCTCCCCTTGGCTTTCAGATGCAGTCCGATGCCTCAGGATTCCTGGGTTTCTGGGATGTACTTCAATGGGAAGTCGGCCTATGGTGGGTGGCCACCATCTGGGGCAGGCAAGGGTCGCCTGCATGGTCTCACGTATCTGGAATATTTACCTATCCTGGGTGCTTTGATGCTATGGGGCAAAGGGTGGGCCAACTCGGTTGTGCAATTTTGGCATGGCAACGCGGCTGTTATCCGCATCGTCACTGCACAGATTTCCAAATTGCCCGGGGTTATGGAGCTAGTGCGTGGGTTTGTGTTATGCAACCTGTGCCCCAACGTTCCTTTCAGGGCCAGGCAAGTACCAAGGGTTGATAATGATATTGCTGCTGCTTTGTCCCGCCTGCAGATCTCCCGGTTCCGTGCCTCGGCCCCCGGATGCGGAGGAATTTCCCTCGCCACTACCGGATGAGAGATGGACCGTTGGCAAGGAGAGGTGAACCGGGCGATTGGCCTGTCATTAGCGCTATGCATGAGTAAGGCGTATCACCACACATTTAGTTCCTTTAGAGTATTATGTACCCGATTCCGACTGCCAGGAACCTGGCCGATTACAGTGGCCCATGTTCTGCGGTTCATGGTTTACCTGTATGCCCAGGGCCTCGCACCACGCACCATAGCATCTCAGCTGTTGGGTTGGCTTTTATGGCCAAAGTGGGAGGTCGTGTGGACAGCACCAATGACTTCCGGGTGAGACAAGTTGGGAAGGGCGGGTGCGCGTGCTCGGGCGTTTCCCGGGCGACCGCCACCCCATTTACCCAGGGGGTTTTTTGACCCAGTTGGCCCGGGGCTGGCCTGGCCTCTGTTTTGATAGATGAGGCAGCCCACTTCATGCGGCTACAACGGTGGCCTTTTTGGAGCCCTCCGCGTCGGCGAGCTTGAGATGCTGAGTAAGGCGGATGCAAGATTTTCCCAGGGTTTTTACCCAATTGGCCCGGGGCTGGCCTGGCCTCAGTTTTGATAAATGAGGCAGCCCACTTCATGCGGCTACAACGGTGGCCTTTTTTGGAGCCCTCCGCATCGGCGAGCTTGAGATGCTGAGTAAGGCGGATGCAAGATTTTCCCAGGGTTTTTTACCCAATTGGCTCGGGGCTGGCCTGGCCTCTGTTTTGGAAATGAGGCAGCCCACTTTATGCGGCTACAACGGTGGCCTTTTTGGAGCGCTCCGCGACGGCGAGCTTGAGATGCTGTATAAGGCGGATGCAAGTTGTAGGGCACTGGAACTCGAGGATGTCTATGTTGCCAAAGACTGGGCCCAGTTGAGGATACTCTCCTCTAAGACAGATCAGCATGGCGTAGGCAGTGGTGTAAGACTGCTACGGTGTTCTTTGGCAGACATCTGTCCGGTTGGTGCCCTACAGGAATTCCTGGCACTGCGTGGCATGCACCACAGCCCGTTTTTCTGTCACCAAGATGGGTCTCCCCTTACTAAATTTCAGTTTTGGAAGGTGACAGCCAGAGCCCTCACCAGGGTGGGCCTACCAGGTGCACGTTTTGGCACACATTCATTCCGTATTGGTGCAGCCGCTACAGCAGCTGCTTTTGGGTACTCTGGGGCTGACATACGCAGCATGGGGAGGTGGGGCTCGCATTGTTTTCAGTTTTATGTGCGCCCACTCCCGCCATGAGTACCAATCCAGTCACCTTACCGCCTTTTTCTCAATTTTTCTCAATTTTATTACAGACCCTGGGTGTCGTATTACACCGGTGACAGTATGGCTGGTGGGCCACAGATAGGTGCACAGGGCAGCGCGTTACGCTGCGGCGACAGAGTGGACCCCGACTGGGACTGGGTGAACACGCCAGTCTCACATGCCATGGTAAGCCTGGGATGTTATGGCGGGAGCTGCGGCCTTTCCTTTTTCTGGCCTGGGTGCTGACCCGCCTGACATTCTCATCATCCACCTGGGGGGCAATGATTTGGGCCAGGTCACCGGCTTATCGCTCAAGCATGCGATTTGCGAGGAACTCGCCTACTTGCATTATGTCTGGCCTGCCACAGCCCTGGTTTGGTCGGACATTGTCCCGCGCCATTCTTACAGAGGGGGCGTTAACCTCCTGGCCCTTGACCGCGCTAGGCGCGCGGTCGATAGGGCGGTAGCGCGGTTTCTTGCCGACGGGGCTTGGGACGGGTCAGTCATCACCCCGATATTAGCCTACAAAATTATGACTTGTACGCAGGGGATGGGGTCCATCTGTCGCGAGGGGGTATGGACCTCCTGTTGGGTGATTGGCGAGCAGGCCTGTTGACCGAGCTGACGGTCTGGGGGTGGGGCGTCAGGTCTTCTTTGAAGCCCCTCCGTGTGGCGGGTAGCACTGGTAAGGTAAACAGTATGACCCACAAGTATCCGGCAGGTTCGCAATTGACTGGACAACACTAGACAGGAATAAAGTAGTTAAACGTTGTCCGGTCAACGACGAACCAGGCGATGGGGTGATGATGATTGCTAACCAGCATGCATCACCCCTGTGATTTCACGGATACGCGTCAGAGGGTGGGGTCATGAGTTAGTTATTGACTACGGTCAACAATTTGTTTGTTGTCAACAAACAAATTGATACAAATTGATACATTGTAACCAATTGCCGTTGGCAATTTTGGGGTGGTACCTTACCAGTGTTACTTCGGCCTGCTTGCCTTAGGAATTATGATTGGTCGTTTTACCAATACAAATTTATAATTCGGACTAGGGCATTGAATCAATAAATGTGGCCCTATGCTGTTATCCACTTTCAATGTTGTCTGTGTCCGTTATTGGGGGGGTGCGCCTGCAATGCAAGCGCGGCGCCAAAATGGCCGCCGCGCCCTTTGCGGGCCCCCCCCCCACAGGACAGAGAATCCGGGTAGTTAGGGGCGTGGCCAGCACCCTTATAAAAGGGGTGGCCACGAGGCAGCCGAGCTGCCATTTTACCTCAGCGACGGAGCGGAGAAGTCTTTTCCCCTCCACCCCCTCCCTAGTTAACAGTGTGATATTTTGGTCGCTTCGGGGCCGGGTGGGAATTTTTGGTTGGGACCCATATTGGCTTCCGGGTCCTGGCTTTTTTGCCCATCCCACACTGTTGCTATGGTTTGATATAGGGGTCTTTCTGTGTTCCTCCTGTTGACTTTGGTCACATTGGCGGGTAGCACTGGTAAGGTAAACAGTATGACCCACAAGTATCCGGCAGGTTCGCAATTGACTGGACAACACTAGACAGGAATAAAGTAGTTAAACGTTGTCCGGTCAACGACGAACCAGGCGATGGGGTGATGATGATTGCTAACCAGCATGCATCACCCCTGTGATTTCACGGATACGCGTCAGAGGGTGGGGTCATGAGTTAGTTATTGACTACGGTCAACAATTTGTTTGTTGTCAACAAACAAATTGATACAAATTGATACATTGTAACCAATTGCCGTTGGCAATTTTGGGGTGGTACCTTACCAGTGTTACTTCGGCCTGCTTGCCTTAGGAATTATGATTGGTCGTTTTACCAATACAAATTTATAATTCGGACTAGGGCATTGAATCAATAAATGTGGCCCTATGCTGTTATCCACTTTCAATGTTGTCTGTGTCCGTTATTGGGGGGGTGCGCCTGCAATAAGGCTTTGCCAGAACTGGTTGGCTAGAGGAAAATTGGCTTTGTATAAACACAGCTGACGAAGATGGGATTGTTACAAATGATACTTTTGTTCCTGCTGAGCCAATACCAACACCTGCAGTTAAAATAATTATTTTAAACACTTCCCTTTTAAAAAGAACAAGTAGCTGGTGACACACTTGTCTTGTTATGTAAAATTAACATCTGCAGTTAATATAATTCTTCTTGGTTGTAAACATTCTGAATTAAGGCTTGTTATCTCCTTTAGGAGGTGTGTTTTGATGATTTCACTTGCTTCCTACAAGATAATTGCACATTTCACCAAAAGACAGGGTGGACAATGATCATATTTTAGCAGTGGCATCCGTTACAGAATGTTTCAGCACAAACACTCCCATTAATTAGCAAGGGTAGGCTTTTGAATTAGAGGCAGCACAGCAACAAACAGGAGACAGATGGGGAGTGTGCTAGCTCTTAGGATAAAAGGAGCTGTGTGTGGTGAGAGGAGAATGCAGAATTCAGATAACGTTTTGCTGTATTTCTGGTTGGTATCATTTTTGTAGATGTGTGTCCATGAGATGATGGGAGTATTAAATGGATATGTATTTTAAGGGCTGTATCAGAAGCAGAGTGACTCTGTTCACCACCCCTTTAAGACAGATGCAAACAAATTAGAGCATGTACGGAAAAGGGCAACAAGGATGATCAGAGGATTGGAAACCAAGCCATATGATGAAAGACTGAAACAACTGGGCCTGTTTAGCCTCTAGAAAAGGAGAATGAGAGGGAATATGGTAGCACTCTTCAAATACAGGAAAGGTAATAATCATAAAGAGGAAGGGAAATATCTGTTCATCATCCCAGATAGCCTGAAAGGCTCCTTCCCACTCAGTTATTCCATGATTCTAAGAACAGAAAACAGAAGGGGATATTTGTGTCCTTGTCCTGCTTCTGGGCTGTCCTGTATCTTCATCACTCTCTATATTGGCTCTCTGCCTCTCACACACAATTATTGAACTTGCTTTTTCATAGGATATGTGTTCTAAAATATATTTTGTTTATTTTAGCCTAAAACATAGGTAGGTGTTTTTTTCTTGATAATCCCAAGTGAGATTTATAGCTCACAGTGTGAAAAGTGTGAATGGATTGTATTCTCATCAGTACTATTAGTCATATAACTGACAATCAGATCCATTTCCTTAAAATGCAGTCTGAATGAAATCTTCAAGCATCCCTGAGACATGAAATATAAATTCAATGGACAAATATGACCTTTATTAGTTATGGGCTCTGATCTTTGCCTGAGAAACAGAGAGCTAACTTTGTTAATTTCTCTATTTGTATGCATTTTTTTCCATGTGCATTTATTTGATTTAGTAGGTTTGGATTTAGTCACTTGGTTAAACAGGTGTTATTATTATCAAAGCTGATCACTCTGTCCTAGAAGGGACTTATGAGCAGATCCAGTGAAGCACAGAGATTATGGTTTACAATACACTTTTTGCAAAGTGAAGCAGTGAATGAGAGAGGTATCGTTTAAAAAGAATACAAGATTGAATCTGCTTTGTGCATGCTGATCCAAAGGAGGAATTGTATGTAGAAATCTAAATTCAGTTATTCATAGGTTTATGGTCTAATGGGGAAATTAACTTACTGAGCTGAGACACTGATGATTTCAAGATTTTCCATAGACTGTTGATGTTCCACATCGAAATGAGGATGTTGCAGCAGTACAGATTTTGGAATGCATAGTTTTCATTTAATCCTTGTTGTGCTGCAGGTTTGATAGGCCCTTTCCATATTCCTGATGTAAATTTGTAAGGGCCAGCAACTTCCTGAATAAGCCCTAAGACATGCTCATATTGGAGATTAGGGGTAAAGGCTTAAAGGCTGTTTGCACTTTGTAATTTGATTTATTTAAACCAGATGAGCTGTTGTGCTATCTTCGTTTCAGCTGACCTAGCAATAGCCATAGAGAACTCAGCAGCATAGTCCACAGGGAGGCATTTTGAACCCAATGTTTTCTGTATTTCACATGTGGGTTCAAGTTCCATGTCAACTTTCTTCACAAAGATCCTCTGATGAAGCTATTGCTGACTTTTGGGATGAACAAACCTGGGTGTTTTTAAACAGAAGATCATTATTCTGACTGTAAATACTCTGCAGTGAGAGATGAACAAGATGATTTTGGTGATTTTAATTCTGGCCAAATTTGTAGAATTGGAAAGGACCCCAACATCATCTTATCCAACTCTCAGTCAGTATAAGAAATCTTCAGCTGGGGCAATAATAGATTTGATCATCCCTCCTCTGTTTAAAAACAGTCAGTCTTCTTCCATCCATGACTAGGCCAGATGTGAAACTGCAAAAATGAAGCCACCTCATTGGTGAATTCATTCTGTAGTTCCTTTTGCCTGACCTATTGGGAGAAATATTAGCCGGCACAAAGTTGCCATTACCCGGGGTATGCCCGACTGTGGTTCAAAAATACCCAAGACATTTCATTTCAAAAGTCAGTTGTCAAGACTTCATCTGAGGACCTCTACAGCTTGTCTACATGAAATTTCACTCCAGATCCTAAAGTGTAGAAAACAGGCTCCTGTGTTTCTAGAGAGTTTGAGTAGTTCTAAAAGTAAGCAACTTCAGTTACAGTACCAAGGGACACAATGTGGTTTAATTGATTATTTATTCCTAAAAAACATCTAAATAATATCCTTTTAAACTTTTTAATTTTTAAAAAGGAATGATACAGGCTGCTGGCCTATGTTACAGAAGCCCTTGGTCATTTTCATCTGATTATACCTCAATTCACACAAGAAAGCATGGGAGCATAAGACACGCCATAACTAGCATTTGAACCATCTGATATTCCTGCTCTATCATTTAGCGCGTCTCTCATACTTATTAGGTATGCTCTTGTCCATTCTATTTGGCATATATGCATAGTTTGTTATACATGCGTAGCATATTATTGGGCTTTAGCAATGCTATTTGCAGAATGTATTTTAGCTTTTCCGTGTTCTTATTATTATTATATGTCATAGACTCTTGAGAAAGTCTTCCGAAATGTCCGCTTACCGGAGGGGCATCGAAACTTTTCAAGAACATCCCATCCTTCCAAGATCTGCAATTGGGCACGTTTGATCTTTCTCTAGTGAGCACAGTGCAGAAGTCTACTCACAGCATTACATGCCTTGGAAGATCCCGTACTTGCTATACTTGAACTACTTCGGAGCCATGGACTGAATTATACACCGCATGTTGAAAGTACTACTCATATGAACTGAGGGCTCATCACTGTAGATATTTTGGTCCCATGCAGAGTCGACCAAGGAAGGGGGAAGCATTTTTATATGTGTATATATATATAGCCTTTTGTAATTTGTTTGTATATGTATTAGCAAGTCGTTAGGTTTATTCGTATAACAATTCAATCAGTAGCTTGATAAGATTTATAGGTACACACATAGTAATATTAAACACACTTCACTACTACTTTTGGTCTTTCTGGGTGTGTTCTCTCACTTGTCTTATCTCTACACCCCAGCCGCTATTTCGCGTTTCTATCATTTAGTGAGGCAACACACCTCAGAATTATCAAAGTAACTAAACTCTTCCCATGAAAACAGAATACCTGTATAGGAACGTATCCCTCATTAAGCTAGTTATTGCAATGTGATGTAGGTATACATTTGATATAAGAAATAACTAAATGAACATAACATCTATGTTGTGATCCAGCCCTCCTCTGACTCCGAAGATGAGCTGGATCAGGGGGCACTCCCTATGCCCTCTCAGGTTCTGCCTGTACCTGAGCCTGAGGATGCCCAGAACCAGAGGGCTCAACCTGCACCTGACCCAAGTATATTCTCCCAGGCTGACTTGTCAGATCAGGAGTCTGGCTCTGACAGGAATCAGCCCTCAGTCTGGGAGAGGGCTCGGAAACAGCTACACCTGAGACGCAGGCAGGCCAGGGCGAGGCACCAAAGAAGGCTCCCAGCTGATACTGATTAGCTGCGAGGCTTATAAGCAAGCCTCTTGCAGCCTGCCAGCATTGGTACAACTCTTGTGCAAAGACCAACGTC
This sequence comes from Bradypodion ventrale, assembly GCA_035047345.1. Classification (NCBI taxonomy): domain Eukaryota; kingdom Metazoa; phylum Chordata; class Lepidosauria; order Squamata; family Chamaeleonidae; genus Bradypodion; species Bradypodion ventrale. The sequence continues at coordinate 445,889,551 of JAWDJE010000001.1, read as the reverse complement.
CTGCTTGATCCCAGTCCTGTTTGCCATGACAACGCCCTTGGACACCCTTTGGATTTGACTACTGACTCAGACTACCAGTAAACAGACCCTAGCTTGCCTTTTGGACTCTGGTATCTGGACTATCCTTGAACAAGACTTGCTGTGTAGCGCCACCATACAGCGACCGTGCTTGCCTGGACGGGTCAGCACAATCTACTTGTAGCTATTTTTATTTATTATTTATATTAATATCCTACCCATCTGGGATCTTGTCCCACTCATACAACAAATAAGACATTTATAAAGCAATACACTATCAGACATAATACTATTAAACAAACAAATTAAACAACAAACCATAAGCAATCTATATCTTTAAAGCAGAGATCTATGTTTGTGAATCCTGGAAAGGCTCCCACACCGCTGGACCGACCATGCTGAAATTTGGCACACACCTTCCTTGGTGCTGCGAGATCAGCACAGGGGTGTCCAGAACCAAATTCACGGTGTAAGCACCCCCAAATTGGGAAAAATAAACTGCACATGCACACAGTTCCGTGTATGTGTGTGTTTGGTCACGCACAGCTTCTCCAACGGGAGAGCACGTGACCACACAGTGCTACCGTGCACGCATTTGCCTCTTGACAGCAATGGCAGTTACAAAGGAGCAGCCACGTCAGGCCCAAAAAAAAAAAGAAAAGGAGGAGAAAGAAGAAACAGCCATCACAGCAACAGCAGCGCTAGCAACTGCCACCCGCACAGCACCCGCTGCAACGGCAGTAGCAGTGGGAGCGGCAGAGAAGGCCAGACCCACACAGCCTCCCCTCCTGCAATACAAGCCACCGCCACAAAGGCCTCAGCTGGCCCAGTTGGGCGTTGAAGGAAACCACCAAGAAGGGCAAGCCTTTTCAAACTCTTTATCCAAGGGAAGCAGTCTATGGGGCTAAATGTTGGGAGGGAGGACATTCCAGGCAGGGAGGAAGGGATGGAGGATGCTTAGGAGCCCCATTTTCTTTCCCACTCCCACTACCCCTCCTCACCATTTCGAGGGCAGCTCCGGCCTGGTGCCCACTTTCCAGGAAAAGAAGGGCTCAGCAACAGCCTTGGCCAGCATCTCCCCCTAGCTTCTCTGGCCCCGGCCCAGAGCTCCTCCATGCTCCACTACCACATGGAGGCCGGGACACCCTCCTAGCAGCCACTGACAGCTTCCGGGATGAGGAGGAAGAGGAAGAGAGGGGGCCACCTGACATAGCTGGGCCAATCAGGGACATAGCCCACTGCCTGCCCCTTCAGAGTAAGTCTGTCTGTCTTTGTGTTTTGTTTAATTTCCTGTGTGTATGTATGCCTGTCTCTCTTTTTGTTTTGTTCACTTTTCTCTCTCGCTCTGTCTCTTTGTATGTGACTCGCCTTTGTGTGGGTAGGTGGATGGGTGTGGAGAGGGATGGTGTGTGTGCCTTGCCTTTGTGTGTGTATATAGAGGTATTGTGTGTGTGTGTGTGTGTGTGTGTGTGTGTGTGTGTATGGGTGTGTGGAGAGGGATGGTGTGTGTGCATGCATGCATGTGTGTGTGAACCCGAGCAAGGCACTTGGTGTGTGCATGTGTCTGTGTGCATGTGCATATGTGAACCTGAGCAAGACGGGGGAACTGAGCCCGGGTTTCTCCTCAGGCCGGGATGGAAAACACAACCATCCCTGGATTTCCATCATCAACAGCAAAAAAACCACCCAGGCAAGGCCGGGCAATTACCTAGCAAAACTATAAACCAGGGATTTTCAAACAGCACCATTTCATGTGGCCCCCTGTCTCCACCAAACCAGGAAGTGCCATGTGGTGGAGGAAGGGCAAAATGGCTGTCCAGCCCCTGAAGCTGTCTGAGGGAGCGTGATCTGGCCTCTGGCTAAAAAACAATAAGCAATAAATTATAAATAAATTATAACAATATCCATGCTCTGAAAAGAAATACTGAGAGAGAGGGTAAAAGAGAAAGATACACTAGCTCAGTCACACACACACACAATTCTTCAAAACAATTTCTCTGAACTCAGAGTCCTCTGAACAAGAACCAGAAAAAGCTTTCATGCCACTGCTCTACCTCTGAGCTGCCATCCTTTCTGATTAAATTCCACTTTTTTGTGCCCCCAAACATGCCATGCTCTGATTGTTCAATCCATTCTTGCCACTGAATCAGCACTTGGATGTGTCTGAGACTTCCACTTGATACTTGTTCCACAGAGGGTGCTTGTGAAAGATGCAGTTGAAAGCCTTTCTGTTGGAGATTGAGGGCATCACCTCTATTATGCTCTCTGCTCTTGCTGGAGTGTAAGGTGAGCAGCTTCCCTCACCCACGCCTAGATCTCCCCCACGTTCTCTGGCAAGTGCATCATCGTGGAGGGACCTGGAGGTGTTGTTTCTGCATTTCATGTTTTATTCTTTCACTCTTCCTTTGTGGAATTCTAATCCATGCTTCCTTGCATGTTAGCAGTGACAGAGTTATCTGTAACAATAGAAAAGCAATCCCTTTTGAGCAACAGACAGAAAATAGGCCAGGCCATCCTGTAAAGAGACAGAGGATGCTCACAGAGGGCCATAATTAGGCAACCTGAGTGGGCAGAGTAGGATGAAAAACATCTCTTGAAGCATTGGTTCTTCTAATTGAAGCACAAGGTATGGTGTTTGATTTTTGGCTCATTGAAACAATACTACAGAGCAGTTGAAAAAAATGTGTTGTGAAAAGTTTGCATGATTGGATTCATGTCTGTGCCTTCATGAAAGAAAATTTGGGATCCACACATTCATGTCCTCTCTCTCATACAAATCGGTTATATATTGAAACACCATGACAAACAAACACACAGAGAGAAACTGTAAAAGGTTCTGATATGCCTTGATTTGTTTTAACACTTCCGCATATATTACCTTTTACATAATCTAATAAAATGTTCACTTATTGGGTCAATGTTTGCCTAAGCAATTTCTATATAGTTTTTTCCATCATGGATGTTGTCCATCTCTTGTAAATGATGTTAGGCTGTGACTAAAACTCACCAAAGTGTCCTCTGTCAGATCCCTTGGGCAAGGTAAAAGCAGGGGGCACACATTATGGTCCTTATGGTCCTCCTAGTCAGCAGATGACATGATATATCCTTGCTAACCACATCTGGAGACTCTCTTTCAACATGGCAGAGTTTGGGGTGTGGGAAGCCAACTAACAACACAGGGACAAGGACCCAGGCCAACTAGGGCAATCTTCCCCAAGTCCAAATCCAAGACAAAACCAGAAGTTGACAAGGGAACAAAGCAAATACAGTCCAGTAAACAAGACACAGTCCAGACGGGGCAGAAATCAGACAACTGAGGAATCAATATGAACAGGAGCAGGGTAGCTTAGAGGTGAGATAGGAGTAAAAGTGAAAACAGGAACAGAGTCCAAGAAGAGAGAGGAGGAAAAACAGGTCCTAGAGGCAGGGTCCACAGAGAGCCAAGTGGCACAAAACACCACAATAAACAAGAAAACACCTTTCTTGCAGAGGCAGCTTCTGGAGGAAAGAGCCAGTTCTTATATAGCTGTTTCCCCAGGACTGCTAGGCAGGGTTAATGTGTGCAGCTGCAATAGGCTTTGAGTCTGATCCTGCAACTACCAGGACTGTTCTTTTGGCATTTGACCAGAATACATGGATTCCTAAATTTGCCTCAGAACTTGACACAATAGCCCAAAATGACACTCCATTAACAATGGTATTTTCTACCTGGGAGAGAAGGAATGAGAGAAAAGTTGTGGCCAAGGGCCACTTTGTTGCGTCTTCTGGATATTGCATCCCACTGGTAGGAATCACACCAAAAATGTGGTGGGAACAAATCTAGAATAGGTGAGATCAACCTGCATATTCACACATTTGCCTGAAAGCAAGTTCCTGATAATTTAGTTTAATGTAATAGATTTATATGCCACCCTATCCAAAGGACTCTGGGCAGTGTACACAAGTTAAAACCAATATACAGGTAAAACAATTTTAAAAAACCCTTAAAACATAACAATAGTAAATAGTATTCCTAATTATGTGAGCCTTGTTCAACTAGCCAACAAGCCTTGACCCTGGAAAACAATGAACAAGAGTCTTAACAGCTGACTGATGGGGACTTAGAAGGACTCACATGTGTGTCTCTCATTCCCCACCACAAATTTAAGCCCAATCAGGTGAACACCCTCACATTTTTAAGTACAAATCTTCGGAAACTCATTCAAAACTATGCCTGTGGTCCAATCCCTTCTTCATAACTATGTGGAAGAAAATGCTGTGTAGAGTCGCATACTTTGAGAAAATGAGTCGCATTTCTGCCTATAACAACTTTCTGCTTGGAAAATATGTGAAGAACAAAATTTCAGGGTGGTCTAGAGCTATTCTGAACTTTTCATGACATTTCTTCTGTTGGATTAAAAGCAGAGCTGGGGAAGTATTTTTTCTTATGACATGCCCCAGAATCTCCTAGCTGGTAAAATTATTTCACACTTCAAATATGGTGCTACAGTATATAACTGGAATCAAAAATCAATTACTGTTGGAACTGATGTGACTGCCAAGCATTTTCTTTCTTCCTGTCCTTTTCCTCCTGATCTACAGACTTTGATGCTTCTTATAAACTGAGTTAAATAAAACACATTCACTATTTATCAACTTCTTTATAAATATTTCTGTAAAATATTTTTATATTTTGGGGATATTTTCTAACACCTTTTATGGCATTCCTCTCTTTGTTGTTTGTTTTATAGTTAGTGACATCTGTTTAACAGAAAATACCAAAAACAGTTGGTTGGTGTTTTTTCCTCTTTTGCTAAATTGGCAAGTACAACATGCTATTATGAAAGCTTTGGCAAAAGCTAAAATAATGTGGTGATACATATTCCAACTGTATCATATTTCCCAACAGATTCGTTTTCTAAACAACAACTTTTTAGTATGATTACATGCATAGTTTCAGAATAGTTTAATTAGAATGGTGACATGATCCTTAGATCAAGAGGAGGTTTTAGAACAGAGAGGTCATGTTTATTCACAAATGGCTCTCTGTTCATCTTGATTTGGGACTGAACATTATGAGTTTTTTTCATTTTGTATTTATAAATTAGCATTGTCTGAAAAGGAATAAAGGAGACAGCTTTCCTTCTTCTTGTTAAGGGATATGAAAGAAAAAAAATGAACAGTGTTTGTATATTGTTTCTCCTATTTCCATAAGTGGGCTTCTTAATTAAAAAGACAATAAAACAAGTAATAATAGCATGCAGATGATTTGTCTCCTTACTTATCTCCCTTGAGAAATTTTACAGATCATTTCAGTTGAGCTCAACTTACTGGCAATTGTTCAAATGCATTATGGAAAATATTAGAATGAAGCCTTGAATACACTTCATTAAAGTGATGATTAGCTTCTTCCAGGATCCCTGAGCAATGATTTTTGGTTCAGCCAAGATGTCTCACATATAGCCAATTCCAGAAACATCACCACACTAGTCAGTGAAAAATCTTGTGCCATCTGAATTTACTAAAGGCTAAATTTACTAACATAGACCCACTGTTAAGTAGTTACTTATGTAAACTTTATTGGCTCAATGGGTCTACTCCAATGTAAGCTAACAATTACATTTAGCCCTCTGCCGTTTAGGATGGTGTAAATGTTCTGTTGACTGCAATCCATTTCATCAGATACATTTTGTTTTTATTGTACAAAGCTTGAATTAATGTGGGATGATCATCAAACACTGTGATGAGAACTCTCCTATAGTGGAGGGAGCAATTGATAGAGCTTTATTTGTCTAGATCAGGATTCCTAAAAACTGGTTTTCCAGATGGACTTCAATTCCCAGATGCCCTGATCAGCAGGTGTGCTGACTTGGGTTTCTGGTAACTGAAGTCCAAGAACACCTGGAGAGCCAAGTTTAAGGAACCCTGGTTTAGATGATTACTCACTATAATAAATCAATTGGCCCTTGAACTGACTGCATGTGTTTGTGGTGAGAGGTGACATTTATATATTTGCTTCTTTGATCCTCAAGAATGAATACAAACATTTTTGCTTGTAGATATGACCTTATATTATAAAAAACAATGCTTAAGACACTGTGACTCAGTTATTTGGAGACAGAAGAACTAGCAAAATGTTGTTCAGTTATTACACATTATTGTATGGTACAAACACAGTTATAACTTGTTCAGGTGTTTCAATTAGATCATTACATTTTCCTAATCACCAGCTATTAGGGAAATTGTGCAGTCTAGTCCTCTACATACTGGTATGACTTAGGATGTGGAAAGGGATGGGACAAGGGAGGCAGTAAACATGAGCTTGGAAGTAGTGAGTTACAATTATTAAATTTCAGTCTCCCTCTCCAGTAAGGAAAGTGCAGCCAATAATGAAAGTGCAGCTACTGGTTATCCTGCTATGGTAATGGAGTAGACCATACTGCCAGCAAGTCAATGCCGAATGTCAGGCAGTGGTTAACTAACCTTACAACCCTGAGGACTAATGGCTTGGGTACCAAAATACACAGGGAAGGGTGATGGCGCCCAAGTAATGTAGATTAAATCCCACTTGAATCCATCTTGATGGAGGGCAGCAGCTTCATCAATACTGGCTTGGGGCTGATCACGACTTTGTGTGTCAAAAGGATTCAGGACCAGAAAATGACTTGTGGAACTGGATCAATGGTACAGGTGTCACACTGCGATGCGGAAGGCAGATGAAAGGCCACTGCCTTGTATTCTCAGGACAGTTTTCATGACTGTTCGCCATGATGATTGCCAATATTTGGATTCAGATACCGAAGAAGAAGAAGGAGCAGCAGAAGCTACATTAGACTACAAATTTAACAGAATGAAAGATAAATGTCACTAACCTTGTGGTGTAAACAGTAATTTTTAAATTACATGTACAATAACAGAGGAACTGCATGATTGAATTGTGGAGGGGGATATCACATGATTCAAGTGTTCTGTTTTGTTCTGCCATGGATCTTATGATGGTAGTACAGTAGATGTGGGGAAATTGTGTTTGTTCCACAGGCCAGGAGCTTATAGCATTAAGATGTTTCCTTTCAAATTAAGTAAAAGCAACTTTTCCAGTTATGTCTGAGAAATGGGAGTTACTTTTAAAAAAACCACACAACCTGTGATATAACATTATAACTTTTTTTTGGGGAGGGGCCCTTGGAATTATGGTTCTCATAATTACTTTTTTCCAGAAGTAACCTATAAAACTCTAGACCAGTATTTTGCAAACTATGTTCTGCAGAACACTGGTGGACTTCAATTCCCAGAAATCTAAGTCAGTACATTGGCTGATCAGTGCTTTGGGGAATTGACTTAGGCTTCTGGGAATTGAAGTAAAAAAACCCACAAAGATTGTGAAACACTACTCTAGATTACATGCGATTATAATATGGACTTCTTTTTGGTATCAGATGTATCTGACTGCATCAAAGAGGGTATTACAATATCTGTTAACCTCTTGTCCAACATCCATGCCCACACTCTTCATGTTACCACAGAAGAGACGGAGGGATCGCTTTGATCCTCCCTGGCCTCATTATTCAGAAAGCTATAATAAAAGCTTGGGTCAGGTTTGAAAATTTAACAGAAGATTTTAGAGATAAGTTGTAAGCCCTGCAGGAAAGAGAGTTAAAGTTTTACAGTGAAAGTGCTGACACAACATTAAGGAGAAGCCAATGCCAGGGTTGCTTTGTTCTCATATTGATTTTTCAACTTAACACTAATTGCTTCACTTGCTGTAGTCTAAAGAACCAGATCTTCCCTGGAGGTGCAAATCAACATAACTCAATCACTTTACTGTAGCTGTGAAGATTTACTCTAGTTTAGGATCTATTCTTAAATTAAAAATGGAGCCGTGACTGGAATGGTCCCGTTTCCTGCACCACAAAAACTCATTATGTATTTGGCACTAAAATAAGAGACTATAGCTAAGTCATTATGAGCCATCAAACAAATCAATTATTCTTCCATGGTTTCCCACCATTTCTATCTAGTATAAGTCACCCTTGCAGATAGGCTCAGTTTCTCCCCCTCCCTTCTCCTCCCTCTCTTTTGTTTATACCTATATCATTCCATCATTTGCCTTCAATGAACCTGTTGGCTATATAGATTTCTGCTGCAAGGTTCAATCTAATAATTTATATGGCTGTCAGACTTAAGTTACTATCTGTTTGGAACCTATTGATCAACATTCTTTTCAAAGCTATCTCACACTTTAGTGCAAACTTCATGGATGTTAAGAACAATCCAGTAAGAAATATTTTGTGTCAGAGTTTGGAAACTTTTGCCCAGGGGCGTAGGAACTATTTTTGCTGGGGGGGGGGGGCAAACTTGAAAATGGTCTGAGGGAAAGTAGTTACTGCACATCCCCTTCAGCGCAGAACCCTTCTACGCATGCGTAGAAGCCTTCTGTGCATGTGTAGAAGGGACTTGCGCAGAAGGCTTCTGCACATCCGTAGAAGCCTTCTACACATGCGTAGAAAGGACCTGCCAGCGGCTGAAAGGGCCCAGGGCAAATTCTGGGGGAGGGGCTTCGGCCCTCCCTGTCCCCCACTTCCGACACTGCTTCTTTTGCCTAATCCTCCTCTCCTGTTATTTTGTCTGTTTCACATCCAGTGAGGAAAATGGGGAAGAGGGTTATGACATAAGTTACTGTTTGGAAAACAACTGCTGAAAACAAATAGCAATCTTGTATATTTCTCAATTTGTCATTCACATGAAAGATAAACCATGAGTTACTGATAACGTACTATCTTTAGAGCTAAAATCCAATTAGTATTTGAGAGGCATACTCTGGAACACATTCATGGCATAGAATCAGACTGTACTTTGTAAAAATTTTGTAAAAACTAACCACAAAACAAAGCAAATTGAGCAAACCAGCCCGAGGGAAGGTAAAAACGACCAGCCCCTGGCCTGCCGAGAACGCCAAGGCCACAGCTGATCCTGGGCTGCTTCTCCCAGCCTGAGGGAAGGTAAAAGCCACCAGCCCCTGGCCTGCCGAGAACACCAAGGCCACAGCTGATCCTGGGCTGCCTCTCCCAGCCTGAGGGAAGGTAAAAGCGACCAGCCCCTGGCCTGCCGAGAACACAAGGCCACAGCTGATCCTGGGCTGCTTCTCCCAGCCTGAGGGAAGGTAAAAGCCACCAGCCCCTGGCCTGCTGAGAACACCGCCTTCGGGAGGGAGACTGGCGAGAACACCTGAGGCAGGGCGGCTTCTGGACTCCTGGTTGGGCTCCAAGGCCACCTCCACTGCCTCCACCACCTCCACCGCCTCCACCGCCACTTAGCGGTTTCATCTTCGGGAGTGGAGGCCATTGAGAACATTGGACATTTGTCTTCCGTCCCATGGCTGGTTTTGGAGAGGGGATATTTTTCCCGGCTGTGCGGGTCCAGCGCAGCAGCTACAAGGAGGACCTTGCGCCGCCAGGACCGGGGGTGGGGAGGAGAACATCGGCTGCACCTGGGGTCGCTTGTGGCCCCAAAGATGGCGCCCCCCGCCATCTCTGCAGCTACGAGCCTTGCGCTGCCAGGACTGGGGTGGGGAGGAGAGCGTTGATTGTACCTGGGGTCGCTTGCGGCCACAAAAGCGGTGTCCTCCACCATCCCGGCAGCCACGAGCCTTGTGCCGCCAGAACTGGGGTGGGGAGGAGAACATTGGCCATACCTGGGGCTGCTTGCGGCCTCAAAAGTGGCACCCCATGCCATCCCTGCAGCATCGCGCCTCGTGCCACGTGGACCGGGGTGGGGAGGAGAACTATGGCTGCACCTGGGGTTGCTTGGTGGCCTTAGGGGCGCCCCCCCGTCATTCCCGCGGCCTTACAGCGCTTGGACCAGGGCCGGGAGGAGGAGACTCCCGTCATTGGAATTCTGTCGGGGTGGGTGGGGGGGAGTGAGAGGGTATGTTTTAAGTGGGCTAGGGAGGGAGGGAAAGATGGCCTTGCCAGCTGGGAAGAGAGGGCAACACTCCGTCTGGGTTAATGGTGGAGGTTCCAGGGGCTCATTTAGAGGTTGTGATGGGCATGGGGCATTTTAGCGGGAACCGTGGGGCGGGCCTCACTTGGGGAATGCGGGACCGATGCTTAGTATCTGTCCCGCATTCTGGCCCCCCGGTTTCACCTCTAGGTCCCGAGCAGCTGATCCAGGGTGACCCCGCCCTTAGGCTGCTGCTGATGAATGCCAGGTCGGTCTGTAATAAGGCTTCCCTAATACAAGAGCGTTCCGTGCGCTCCGGTGTCTAGTCATGCCTGCCACATGACCACGGAAACGTCTGCAGAAGCAGACAGCGCTGGCTCTTCGGCTTAGAAACAGAGATGAGCACTGCACCCTAGAGTCGGATACGACTGGCTTTCGAGCAAGGGAAACCTTTACCTTTACCTTTAATACAAGACTCTATTTTGGAGGAGCGGGCCAACCTGGCATGCATCACTGAGACCTGGCTGAGACCTGAGGATGGGGTGCATCTATCAGAGATGTGTCCGGCCGGGTTCAGTGTTTGGCACCAGCCTAGGGATGTAGGTAAGGGTGGTGGTGTTGCCATTATAGCCAGGGAGTCATTGGGAGTCGCCAGGGCCACCGCTCCACAAATTTCGGGTTGTGAGGCCCTGCTCCTGCGGTTGGGCCCTAATGGTCAGTTGGGGGTCCTACTCCCGTACCTGCCTCCTTGCAGGGTAAGGGACTCCCTACCTGGGCTCCTTGAAGCCATCTCGGCGTTGGTTTTGGAGTTCCCTAGATTGATGGTTTTGGGGGACTTCAATTTGCCTTCGCTGGGGTCTGGTTCCGAGGTGGCACAGGAGTTCATGGCTTCCATGGCAGCTATGGACCTGGCTCAGGTAATTCAGGGCCCAACCAGGGGCAGTGGCCACACGCCAGATTTAGTCTTTTTGTCGGGCGGTGGCAGAGTGATCTGAGTTTACAGAAGCTAGACATAACACCTGTGCCATGGTCAGATCACTATCTAGTGGCTCTAGACTTTCTGGGGGCAACACTTCATCGTAAGGAGGCAGGGTCGATTAAAGTGGCCCGCCCCCGGCAACTGATGGATCCAGATGTATTCCAGAGGGAACTGGGGGAATTTCCTCTGGATCGGCGACACGATTCACTTGTTGACCTGTGGTACAGGTCGACGACATCTGCCTTGGATGTAATCGCTCCATTATGGCCTCTCAGAGCCCACGGAGCTAGGTCATCCCCGTGGTTCACTGAAGAACTACGGGAGCTCAAATGGGCAAAGAGATGCCTTGAGCGCCGCTGGGTGAAGACCCAGAGCGATTCCGATTGGACACTAGCTAGAGCTGCTATTAGGGCCTACCTAGTGGCGATGGGGGTGGTGAGGAGGCAGTACTTCACCTCCCTTATTACCTCCGCTGATAATCGCCCAGCCACCCTGTTTCGGGTAGGGCGGGGCCTGTGCCTGGTTGGCAGGGATTGGCTGAGGACTTTGCTGACCATCTGGTGGAGAAAATCGATTGGATTTGCTCGGGGTTCAAACTTGGCATGGGGATGTTTCCTGCATTGCTGAAACATGCTCTTGTGCGCCTCCTCCTGAAGAAGCCATCCCTCGATCCAGCAATCCTATCCAACTACAGAGCTGTCTCCAACCTTCCTTTTTTGGTGAAGGTTCTGGAGAAGGCAGTGGCATGTCAGCTGCAGGGGGTACTGGATGAAGCGGAATATCTGGACCCATTCGGGTCAGGATTCAGACCTGGATATGGTACTGAGACTGCATTGGTCACGCTGATGGATGATCTCTGGCAAGAGTGGGATGGCAGTCATCCATCCGTCCTTGCTCTTCTTGACCTCTCAGCGGCCTTCGATACCGTTGACCACGGTATCCTTCTGGAACGGCTCCGAGGATTGGGGATCCAGGGCATGGTGTGGTCCTGGTTTTCCTTATTTCTGAGGGGCCGGACCCAGTCGGTGTGGTTGGAGAGTGAGAGGTCGAGTCCTAGGCCCCTAAAACATGGGGTGCCTCAGGGCTCGGTACTCTCTCCTCTCCTATTTAACATCTACATGAAGCCGCTGGGTGAGATCATCCGTTCCCACAGGGTGCGGTACCACCAGTACGCGGATGACACACAGTTGTACATCTCGGCCCGTGGGGACCCCAGTGATGCAGTCAAAGTCCTTTCCAGCTGTCTGGAGGCTGTTGGGGTCTGGATGGGGGCAAATGGGCTACAGCTGAATCCTAGCAAGACTGAGTGGCTATGGATAGGGGGTCCTGCGTTATCCGGGAGCTACCATCTTTGGTTTTGGATGGGGCTGTTTTGCCCCAGTCCAACCTGGTGCGCAACTTGGGGGTCCTCCTGGATTCGCGGCTGCTGCTAGAAGAACAGGTGGCGGCTGTGGCCAGGAGGGCCTTCGCCCAACTTCGGGTGATTTGCCAGTTGCGCCCACTCCTGTACCGGGACTTTTTGTTCATGGTCACTCACACTCTGGTGACCTCCAGACTAGACTACTGTAATGTGCTCTACATGGGTCTGCCCTTGATGACCATTTGGAGGCTGCAGCTGGTCCAGAATTCTGCGGTCCGGGTGGTGATGGGGTGTGGACGTTATGCCCATGCCTCACCACTGCTTCGGGGGCTGCACTGGTTACCAGTTTGTCTCCGGGTGCAATTCAAGGTGCTGGTTTTGACCTTTAAAGCCCTACATGGTAGTGGGCCAGGGTATCTCAGAGACTGCATCGCCCTAAGGACGTCTGTCCGTCCAACCAGAGCGGACCAGAGAGGCTCTCTAATTGTGCCATCAGCCAGGGGGGCTCACCTCTCTGGCACAAGGAGGAGAGCCTTCTCCGTGTCCGCACCGGCCCTTTGGAACCTCCTGCCTGTGGAACTGCATCTCTAAACAGAGTAGTTGCCCTTTAGGAAGGAACTAAAGACCTGGCTGGCGGGCCAAGTTTGGGGTGCGGGTGGGGATGGGGGTACCGTTGGATGGTTGGTATAGAGAAGTGTGCCTTCCCCCAAGGTCCCTTCGGTACTTGCACACCTTTTAGGGGTGGGTTTTTTAACTTTTAACTTTGTTTTATCATGTGTCTTTTTATGTATTTACTGTCCGCTATGTAAACCGCCCTGAGTTGGGTTGTACCTGAGTGGGCGGTATATAAGTGTGAAAAATAAATAAATAAATAAATAAATAAAATAAACAGCAAAATGTATGAAAAGCCCTTAGTGTCACAACTTTTGCCACTTCCATAATTCTGTCCTTTAAAGCCAGGATATTTGGGAACTATATTTTGGTCCTCAGATGCCAAATTAATCTATCTGTTGAAAGGTAAGATTGGGGTGAATACACAATCTCCTGTTTGTCTTTTTTTCTTATTCCATAGAATGGTTTGCTACTGCTGACTTAGGGCCAAAGTTAACTTTACAGAGAAATCACCATCAGATTAGGCTATCTGCCACTAACAGTTTGACTCTTTGATTCATTGGGAGGGGTGGAGATTGTTTTTTTTTTACTTGCAATGATATGAGGGAGTGCTAAGAAATGCTGTCCTCTTTCTGCAATTTTCTTAATCAGAGCCCTTATACACTCAGAGCCCCATCCATCAGATTCAAAGATAGTTAAGAAGTATTTATTTGTTATATTTGTATACCTTTTTCCTCACCCTAGGCAACCCAAAGCAGTTTACAGCAAGACAATAAAGACGGTAAGAAAAATTAACACAAAGTACATAAAACATGACGGAGCACAGGTCAACGTCTCTGACGGAGCCCGAGCTCAACGTCTCTGGTAGAACCCGGTGCTCAAGGTCCTCAGCACCATCAACTGAAGAGGAGATGACACTACGTTCCATGTCTTCCTGATGGAACCAGCTATTCCCACTTCCCGCCAACCAAAAACGCCGGGGAAAGGAGCTTTGGGGGTTCATTGCAGGGTGATGCTTTTGAGTCCTCTTGCCATGGTCGCAGCTGCTCCTACTTCCTGCCGACCGGCAATGCCGAGGGAAGGAGCTTTGGCCCTCCTCCTCCTCTGCTGCCATCTCTTCAAGCCCTCCGAGCAGACAGGGCTTGGAGGGTGGACGGCATCCACACCTGTCTCCCATCCCCGAGCCTGTGGTATGGGCTCAGGGAGAGGCAGCGGGTCCTCTGGCGGCATCATCATCATCGTCTCTTCAAGCCCTCCGAGCAGGCGGGGCTTGGAAGGTGGATGGCAGCTACACCTGTCTCCCATCCCCGAGCTGGTGGTATGGGCTTGGGGACAGGCAGTGGGTATACAAGTCATTTATGTGATGAATAACATAACTTTATTAAAATATGATGACTAATGGATACAAAAGATAAAGCCAAGCCAAGCTTTATCTCTCTCTCTCTAATGCCATGTTATAGCTTATTATCCTTCTTTCAGCAAAGTTTAGAGTCAGCAAAGTTAAACTGTAAAGTTGTCAGCAGCAGTGAGCTCTTCATCTGACCATACATAGTATAGTTCAACAACAGCAAGAGGGATAATAGCCATGAAGTTGATTCTGACTTATATAACCCTATCCAGGTTTTGTAAATACAGCACAAGGTACTGTACTCAGAAGTGGTTTACTAGACCTTCTTTATGGTCGCACTCTGGGACCATACAGCTTGTCCAAGGCTGCATTGGCTGACTCTTCTCCTAAGAGGCACAGTAAAGAGAAATTCCTGACCCTTGGCAGTGGCTCAAACCCACTAAGTTTGTTGGGAATGAACAATCTTGCATACTTTCTAACAATGGGTACAAGTAGAGGAGAGCTTTCACATGCTAAGGTGTCTGTCTCCTGCCACCGAGTTCTTATTCCAAACCCCTGGCATTTGAGGCAAGAGCTTTGCTTCTGTTTCTCCTCTTTCTGTTTGTTTTTGCTTCTATTGTTTTTTGTTAGTTGCAGACAAGTTTCTGACCAAAATTCATGCAGTTGTGATGGATTTCTGCCAGCCACATGATAGAAAGATCATCTCCTTTCCTTCCCCCCCCTGTCTTCGTATCTACTAAATGAACTGTAGATAAAGATACTTTTTCTAAGATGCTTCTAGAGTTTTTTTCTTTTTTAGTAGTTCAAGTGCTAGCTAGGAAGATGGGGTGTATTCTGAGAACTTCTCTCTTTCTCTTCTTTGCTGCTTTATTGCTGCTGTTGTTTTATTTTAAGCCTGTTAATTAAGAAAAGAATCAACCAAAGTTCCAGTGTATAGACTCTATACCAGTGATGGTGAACCTTGGCACTCCATATGTTCTTGAACATCAATTCCCAGAAGCCCTAATCTGCAGGAGTGCTGACTTGGGCTTCTAGTAATTGAAGAGGCCCTCCCGGCCACACCACCGGCTGGCGTTCCTGGGCCCCGCCCTCCCCCCTCGCCCTTGGACTCAAAAGGCAAGGGGGTGCCGGGTAAGCTGCTGCCGCCACGCTCCTGGCCCCGGTGGGGGTGAAGAGGCCCTCCCGGCCACACCACTGGCTGGCGTTCCTGGGCTCCCCTCCCCCCTCTCTCTAGGACTTAAAAGGCGAGGGGGTGACGGGCGAGCTGCCACCGCCACGCTCCTGGCCCCGGTGGGGGCGAAGAGGCCCTCCGGGCTACAACATTGGCCTGGCATTCCTGGGCCCCGCCCTCCCCCTCCCCTCTCCCCCTCAGACTCAAAAGACCCTAAAGGCAGGGGATTTCATGGGTGGTCTTAGCTGATTTGTATTTATTGCATTTTTGCATTATTATTGGTGTAATACTATGTACTGTTATGTAATTTTGCATTTTTTAAACTTGTAAAACTGTATTTTTGCCTTGTACTATTGTACTATTATATTTCTCTATGTTTCTATATATTGTGAACCGCTTTGGGTCATCTGCTAGACGAGGAAAGCGGTATATAAAAATAAATTCAAAATCAAATTAAAAACAAGTCCATGAACACTTGGCTTGCCAATGTTCACCATCATGGCTCTATACTATAGAGCACTCTTTAGATATAAACATTTCCCCACACTTAAGCTGGGAATCGAAATGGACCTCTCCGTGCTCCATGTCTCATTAGTGGTTACCTGTTTTGTTGATCTGAGATCTTCTGGTAAGCGATGGCAAAACAAGGATATAAAGGCTTCAGTTAAGCAAGTCCATCTGGATCTTTGTTATCAATTGCACTGTGAGAATCATGGGTACACGAATAACACTTAATCATGAGGAGAATTTTTTGAACAACAGTGATGTATGAGAATGAAGCTTCATTTCCCTTATCTTATCTTCTCCATCCTTTGATCCTCACCATATTTAAGTAAGCTACATATTATTTACACAAAAGCGGCTCATATTTTTCTCACTACTCCTGAATCTGACTGATGGGGCTATGAGTGGATCAGTTCTCCAATTAAGACAGCAGTCTAAAGTACTTCCATCAGCTCTGCGGTCACCACAGGAGTCTCCTAAGGCCATGCACAGACAATTATATCAATATTAGAACCTATCACAATGGTTTAGGCTACCACTGTCAGTAACTGGGTAACCTACCTCAGAATCTTAGTGAGACATTGTGCTTCAGCAAAGCAAGGAAGCCTCACCTTGCTTTGCTTACCATAAAGAAAGATCATAGTGATCACAGGACTTTGCATTTCTTTTCACATCCAGTTTGACATTTTGATGAATTTAAGTCCCACTGAAATAAATGGAGCAAATTACATAAGGTTTGGTTTTCAGTGGCAACAAGGTTCAGCTAACTTAACAGTGCCATTCAATATATGTCCACCCAAGAAATATGTTACGCTGAGTTAATCAGGAGCCAACTCAAAATTTCCCATTTGTGTGGTCTGAATGGGTTGTTTTCAGTTCGATACATTTTAAGGTATTTGACCTGCCCCATATGCAGGGTTGTGCTTAGGTTGAAGAAATAAAAACAGTGTTCTAAAATATCCTGCCAACCTAGCAGTTCAAAAGCAAGAAATTGCAAGTAGATAAATAGGGACCACTTCGGTGGGAAGGTAACAGCATTCCGTGCGCTCTGGTGTCTAGTCATGCCTGCCACATGACCACAGAAACGTCTGCAGAAGCAGACAGCGCTGGCTCTTTGGCTTAGAAACAGAGATGAGCACTGCACCCTAGAGTCGGATACGACTGGCTTTCGAGCAAGGGAAACCTTTACCTTTAAAATATCTAGAAAAGGTGCAGCTACTGATAGAGAAGAAAGGTCACAATAAGGCTCAGTTTTATCTCTCCTAGACTCCTTCTAGGCCATATACTTACATGTTCTCACCTGTGAAATATATTTTTCCACAGGAAGACCATAGACATTCTCTATATAAGTGATGGCGAAACTTGGCATTCCAGGTGTTCTTGGACTTCAATTACCAAAAGCCAAAGTCAGCACTCCTGCTGTTCAGGGCTTCTGGGGATTGAAGTTCCAGAACATCTGGAGTGCCAAGGTTCACCATAACTGCTCTCTATATATACTTGAGCCCAGAACTGTGGTACGCAGAAAAAGCCTCCTTGAGGATTGTGGTATTTTTGAACCACAATCAGCCGTACACCGGGTTAGTGTTCAAGGAATGAAGAAGCAGACGAATGAAGTAGTGAAATTCAGCTCTTTATTAGTGGGGTTTGAACACAGTTTGGATGGGGCAAAACCCGGACTTATATACACTTTGAACAGTAACGGTAACAACAACAATAAAAGCCCATTGGATAACAGAGTGTGCACATTTTTCTATCCACTTATTTGCATAAGAATAGATACATGAAAATAATACATTCCGCTCCTGTCTGATTCTAATTTGCACGCCATAACAAAATCTCGCGAGATCACGCTATCTGGCGAGATTTCGTAGCTGTCAAACAGGGACGCTGTTTGACAGCTTAGGAAAGCGTGGGAACATGGCGGTTTGAATCGCCTTGACAGTTTAAGCACAATTAACATACATAACATTATTTCCCCCCTAGGTAAAAATAAAATCATTTAACCAGGATGGCGGTCTAGTTTCCCTTCTGGGATAGACGCTTTGCTGAGCTGGCTCAGGGGCTCGTAGGATGGGTGATCCGACTGGGCTGAGGGATTGACTAGAGTGAGAGGATTGTAAACCCAAATTAAAGCCCTGTTTGTCAGATGGAGGATCAGAGGATCACTCAAAACCAAAATCCAATGCTGTGGATGATAAAGACAACTGAGGGTCCCTCCTATGTGTACTGAGAGAGGAGGGCGACTCTAAACAAAAGTGGTCATCATTAATAAAAGAGTCCAGTGTGCTAGGCTGGGACAGTGTGGGGATACACATGGCCGGAGTAGGGGAGCATTCTGGAATTTCCCCTTGAAATGGGTCCCTAGAACACACTTCTGGGTCAAGGTTAGCTGGTTTCTGACTATTACCTCTGCCCACTGAGTTTAAGTGGGTGGGGGCCACCCTAACATTGAGTGTCTGTATTCGTCCTGTGGGTCCAGTACTCTGGGTCTCAATTGATCCGCGTGCCTCCTCCAGATCAGACCAATGGCTGTTTTGATTCTGTAAGAAACAGGACCAGTTTGATCGATCACAAACCCAGGCACCCACATAGGACCACCAGCTGCATAATTGCGGCAATTTATATGGTCTCCTGGAGAAAAACCCTTCTGGTGTTGGATTGCTGCCTTTGTCCTCCACCCTAGAGGGATCCAATCTGTCCAGCAAGGATGACAGTTTCCTTTGCTGGAGCAATTCAGCAGGGGACAGCCCTGAGGCAAGGTGGATGAGCCTATATGTGAGAAGAAACTGGCATAACTGGAGCTCTAAATCCCCTTCTCCCATACACCGAAGCACATCTTTAGTTGTGCGCACCTGCCGCTTCACCTGGCCATTGGTGGCTGGGTAGAATGGGGTGGCAGTGATGTGCCTAATTGCATTCCTTTCCATGAAGGATTGGAATTCTGCAGATGTGAACGTGGACGAATTGTCGGACACCAGCACATCTGGAAGTCCAAATGCTGCAAACAGCCTTCTCAGGTGTATTATTGTGGTGGCTGAAGTGGTATTAGGCACCCTAATCACTTCCAGCCACTTGGAGAATCAATCTACAACCAACAAAAATAGGGCACCCCTAAAAGGACCTGCAAAATCTATGTGCAACCTGGACCACGGGCCCCTGGCAGAATCCCATTCCTGAGAGGAAAGGTGGGATTGCTCTGGGCGAGAGGATTGACAGCTGGCAAAAGTGCCGACCATCTGTTCTATGTGTTGGTCCAGTTGAGGCCACCAAAAGTAGCTACGGGCAAGGGCTTTGGAAGGTACAATTCCCAGGTGACTTGTGTGAAGTAAATGTAAAACCTTTTTTCCTGAGAGTGCCAGGAATGACCACCCGCTGGTCCCAT
This sequence comes from Bradypodion ventrale, assembly GCA_035047345.1. Lineage (NCBI taxonomy): Eukaryota > Metazoa > Chordata > Lepidosauria > Squamata > Chamaeleonidae > Bradypodion > Bradypodion ventrale. The sequence continues at coordinate 445,870,259 of JAWDJE010000001.1, read as the reverse complement.
AGAAGGCAACCTCATTCCACTGACAACTCCAAACGCTTGTGGTGGAATGTTCTGAATTCCTAGGCTAGAGGAGAGACAGGACAGCCCCATTGTATCCAAGACATTACTTTATAGCTTTGGCTATATCTGAGGGGACGACTGAGGGCGAGTCAAATGACTCAATCATGAGGACCTGGTGGTCGCTTTTGATCTCGCAATGAGCTTCCCCAACCCCTGCCATTGGAGAACGTGACAGGGCATCAGCATGGCTGATGTCCTTGCCAGGCCTGTGCACCAAAGTAAAATCGTATGCATTTAGGAAAATTGCCCAATGCAACATCCTTGGGGACAGAATTTGAGGCGTGGGCATCCCATTCACAAAGATTCCAAGGAGGGGCTTGTGGTCAGTTACGATGGTAAAAGGCCTTCCGTAAAGGTAATCATGGAATTTCTTAGTGCCTGCCACGATTGCCAACACCTCCCTGTCTGTCCGAGCATAATTTTTCTCAGGCTTTGAGAGCGAATGGAAATAGAATGCTATGGGGGCTTCCCTCCTGTCATTTAGTACATGGCATAACACATCTCCCACCCCCACAGGGGTGTACAACTTCCTTGTCATGACCAAAATGAGTTAATACAGCATCTGAAGATAGCAGCCCTTTAAGTTCTAGGAACGCTTTCTCCTGGCAATGGCCCCATTGCCAAACAGTATCTTTCTTAAGAAGCCAATGTAATGGTTCGGCCACTGAGGCTTTGCGATGGAGAAAAGCATGATAGAAGTTTAACAATCCTAGAAATGATTGCAATTCGGCTTTACATTTCAGCCTGGGTGCATTCTTCATGGCAGTCACCTTGGAGTCAGAGGGCATGATACCTTGGGGTGTAATTCTGTACCCCAGGAACTCCGCTTCCCATGGCAAAAACACACATTTGTCTCTTCTGAGACATAGACCGGCTCTCTCGAAATGTGACAGGACTCAATCGAGTCTGGCTACTAGTTCGACGGTGTCCTTAGCAGTAATCAGGACATCGTCAAAATATGGCAGGACACCAGGCAACTCTTTCAAAATACGTTCTACAAGAGATTGAAATATTCCGGGGGCCACATTCACCCCAAATTGTAGTCTAGTTACCTTAAATGCCCCCCTATGTGTTACTATGGTCTGGGCTATGGCAGCAGCAGGAGACACAGTTAATTGTTGGTAAGCCTGGGCAAGGTCAAGTTTTGCGAAGCAATTTCCTCCATGCAAGGAGGCAAGAAGGTGGCTTACCATGGGCACAGGATATGCATTCAGGCGAATAGCTTTATTGATAGTACACTTGTAGTCAGTGAACATCCTGACCTCGCCGTTACTTTTCAAAGCAGTCACAATTGGTGTCTCCCACTCTGCGGCATCCACTGGCACTAGGATGCCCTGCCCCACCAGTTTGTCCAGCTCGGCTTCTATCTTCTCCTTTAAAGCAAAGGGTACCCGGCGTGGCTTCATTCGGATGGGCTGGATGGTTGGGTCAAGCTCAAAGTCAACAGGGGGTCCTTTGTGTAATCCAAAACCCTTTTTGAATACCTCAGGATGTGCAGCACAAACGTCCTGGATTGGGTCAGAGTCTATTGCATGAATGCCAGAAAGCCGGATTCCCAGGGGCCTAAACCATTGGGTCCCAATAAGACAGTTCGTGCCCTGCTTAACTACAACCAATGGCAAGGAGGTACAAATGTTTTTGGATTTAACCAAGAAATTACCCACCCCCAGGACCGGAATCTGGCAACCTTGCACATCCCAGAGGGAAGTTTTAAAGGATTTGAGCTTGGGCCGAGAGGCAGGGGGAATCCTCAAAAACTCCCGCTGTGGGATTATGGAAAAGGTAGTACCTGAATCCACCTCCATCTTGAAGGGGACGTCCTGCTGGCTCAGGTCTGGGAAGAAACGCTCACTGATGATGCCCACTTGGCATGGCTCAGGCGACACTTTGGTGGATGGACGTGTTGTGGTGATGTCTCTTCTAGGACTCAGGTGCTGGTGGTCTTTGCTTTTGCTGTCGGCATACCTTAGCAATGTGCCCTCTTCGCCTGCAGTTGTGACATTCTGTGGTGCAGAAGGGGCACTTCTTGTGGTCATGCCGGGCTCTGCAGCCATCACACTTGCAAAGGAATTTCTTCTCCCGATCGTCACGGTGCTCTCGATGCTTTCGTCGGACTGCTCAGACTTTTCCCTCTGTGTCACTGGACTCTGAAGAAGAGGTGGTACCAGGCGATGCTGAGGAGGATGAAGATGAACCTTGCTGAGCTTGCACAGCTGAGTCGGTGGCATGGGTGGTGGAGTGGCAATGCCGGAAGAGCTTTATCCCAGACCATGCAGCCTCAGATGCTACTGCCTCTTCTAGGACAGCCTTGAAGGTTAGCATCTTTCTGCTCATGAGGCGACATTGAGCATCTTTGTCCCTCATGCAGGCTAGCAGACGGTCCCGGGGTGCTTCTTCGATGTTGTCCCACTTGCACGGGGCAGCAGCAATGCGCAGAGTGGCAGCGTAGTCTGCAATGGATTCACCAGCTCGCTGCTCCCTTCTGTGGAAGGCCACCCTGGCCAGGAAGATCGAGACCTCTGGCTGCAGGTGCCTCCTCAGTGTGGACATGATCTCCGCACGCAGCACCACATCCACGTCCCGTGGAAGAACGAGGTGGGTTGCCAGCTCAAGCGTCTTAGCACCGCACTGAGCGCGGAAGCAGGAGCACTTCTGGTCTTTGTCGGTGACCTTCTGCGCAGCCATTGCATGGTGGAACCGGCATTCATATGTTGCCCATTTTTCTGGACGTGCTGGGTCGAATGGGCCGATGTTGCTGCCATGTGGGGACACCATCCCATCCTTGTCGCCAGTTTAGTATTCAAGGAATGAAGAAGCAGACGAATGAAGTCGTGAAATTCAGCTCTTTATTAGTGGGGTTTGAACACAGTTTGGATGGGGCAAAACTCGGACTTATATACACTTTGAACAGTAACAGTAACAACAATAATAAAAGCCCATTGGCTAACAGAGTGTGCACATTTTCTATCCACTTATTTGCATAAGAATAGATACATGAAAAACGATACATTCTGCCCCTGTCAGATTCTAATTTGCGCGCCATAACGAAATCTCACGCGATTACGCTATCTGGTGAGATTTCATAGCTGTCAAACAGGGACGCTGTTTGACCACTTAGCAAAGCACGGGAACATGGCGGTTTGAATCACCTTGACAGTTTAAGCACAATTAACATACATAACACCCGGTAATGGCAATCTTGTGAAGCCTGCTAATCTTTCTTGCAATAGGTCAGGTGTAAGGAACTGCAGAATGACCTCACAAAAAGGTGCCTTCGTTTTGGCAGTTTCATGTTTGGCCTAGACATGGAAAAAGACGTCCAGAACTTGGAAAAGTTGTCTTTTTTGCACTGTACTTCCCGAAATTCCTTGGCCTATATGCTGGTTGTGGAATTCTAAGAGACTGTAGTCCAAAAGGTAAACTTTCCAGTTGCTAATCAAGTCACTTTTCTTCTTCCCAGGATACTAAATCTTCTCCAGGAGATTGGTCCTCAAGCTGTTAAAAATGATGTATACATGGGCTGTGTAATATTTATAACAGCTCCTGAGATACATCCTCCAAGCCTTGATCATTGCCATTTATCATCTACCACTAGCTACTGAATTAAATGTGTTAATGTTTCAACAGACTAGTTAAATACAAACCACATGGAGTACTGAGTTATCAACAGACAGAAGGATTCATTAAGCATGTTCCACTTTCCTAACTACACTGCTGATTATAAAAAGTGACATTGTAGAGTTCTTCCAAGGAAAGGAAGAGGTCAATTGATGATACAGGAAACAGAAGAGTCAAGGTGTTTTTCTGAGCTGAGCCAATAAATGCAATTAGCTTATAAATGAAATCCATGGTATAATTAGGTGAGATAGATTTATTGGTTTCTGTAGGCATTCATTACAACATCCTCTGGCATTGAATGCTGCAAATAAGTATATAAATTTATCAAGAGCATTAACCGTGGCAGAATAGCCAGGATGGAGAAACTCCCAGAACTCTATCTAGTTAAGACTAATATGATTTGTCAGACTTTATCGTCCACTACTTGAAGCAAGTATGTCCCCTATTGATTAGAGCTGTTTGAGGAATTAGTATTTTATTTGAATGAGAAATTCAAACTGCCTTCATTTCATGCTGCCTAAATAAATCTATTTTAAAAATGAATAATGAGAACTCACTCTTCCATATCGGCTTGATTTCTTCTTCCAATTAATCATTATTGTTCAAGTCAGTATTTTAGAAGTTTGGCAGGTATGATTTAGTCATCCTTTAAAAAAAGCAGAATTGAATTCTTAATTTTGGATTAATTTAGGAATAATATTGGTTAGCATAAGAGAAGGATCATTAGGGCGCTCTCTTATGAAATAATGTAAAACTGCAGGAGCAAGAAATTGCTCAGTGCAATTAATCCATTGATTATACCAAGACTATTTTAGAGTGAGTGTACTGTGAATTGCACACAATGGATGCTTACCAGAAATAAATCCTATTTATTTCAGTAGAGTTAAGGTCTAAGGAAGAATACATGGGAGGGCAATCAAGCAGTGCTATATTATCTCCAAATTAAATGGCCATCAATAGGCTGGAGGTAACATCTCTGAAGCTTGCATTTTTTCTGCAGCAGGGTTGAGGATGAAATGGTAGACAAAAGAGGCAATGCAACATGTACAACAGCTCACACGAGAGTCACTGTAATTTAATTTTCACTGGTTCATCATGATAACTAGTGGGAATGTCATGACAATGTTACTGAATACATATCATAGTCTTTTGCACACCAATGCTGCTTCATCACTGTTGTGCGTAACTCATTACTCCATTCTTGCATTTGTTTTATTAAGTCAGCTGTCCTCCCCCTCCAATACAAATCATTTAACTAAATAAGGAATAAATGCATGCTTCCCTGAAGGGCTCACAGCATCCCTCCACCCCACCCCCCAGCATATGCAATGGCATATACCAATGTTTCCCAAACTATGTTCTGCAGAACACTGGTGGACTTCAATTCCCAGAAGCCTAAGTCAGTATACTGGCTGATCAGTGCTTTGGGAAATTGACTTAGGCTTCTGGGAACCGAAGTCCGAAAACCAAAGATTGGGAAACAATATGCGATGGAATATTTATTTGCCTGCAAACATGTGCTGTATGAATTATTTGCCTGCAAACATGTGCTGTATGAATTTTTAGCAATCTCATCACCAAAACATAGGCAGCAGTGGTGGCAGCAACAATATTTTTGAAAGAAGATCTGTAACTTGGTAGCTTGCCATGCAGAAGATGCCAGATTCAGCTTTTAGTTATCTCCTTTAATTTTGGTATGAGACAACTTCCAATTTTTCTAGCAGTTTTGCCCTATACCAGGAGAACAGTTGCAAAGCAGCAGTGCCAATCTAATAAAAGAAGCCAGGCCACACCCATTTGTGAAAGAATCCAAGGAACAGAACAGAAAGTTTATATAATCCACCAGCACCATAACAACAGTCCTACTGTGGCACACATGTTTCTGTACAAAGAGTGCTCATAACATTGCATATAACTGGTTTGTATTGCTGCTCGTACAATGGGCCAAAACATTTAGTAAGCCAGTCAAATGGAATAGCAAAATTGTACGATGATGAATGCAACACAGGGAATGGCAGTACAACTTGAATGACAAGAAAATGGGCACAGCAGTTGGGCACAGGCCTGGCTGATTTGTATCTTTATCAATGTGATGTTGCCTCTATCAAAAGGAAAGGAAAAAACCATATAATCTTTGGATGCAAATTTTTATTAGATCACTAAAAATTACAAAGAGAAACAATCAGGTCTGTGTCAGGCTGGATACTAGAGAGCTATAGATGGTATTGTAGTGTGTTTGTAAACACACAAAACATGCCTAAAAATGAGGCATTAAATGGTGAGTGTCCATATTGTTTTCTGGCTAAAGTGGAAATTACCTGTAAACTAGAAGAGAATTCCTGAGTTGGCAAACCAACTGTTCCCTTTTAGTTATCCTGTCACAGCACTGTGGTGGCTTAGTGGTTAAGACACTGAACTTGGAAGGTCAGGGTTTGATACCTGAGTGCCGCATGATGGATCTTGGGGACATGAAAGGAGCCTCATTCGGGCATCCCCTGAGCAGAGTTTGTCCAAAAAAATCCTTTCAACCCAGAGTAATTTCTGACACAAAATTTATTATTAGTTATCCTGTCCATTGCCTTTCAGTCCAGCTTGCCTCTCCAGGCTGCAATGACAGTTCCCATGCATGTGTTTGTGCATGTGTGAAAGAAATCCTCACCCTTGCTCCTTTGCTTTGGGTTTGAACAATAAAAGGATAACAAGTCTCATTGGTCATTAGGACGGAAGAAGGAGTTCCTGGAGTAGGGAGGTTTGGTCAGTTTAGCTCAGGAAAGAGACAGAAATATTTCTGCTCTTGTGGGGAAACTATAGAGTTAGTTTCTAAACTACTTGACATCAGTAGGTAAGAGATTGCCAATCTCATTTATTTGGAGCTGTCGCCTACATTAAATGTGATATTGTGTGCTCCTAAGAAACTCTATCAATTCTTGTTGGGCTGCATTTGGTTTAGTGGATCTTAGGTAGTGTAGATCTGGTGTACTTATGTGCATATGAGGTACTACAATGCATTGAGTGAAACTGGTACCTTATTCAGATAGTTTACAATGGTAATAACAAAGAATGCAGAAAAAATGAACAACCTTTGTCATGTGTTGTATAAATCCCATTTGTTTAATTATGATTTATTTCAAGTTGAAGATATTTGCAATCACATAATTTTTATATTTCAATTTCATTTTTTAAAGGTGTGAAGAAAAAAGATCTCAGAGCAGCTCATGTTTTTATTATACTGCATGCTGCCTTTATTTGAAGTTCTATAAATGTTCAAACACAGAAGAGGTAACTGAAATCCAGATTGCTTCTGTTGTTCCTTATTTCAGGAAAATTATCAAAAATCCTGCTGTCCTTTATCTTTCTACCACAAGTTTCATTAATTAATCATTTTTATCTTTGACACTACCAAGAAAATATCAGCCTAGGATTCTAATATCCACTTGAAATGAGTTTTGATTATGCCCCTGCCTTCCACATATAAAGAAACCCTTTGTAAAATTTACTTGCTAAGTGAAAGTATGTTCAGCACAATCTCCCTGTTCGTTTTGATAAAACAGGCATATTGCTTTCAGGGAGGCTATTTAAAACAGAATAATATTTAAGATCCAAAATATATTAAGATATGCGGGATAATCATGTTACTAGAAAAGGATAGTAGGATGCACAGAAACCACCCAACCACTCTGTACCTTAATAATGGGCATACTGATTAGGAATGACCCACCCTATATGCTTTAGGGGATACAGTAATATCTTGGGTAACACTAAAACTTGGTTCCACAAGTCTTAGCGTTATTCGGTTTTTAACATCGTGTAATACATTGATTGCACAACGTTGAAAAAAAGCCTGGTTCCCTTTCTGAAGAGGAAAGAGAACAAGGGGTTGATCCGCCTGACTCTTTGGAAAGGGCTGCAGGGATTCCATGCATGGAATCCCCACTGCCCTTTCTAAAGAGGCAGGTGGATCGAGCCAAGACCCAAAGTCGACAGGACTGGTCTCCGACTTTGGGGCTTGGCTCATTGGCAGTCTGAGCATCTGAGCGCTGGTTTCTTTGGGGTGAGGGCACGCGTGCCCGGTCTCGCCCCAAGGAAACCAGTGCTCTGAGTATTTGAGCGCTGTTTTCCTTGGGGTGAGCAGGGTACACACACATGGTCTCCCCCCAAGGAAACCAACGCTCTGAGTGTCCGAGCACCGGTTTCCTTGGGGTGAGGGCATGGGTGGTGTCTCCCCCAAGGAAACTGGTGCTCTGAGCATCCGATCGCCAGTTTCCTTGGGGTGAGAGTGTGTGTGTGCACGCCCTGACCCAGAGGAAACTGGCAATCTGATGTTTGGGTCTACGGAGGCCCCCTTCCCCCCCAGCAAGGGGTCTCTGGAGATCTCTGCCCCAAAGCCTGCAGGGCTGTTCTGCGAGCTTTGGGGCAGAGATCAACATTGGGGAATTTGAGGAAAACTTTTGTATTGCACAATGTTGTCTTAACGTTGTTTGGTGCAAAAGTTCTCCTCAAATTACCCAACATTATCCGGTTTTAACACTATGTGGTGCACATGTTAACTGGAGTATTACTGTACTCCAACTTCATCTATGATATTTTCTCTGCATTTCAGGATCTCCACTAAAAATAAAAAAGGCCCAAAACATTCAATGGATGTGTGTGTGTGTGGATGGGGGCGGGGATGGGATCAAATGGCTATGTCCCATGGAGGCTATTCTGCATCCTAATTGTGTGACATATTCACTCAAAGCCCACAGAATATTGGTTCTTCCACAATCTCTCACACACTTAATCCTAACACCGTAATCATTGTAAAGTTTCATAAATGAAGCTGAGAAAATAAAGAAAATGTAAAATATTACAGAATTTAAAAAAGACTGTCTTAACACCAACTCAGATCTTCTCCTTTGCCTCACACCTCTGAGAATTGGCTGCCAAAAGAGTTGAAATAGAATATATCCACTGTGTGGTGACCTCAGTATGAACCTCTCATAGCACCTTGGTCTTTATTGGGTGGCAGGTAGGTTTGAGCTGTCACTCACTTTCTCTGACAACAGCAGTTCAATCTACTATATTCATTTACCCCATTCCTCAGTTTAAAACACTTATCATCTTTCTAACCCTGTAAATGCAGGGTGGAATAAGAATAATCCACTGTGGTGAGGGTAAATAGAATTTTTTTTAAATCTGGCATAATTTGACATATGTTCATATATATGGAAGGGAATATAATTAAGACCACTTTAGCTCTAGATTCCTTCTCTTAAATGAGCATCAATTCTACAGAGTATAATGTGCAATTAATAATACGAAGGATAACTACATTCAGAACCATAATGCTGGGTCAAGACTTAGTTCCAGCTAAATCAATGAAACTAAATGTAGTTATTCCCTCCATTGATTTAAATGAGTATTCCCATAAATACCATGAAGGCTCCACCCAAGTAAATAAAGTTGGAAGGAACAATTGGTCACATAACCCAGTCCGGCACACATAGAATACCTATTTCCTGATCTGGTTCTCAACTAATCAAGAGCAACTCTTGTATGCTGGGGTGAAAGTTCAGCTTATTTGCTCTCATCCTCTCTGTTGTTGGTTTAAAATACTGACCTAGAGCTAGAGAGGGGTAAAAGAGTGGTGCTGCTGATCATAATTCCAGCCCTCACATCACTTCCACATCTGTAAATCATTGAGACTTTTATTTGGCAAAGACCTCTGGAGTTTTACAGGAAAACCAGCAAACAGATGGAATTACACACTGCTGCTCCCTAGGAGTGAAGGAACTGGATGAGATCTAGGTTCCCCCCCCCCCCCCCCAATAGTCTCATAATTAGATACTTCCAGAGCAAACTGTCCACCTAATCTGAGGTCACTGGATTTCCCAACTAAAAGTGATCTGTAAGAACAATGTTAGCATGCTTGCATGTCACATGAGGTTTAATTGTATCTGTTCATGTTTATATACAAGTACTGAATAATGCCAGGAATGGAAATTCCTTAAAATGTGCCAGTGCCCATCATCTAAACTATTATTTGAACTGAACAGGCAATATTTCAGGCTTAAGCTGCTCATAGAAAAAGTGCAGAAAGTGGAAATGCCTGCCAGTGTAGTAGTTAGCATCATTCTGCTATGCTTCTCAAGAAGATACTAGCAAGCATCAGGTAGAAACAATCTGCTTCTGCAGTGGTAGAATATGCTACCACATTCAGCATATGTGCTTCATATGCATTATGTGTTTTGTGGACAGCTGTGATTCTAAGCTGTAGCTAGTGCACCAGAATCAGAGAATGCTGTCACTCATAGTTTAAAGATGTTACAGACCATAGTTTAATTAGCCTTAAACAATCTTCACTCTAGCCTTTTGGCTCATTAGAGATGAGGACCAAGAGAAGAGTGCAAACTCAAAACTCTATTCAGAAATGAATATTTAAATTTAATTTAATTTAATTCTTAAATTTTTATCCCACCCACTTGGACAAACCTGACTCAGGTTTAAAACCTCAAAACACCCCACCTACCTACCCACCCTTCTACCACCGCCACTTAATAAAAAGCTAGAAGAGGAATAGGAGGAATGCAGAAATACAGAGGAGGGATACCAATTGGACTCTAGCTGGAAATGAGCCAACAGGCTGGGGCCGTATTCACATTAAGGCCCCATACCTGCCCTGCCAGCCAGGTCTTCAAACTTTTCCTGAAAGACAGTAATTTTGTCTGTAGCCTCAATTCTGTTGGCAGGAGGTTCCAGAGGGCTGGTGCGGAGAAGGCCCTTCTCGTGCCAGAGAGGTGGGCCCCTCTAGCTGAAGGCACAACTAGGGAGCCCCTCCAGTCCACTCTGATTGGATGGGCAGACACTCTTGGGATGATGCGGTCTCTCAGGTATCCTGGCCCACTGCCATATAGGGCTTTAAAGGTCAAAACCAGCACCTTGAATTGCACCTGGAGGCAAACTGGTAACCAGTGCAGCTCCCGGAGTAGTGGTGAGGCGCAAGTATAATATGTGAGATATACTTGTTCTTTGTGTGTGCAACTTGAGACGTTGGAGAGGGGTATCTCCTCTAAAAGAGATTCTCCACATAACTGGCAATCCCGATTTTTCTTGGTCCTGGATCATGGCGAGAACTTCCATGCGTAGCAGCCCATCTCCTCTTTATACCTTCACTCTCTGCAGTTAAAAATGACATATTGGGATGGAGAAGGTTTGCTTTTGCTGTTTTTTTCACTTCTTTGCTTAACCCTGCTGTTAGGTCTAGAACAATCCTTTATGGTTATCAACAGTGATATTGTTATAATTAAAAAAACCAATGACTGGACATTTCCGAAGCAGCAGTTTGTGGTGACACAGAATGATTTCCTATATACAACGATGTCAGACAAAGGTGCATTTTATCCCCTTATCTATTTAATCTATACTCAGAATAGATCAAATGGAAAGCCAGATTAAATACAGATGAAGGAGGAGTGAAAATTGGTGGAAAGAACATCATGACACCATATTACTGGCAGAAAGCAGCAATGAGTTGAAATGACTTTTAAGGAAAGTGAAAGGAGAATGCAAGCGCGGCGCCAAAATGGCCACCGCGCTCTTTGCAGCCCCCCCCCACAGGACAGAGAATCCGGGTAGTTAGGGGCGTGGCCAGCTCCCTTATAAAAGGGGTGGCCACGAGGCAGCCGAGCTGCCATTTTACCTCAGCGACGGAGCGGAGAAGTCTTTTCCCCTGTGTCTCCGTCGCTCCTTAGCTTACCGGGAAGCCTTTTGGTAGCGGTTCTTCCTTTTCGGCTTCCCTTTGCTTCAGTAGAGATGCCTTAGAAGAAGAAGGCAGCTTCGAGTGCGGCTCGCGCTGTTAGGAGGCGCAACCCAGGTCGGAGGACCGCGGTGCCGCCTCCTCAGCAGCCGCCCTCGCAGGCCCCGGCCGGGGCTGGCGGAATGGGGTCTATTGCCCCTTGGCCCGGAGTGGGCGAACAGAATGCGGGCGCGGAAGGGGTTCCGGCCCGCGGCCCGCGAGCGGTGGACACCGCTCCTGCACCTGCCCACCCTGTTGGGCCTGCTGCTCTTGGGTCGCAGCCTCCCCCTGGGCCCTCTAGCCTTGGGGCGTGGTGCGGCCCCCTGCCTTGGCAGGTTTCTCCACCGACCCTGCCGGGCTTCGGTGCTGGCCAATGGCCATATTCGGGTCCTGGGGTACAGGGACCTGTACCCACGCCTGGACCGGGCGGGCCGGCCGGCCCTTGGCCCCAGGTCGACGTGGCAGCCTTACTGGCCCGTATTGCGGCCCTGGAAGCGTCGTTGGCTCGGGCCAGTCAGGCGGGAGCCCCCTTTGGGGTCCCTTTTGCGGCGCTGTCGGCAGGAGGACAACAGCCGACAGGGAGGGTTGAGCTGCTGCAGGCGCGTGGCGCGGTTTCGGCCACTGCCTCGCAGCTCCCCAGTCAGCAGCCAGGTGCGGGTCAGGCCCCGGTGATGAGCTCTACGTCGGTCGTGAGCTCCGACGCCCCCAGTGGGCCGGAACCCCCGGTGGGGGCGGCCCGCGGGGGTGCAGCATGTGAGTATACGGTGCAAGCGAGTACACCCACACACATTCCCAATATGGGGGGGGGGGCTTTTCAATGGCCTTGGCCTCGCGCGGGTGGTGCGGGGGCCACGCTGTCGGCACCCCACCCGGCGACGACGACTGCCACCATGGGCACTGGGGTGGGTACTTGTTCTTACACTGCGGGGAATGTTCTGGGGGTGGCTGGGCTAGCTCAGGCCCCTTTTCCTATGGCTGCAGTGCCTTTTTCGGCTTTGCCGACGGCGGGGTATTCCTTGCCACTGGGTGATCACTTGGCACAGACTACCAGAGAAAAGATATGGCGGGGGGAGTATGTAGATATCTTCTCACTCCTGAACAGAGAGCCCACCAAGGAAGAAAGGGAGGGACAGGATGAGAAGGACAAGGAGCAGGCACGTCGCCGTAAGCCGCCACGTACCTGGGCCAACTGGCTCCCTGCTTATTTAATATACATGGCGGTGTACTTGAGGGCGCGGCCGGATTTGGCTATTCCCATGGTCCAATATTTGGACAACATATATAGGGCGATGGTTGATTTCCCGGGTCCCTCGTGGTTAGCCTATGACGAGGAATTCCGTATGAGGATTCCCCTTCACCCCGAGATGAGATGGGATGAGCCGTGCCAGAGGCTTTGGCTTTTGTACATGACGCCCACACGCCCCGCCCCGGGAGACAGATACCATTGTGGACATGCGGTTCAGCGAGCAGCTCCAGCGCAGGTTACCCGCCAAGCGGCGGGGCAGGGGGTTCCAGCCCGCCTGCTGTGCTGGACTTTCTCGTCCAATGGTTCCTGTAATAGGAAGAATTGCAAGTACAGGCATGAGTGTCCCACATGTGCGGGCCCCCACGCAGCCTCCGCCTGTCCCAGGCCTGGAGGGACAAGGGGCAGAGGGAGGGGCGGACAGTGGGCTGGCAAGACTGCCACGGATGGAGCTGGTTCTCCAAAAGGCCCCCTCCCCAATTAATGTGGACATGCTGGAGCGTTGGCTCGCATCGTACCCGAAGGGGGAGGATGGGGAGTATCTCCTTCAGGGTTTTAAGCAGGGATTCCGTATCCCTTTCATGGGTGATAGGTCCCCTCAGGATGCCCCTAACCTTTTATCCCTCAGAGGGAGGGAGGACGTGGCTGCGGCCAGCATTAAAAAAGAGTTAGATGCGGGCAGGGTCGCTGGACCTTTCCCTGCACCCCCGTTTCCCAATCTTAAGGTGTCGCCACTGGGCTTGGTCCCCAAAAAGTCCCTAGGCGAGTTTCGCCTTATTCATCATTTGTCCTACCCAGCCGGCCGATCGGTCAATGATGCTATCCCTGATGACCTTTGTTCAGTCAGGTATACATCGTTTGACCATGCGCTGCGCATGGTGCGCTCGTGTGGCCCGGGTGCCCTGCTGGCCAAGTGCGACATCAAGTCGGCTTTTCGCCTTTTGCCAGTGCATCCGGGCGACTTTGAGTTGCTGGGTTTCAAATTTAAGGGTGAATATTATTTTGATAAGGCCATGCCTTTTGGCTGTTCCATATCATGCTCGGCCTTCGAGCGTTTTAGTACTTTCCTAGAGTGGGCTTTCGTCCGCAGGTCAGGGTCTCGGTCTGTAGCCCATTACCTGGATGACTTTTTATTCGGGGGTGAACGGGGCTGGGACACGTGCACACGTCTCCTCAACACATTTCAGACGCTAATGGAGGAACTCGGTGTCCCTTTAGCGCCCGAAAAGACCGAGGGCCCATCTACCAAGCTAGTATTCCTGGGGGTGGAGATTGACACAGTAGCGCAGGCTTCTAGGTTACCGGGCGATAAGGTGTCCAGGATAGTGGACCTTATCTCGGATTTGCTGGCCAAACGCAAGGCATCACTGAGGGAACTGCAGGTGCTACATGGTCACCTCAATTTCGCTTGCAGGGTGGTCGCACCGGGCAGAGCTTTTGCCCGGCACTTATGCGACGCCATGGCAGGGTTATCCAGGCCCCACCATAGAGTTAGGCTTACCCGGGGTATCAGGGCAGACATGTTTGTCTGGTTGCAATTCCTGAGGGAGTTCAATGGGGTCTCATTTTGGAGGTCTGACCTCCTGGCATCCCCCAATTTTCAGATCCAGTCTGATGCCTCAGGATCCCTGGGTTATGGGATGTACTTCAATGGGAAGTGGGCCTATGGTGGGTGGCCACCGGCCTGGGCAGGCACGGGTCGCCTGCGGGATCTCACATACCTGGAATTTTTCCCTATTCTGGGGGCTTTGATGCTATGGGGCGAGCAGTGGGCTAATTCGGTTGTGCATTTCTGGTGTGACAATGCTGCTGTTGTCCACATTGTCAATGCACAGACTTCCAAATCGCCCAGGGTTATGGAACTAGTGCGCCATTTTGTGTTGCGCTGCCTGCGCCTCAATGTCTTGTTCAGGGCCAGGCATGTTCCAGGGATTAATAATGATATTGCTGACGCTTTGTCCCGCCTGCAGATCTCCCGGTTCCGCGCCTTGGCCCCGGATGCGGAGGAATTTCCCTCGCCACTCCCGGACGAGATGTGGACTATTGGCAAGGAGAGGTGAACCGGGCGATTGGCCTGTCACTAGCGCCACGCACGCGTAAGGCGTATCAACAAGCATTCAATTCTTACAGAGCATTTTCGGCTCAATTTCACCTGCCAGAGACCTGGCCTATCCCGGTGGACCATGTTCTGCGGTTCATGGTTCACCTGCATGCACAGGGCCTCGCACCTCGCACCATAGCATCCAAGCTCTCTGCGTTGGCTTTTATGGCCAAAGTGGGAGGTCATGAGGACAGCACCTCTGACTTCCGTGTGAGACATGTTTTGGAGGGGTGGGTGCGCGAGCGCGGGCGTTGCCCGGACGACCGGCACCCCATTTCCCCAGGGGTTCTTACCCAGTTGGCCCGGGGCTGGCCAGGCCTCTGTTTTGATCATTATGAGGCAGCCCTTTTCCATGCAGCCACAACGGTGGCATTTTTTGGAGCGCTCCGCATCAGCGAACTTGTGATGCTGTCTAAGGCGGATGCAAGTTGTAGGGCACTGGAACTCGAAGATGTCTATGTTGCCAAAGACTGGGCCCAGTTGAGGATACGCTCCTCTAAAACAGATCAGCATGGCGTAGGCAGTGGTGTAAGACTGCTACGGTGTTCTTTGGCAGACATCTGTCCGGTTGGTGCCCTACAGGAGTACCTGGCACTGCGTGGCATGCACCACGGCCCATTTTTCTGTCACCAAGATGGGTCTCCCCTTACTAAATTTCAGTTTTGGAAGGTGACAGGCAGAGCCCTCACCAGGGTGGGCCTACCAGGTGGCCGTTATGGCACACATTCATTCCGTATTGGTGCAGCCTCTACAGCAGCTGCTTTTGGGTACTCTGGGGCTGACATACGTAGCATGGGGAGGTGGGGCTTGCAATATTTTCAGTTTTATGTGCGCCCACTCCCGCCATGAGTACCAATCCAGTCACCTTACTGCCTTTTTTCTCAATTTTCTTACAGACCCTGGGTGTCGTATTACACCGGTGACAGTATGGCTGGTGGGCCACAGCTATGTGCACAGGGCAGCGCGTTACGCTGTGGCGACAGAGTGGGGACCCCGACTGGGACTGGGTGAACACGCCAGTCTCACATGGCATGCTAAGCCTGGGATGTTATGGCGGGAGCTGCGGCCTTTCCTTTTTTCTGGCCTGGGTGCTGACCCGCCTGACATTCTCATCATCCACCTGGGGGGCAATGATTTGGGCCAGGTCACCGGCTTATCGCTCAAGCATGCGATTTGCGAGGACCTCGCCTACTTGCATTATGTCTGGCCTGCCACAACCCTGGTTTGGTCGGACATTGTCCCGCGACATTCTTATAGAGGGGGCGTTAACCTCCTGGCCCTTGACCGCGCTAGGCGCACGGTCAATAGGGCGGTGGCGCGGTTTCTTGCCGACAGGGCTTGGGGACGGGTCAGTCATCACCCCGCTATTAGCCTACAAAATTATGACTTGTACGCAGGGGATGGGGTCCATCTGTCGCGAGGAGGTATGGACCTCCTGTTGGGTGATTGGCGAGCAGGCCTGTTGACCGAGCTGACGGTCTGGGGGGGGCGTCAGGCCTTCTTTGAAGCCCCTCCGTGTGGCGGGTAGCACTGGTAAGGTAAACAGTATGACCCACAGGTATCCGGCAGGTTCGCAATTGACTGGACAACACTAGACAGGAATAAATTAGTTAAACGTTGTCCGGTCAACGATGAACCAGGCGGCGGGGTGATGACGATAGCTAACCAGCATGCATCACCCCGTGATTTCACGGATACGCGTCAGAGGGTGGGGTCATGAGTTAGATATTGACTACGGTCAACAATTTGTTTGTTGTCAACAAACAAATTGATACAAATAGATACATTGTAGCCAACTGCCGTTGGCAATTTTGGGGTGGTACCTTACCAGTGTTACGTCGGCCTGCTTGCCTTAAGAATTATGATTGGTCGTTTTACCAATACAAATTTATAATTCGGACTAGGGCATTGAATCAATAAATGTGGCCCGATGCTGTTATCCACTTTCAATGTTGTCTGTGTCCGTTATTGGGGGGGTGCGACTGCAATGCAAGCGCGGTGCCAAAATGGCCGCCGCGCTCTTTGCGGGCCCCCCCACAGGACAGAGAATCCGGGTAGTTAGGGGCGTGGCCAGCTCCCTTATAAAAGGGGTGGCCACGAGGCAGCCGAGCTGCCATTTTACCTCAGCAACGGAGCGGAGAAGTCTTTTCCCCT
Organism: Bradypodion ventrale; assembly: GCA_035047345.1. Classification (NCBI taxonomy): domain Eukaryota; kingdom Metazoa; phylum Chordata; class Lepidosauria; order Squamata; family Chamaeleonidae; genus Bradypodion; species Bradypodion ventrale. The sequence goes on along the minus strand of JAWDJE010000001.1, from coordinate 445,853,309 downwards.
CCACCCCCTCCCTAGTTAACAGTGTGATATTTTGGTCGCTTCGGGGCCGGGTGGGAATTTTTGGCTGGGACCCATATTGGCTTCCGGGTCCTGGCTTTTTTGCCCATCCCACACTGTTGCTATGGTTTGATATAGGGGTCTTCTTATGTTCCTACTGTTGACTTTGGTCACATTGGCGGGTAGCACTGGTAAGGTAAACAGTATGACCCACAGGTATCCGGCAGGTTCGCAATTGACTGGACAACACTAGACAGGAATAAATTAGTTAAACGTTGTCCGGTCAACGATGAACCAGGCGACGGGGTGATGACGATAGCTAACCAGCATGCATCACCCCGTGATTTCACGGATACGCGTCAGAGGGTGGGGTCATGAGTTAGATATTGACTACGGTCAACAATTTGTTTGTTGTCAACAAACAAATTGATACAAATAGATACATTGTAGCCAACTGCCGTTGGCAATTTTGGGGTGGTACCTTACCAGTGTTACGTCGGCCTGCTTGCCTTAAGAATTATGATTGGTCGTTTTACCAATACAAATTTATAATTTGGACTAGGGCATTGAATCAATAAATGTGGCCCGATGCTGTTATCCACTTTCAATGTTGTCTGTGTCCGTTATTGGGGGGGTGCGACTGCAATGCAAGCGCGGTGCCAAAATGGCCGCCGCGCTCTTTGCGGGGCCCCCCCCACAGGACAGAGAATCCGGGTAGTTAGGGGCGTGGCCAGCTCCCTTATAAAAGGGGTGGCCACGAGGCAGCCGAGCTGCCATTTTACCTCAGCGACGGAGCGGAGAAGTCTTTTCCCCTCCACCCCCTCCCTAGTTAACAGTGTGATATTTTGGTCGCTTCGGGGCCGGGTGGGAATTTTTGGCTGGGACCCATATTGGCTTCCGGGTCCTGGCTTTTTTGCCCATCCCACACTGTTGCTATGGTTTGATATAGGGGTCTTCTTATGTTCCTACTGTTGACTTTGGTCACATTGGCGGGTAGCACTGGTAAGGTAAACAGTATGACCCACAGGTATCCGGCAGGTTCGCAATTGACTGGACAACACTAGACAGGAATAAATTAGTTAAACGTTGTCCGGTCAACGATGAACCAGGCGACGGGGTGATGACGATAGCTAACCAGCATGCATCACCCCGTGATTTCACGGATACGCGTCAGAGGGTGGGGTCATGAGTTAGATATTGACTACGGTCAACAATTTGTTTGTTGTCAACAAACAAATTGATACAAATAGATACATTGTAGCCAACTGCCGTTGGCAATTTTGGGGTGGTACCTTACCAGTGTTACGTCGGCCTGCTTGCCTTAAGAATTATGATTGGTCGTTTTACCAATACAAATTTATAATTCGGACTAGGGCATTGAATCAATAAATGTGGCCCGATGCTGTTATCCACTTTCAATGTTGTCTGTGTCCGTTATTGGGGGGGTGCGCCTGCAAAGCGTGACAGCAGGGCTGCTGTTGAATATGTGGCAGACAAAAATTATTACTACAGAAGAACTACACCACTTTAACATTGACAATGAAAAACTAAAATGATGAAATAATTTGTATACTTTGGTTCAATCAATTCCAACAGGGACTGCAGCCAAGGAATCTGAAGACTGAGATTCAGAGGGTCAGCAAGGAAGCAATTAGAAAAAATTATCATTCTGACTCCCTCTCTGTTGATGATGAGGTATCTTTCTCACTATCCTTTATTTAGGGGTAGGATGTTACTGTAAACACTGGCAAACAGAAATAATGAATAATACATGCAAACGTACATGGATATTTGTCCATTTCTACTCACATCTAACAAAAACTGACAAGAGTGTCACATTTCATCAAGCCATGTCAGGTTGTACCAAGAGACAAGAGCAAATATTAGATGATTAAGTTCATAGTGACAAGATTTTTTGTGCATGGAAAAAAAAACTCCTCAATGATGCATTGCTAAGATTTGCAAAGAAATAAAAACTGTCTCAAGTAACCTATACATATGGATCAGATAACATTGCCATGCACCTTTTCCAAATGAAATTGAGTTGTAGAAATTTTAGACAAGGCTAATGCATGAACATCAGAGACATTAACACTTTTGTTTGGCTGAGTAGAAAAGATCAAGTGCAGATTTTCTCACCACCACCACTACCACCACCTGGCTGGCAGGGCAAGTATGGGGTATGGATGGTAGAACAACCCCTGCCTGTTGGCTTGTCTGAATGGGTATGTTCCCCCCCCCCCCTGTCTCCGGTTATGGATCAGGTGGGTGGGTTTTTAAAATGTTTTTAACATTTTAATATGTCAATGTTTTAATTATTTTAGTGGGTTTTATATGTTTTTATGGGACAATGTTGTGAGCCGCCTGGAGTCTCCTGTTGATTGGGCAGCAATATAAGTTGAACTAACTAACTAACTAACTAACTAACTAACTAACTAAATCATCATCGTCATCATCATCGTCATTGTCAAATTTTTACCCCATCTTCTAAGTTCCAAAAAGTTGCAAACTCCAAAACAGAGGTTTTTCTTCAAAGTGTCGCAGCTGGGGAAAAACTAAGTCCAGCCGCATCCCTTTGACTTAGATGATAAGGGTGTCCTTGACAGCCTCAGTCTTCAAAGTCCCATTTCTCTGCTTCTCCTGGCAATGTGCTCCTCCCGAACTTCAAAGGCTTCCGCTGCACCCAAAAAAGTGTTCTTAACTGAGCTCTGACAGCCCTTTTTACCCCAAAATGGTGTCTATTCTCCTCCCCTTAGGAATTTCGTGTCCTTGGGATTAGATCGTTACCTCGGGGTTACCCATCCCCCACCCTCAAGGACAGATTCTTATCAGTTCTGGGCTTTCTTATCAAGATGGGCCAGATCTTGGCAAGAAACCCAAGGATTATTGGCAAGAAGCCAAGGGATTATTTTTCTCCCCCCTCTCTTTAGGGTGGATGAACTTTAGAGTTCAAAGTGTGTGAACTTGCACTAATGTGTCCATGGGTGAATTCTTCCCTTGATTTTAAATGCCTCTAGGGGCTCTCATCTAATGATTCTCTATGGAGAATTCTAATTACAATGTAAGTCAATGCAGGTTCCATTTCTTCTCAGCTTAAATAGAATGATTAAAGTAAATCATGGCTATGTCACTTGAATTCCTTTACAGCATCCTCCATTAGATACTTTGGGCAAGGTGAAAGTGGAGGGCACATGCCATGGTCTGCCTAGCCAGCGGTTGATGTGATAGACAAATGGTTAAAAATCCCACATGCAAATAGACCTGAATTCTCAAGTTCATTTGCATATGCAGGATGTCATGGGTCGGCCATGGAGATGTCTACCAATTCTCCTCGCTGAATAATGACTCCAAGATACCAAGGTACTGCCTGGAGCACTCTCAGGGTAGTTCATTAGCATTTTCCCATCCATCAAAAGGGACGGCTGACTCAATCTTGATCCAATTGAGATTGAAATCACAATGTGAGCAGATTTGTTTGTTTGTTCTTTTTTCACTTAGTGTCTGTCTATTAAATTTCTACTGGGGAGATTCTAGGAGGCCAGGTCCTCTAAGGAGAGCAAGAATCATTCTTACACTCAAATACATACAGATTAACAGTAAGGGAGCCATGCTGAAGAACCTCATGAAAGGATAGGGTAAGATGAAGGCAACTAAGAGAAGTGGAGAAGGGGTGTTGGCAGCAGAGTTGGAGGGAGCAAGTGGAGGAGAAACTGAATAGATATACATCTTGGGAAAACCCCACTGTTTCCCCACAGGGATGTTTGCACCATACACATGCCTAATGCAACATATACACACAGGGTAGGTAGCTCACATCCAGTGAGAAGGTACTCATGGAATCCAAGCTCAAAGGCTAGGCCTTTTTTCCTATCTACCTTTTGGTGCCTCAGTGGGACAGAACTGTGGGGACGAGGAAGCTGAACACTGAGATGAGGAAAGAGCAAGGCCATAGAGGTGGACTTCATAGATATACATATCCTAATTATTATTGTTATTGTTATTATTATTATTAATAATAATTAAATTTATATCCTGCCTCACTCGACACCACGTGCGACTCGAGGCGGCGTACAACATAGGTATATAATACAATACAAAGTACAAAGCAAACAGTACAATTGCAATAAGAAAAAAGTTAACGGAAAATACCAGAAAATATACAGTTTTCACCTTACAAATTTTACAAGACATACAAAAAATGCAATAACAAAACTAAATTGCACAATGCCCTCAGCTAACCAACGCCCACGACGGAGCTCAATGGCTGAAATGTCCACGACAGAGCCCCATGGCTTGGACATCCATATTGGAGCCAGGGAAGAACTGGCCCCGCCCCGGCTGACGGCTCCAGCGGCAGTGGCTTTTCACGGCCCCGCCATAAGAAATAAGGTGCACCTGCACTCCCACCTCCCCTGACCAGCCGGGCCAGGGGAGGGAGCCAAGATGGTGTGGTGGCTCCGGGGATCCAGCGATGGTGGCTTTTTACGGCCCTGCTGTGAGAAATAAGGTGCACCTGCACTCCCAGCTCCCCTGACTGGCCGGGCCAGGGGAGGGAGCCGAGATGGTGTGGCAGCTCCAGTCCAGGGCTCCAGCGGTTGTGGCTTTTCACGGCCCTGCTGTGAGAAACAATGCGCACCTGCGCTCCCACCTCCCCAGACCGGCCGGGCCAGGGGATGGTCTGGTGGCTCCGGGGCTCCAGCGGCTGTGGCTTTTCATTATGTACCTTCTTTTTTTGATTTAACAGTATTTAAAAGTTTGCCTCCTATTTCAATCCATCCTTAACTAGAACTGATAGGTCACACATTGCCCTCTTTTACCAAGGGCAAAAGGGGTGTACATCCAATTTGAAAGGGGAAAAAGTAACTGACCATTTTTATCTCCATGTTTGAATTTTCTTATAGAAAACCCAGTTTCTTGCTTCTGGGGCCTTGTGATAGCTTTTTCCTCCATTACCCTTCAGCTATTCATTACTTGATGTGCTAGTGCCTGTCACAATCCATCCTATGGGACAACTGTGTCTTAATATTTTAGCAACAGCACAGCGATGTAATTATCTTTAAATAATTCAGCATGTATTTCATCCATGTGGAAGCTATCCAATCAATCAAAGAAAGAAACCACACATTTTCTGTCAAACGTTATGCCCACCACAATATCTTTTTGTCATCTTTGACTCTGAATCTATTCATTAAAATATTTTCCTTTTCCAAATCTCCAATGTGAGAAGTTTTTTTAACAACAAAACTATCATACCACATATTGGGAAAAATAGAATCTTGTGGAATTGTAAGGTGGCACTTTTTTCTTTTTAACTTTGTCCTTCTTACACCAAGCATGATTTTGGCTCTTTGCCTTGATAATGTTTCCCAGAATTTCAGATCCTGAATCTAGAGCAGGACGATTTCAAGTTAGTTACTGATGATAAGACTGTAATAGTTGCCTTGGGCTGTATCTTTTCATTCCTTACTTTTAATCAGGTCATCATACAAAAAGAATATTTTTGTTTTTATTAAATTCTAATGAGTTCCTTCTTAAAATTTCCACAAGGCTTATTAACCCCTGCCAGAAAGTTAAAAAGAAATTAATCACGCTCAGTGTATTACATATTCCATAGAGTGAAAAGCATTTTATAGGGTAAAAATTGCATAATTCCACTCCAGATATAAAGCTTGTAACAATTCATTAGGCCTGGAACCAAGAAACCTAGATGACCACCCACCCCCACCCCAGTAGCCCCTGCACTACTGTAATTGTTAAATTAGACAAAGCTTAAACAAATTATCATCCATGTCTCCCCCAGGGATATAAATGAATTTCATTGGAATCAACAGCTGTGGCAAAAGTGGAATTTTTGCACCCTATGAGTCCTGTTACAACACAAAACAGAGCCAATTTGCACATTTATGAGTCTATATTTTTGAAAAATAAAGTGCATGCAAAACAATGTACCCGTTTTTACAAATATGAGCAGTAGAACATGCCCTTGAAAAATATGAACATAAACACTTAAGTTAATGACAGAATGCACAAATCATGTAAACCATGTACACCAATTATAAATGCATAAATGTGCACAGTGTTATAATTTCAATGACAAAACAAAGCGTAGAATCCTGTTGATTTATATTACTGGGAAAAACAATTGTAGTCATAGATTATACAATTGCAGAGTTGGAAGAGACCCCCAAGTGTCACTGAATCCATCTTCCAGATAAACAGAAAATCTTCAAGTAACACATTTAAAACATATGTCCTCCTCCTCCTCCGTCTTCTTCTTCGTAATCGTCTTCTTCTTCTTCAGGAAGTATTCATTCAATTCTTGTCTAATAAATTTTTATCCTATGAATCCACAATGTTTCTATGTGCCATCAAATTTCCCCACTTATCATGACCCTAATGGTTGTAACCTATGTTTAAAAGAATGAATACACCTTCTTTCTCAAATTTAAATCTGCCTCAGGTTTTGTCTCCTATTGTCTTCCTGAGTTAGACTTTTAATTATATATTTCCATAGCTTTGAGAAGATTGAGCTCTAGCTTTGTTCTGTATCTAAAGGAAGAAGGACGGTTTTATTCCACTGACTGGAGGGAAATTGTTACCTCATAGCAAAAGCTACTGTAATGAGTATGGTTAAAGAGGACGCAAGCCACCTAACCATGAGTCTTGCTATGTGTAGGTCTGTCCTTGGTATCCCCCTACAATGGTTCAGGACATTTGAATCGGCACAGGAATGCAAACTGCAGGACAAATTACAAATACAGAAGAATCCGCTGCTTCCAGAAAACCTTCAAACTGGGTAGCTATGCAATTTTTAATACACCGCACTGTTAAATCCACAACAAGCCATTGCTGTGTTTTACAGCACCAGTGCTGACAGCTCCTATGAATTAGGGCCAGAAAGTAACTTATATCCCTACAGGTACTGAATGCAAGTGTTGTGTAATAATCCTCTAATTGCAGGTTAGAGCTCACATTCTTTCTGACAATCATATTGCAAAGTGGAAGCTTGAAATTGCACAAAGACCCACACAACATGATTCACCTGCTGATAAAATATTGTCAAGCAATCTATCTTTAAAATGATAACAATATTTTTAGGAAACATAAAAATGTTTTTAAAAAACACATTTTCTCACTGTAATTTCTCTTTCCCCCCACCTTGGCTTCACCTTCCTAGTCTCTTTACCGTAATCTAACAGTCTCCAGTTACCTGCTTTTTTGTGTCACTACCTTTCATCCATATGCTTAATTTACTGTAATTGTTGAGGACTTTTTTTAAAAAATGGATAATTTAGAGCATTCATGAAGCATTGTTGTATATATTCTTCTTCTTTCATGTCCAGGTCAAACTTTAAGCTGCCAAAATGAAGCCACCTTCTTTGCTTTGTCATTGGCTAAATTTAAATTCTCATTGGTACATGTTTCCAGCAATTATCAGCAGACCAGCAAATGAGCTGGATTCTGTATCTCTCCACATTCACACAGTATTTTGTTGTCTGCCAGCAGCCCCAAATTGAGCATGTTGGTCTTGCACTAAGGAACTTCAACGCTCAACCTATTAAGCATACCTGCCAACCTTCCCGGATTGGCCAGGATTTCCCGATTTTCAGCGCTGATTTGCGCCATTTCCCGCCCGCAGCTGCCAAAACCCCAGAATTGGCAGTGGGGGAAAAGAGGTACTGCGCAGCCCTTCTGTGCAGATCGCCTTCTATGCATGTGTAGAAGGCTTTTACGCTTGCGTAGAAGGGTTCTACGCAAATGTAAAAGCCTTCTATGCATGTGTAGAAGGCGATCTGCGCAGAACTGTTTGCACAGGTCCCGTATTTTCCGGAGCCGCGGTTGACAGGTATGCTATTAAGAGTTGCCTAAGTGACATAGGGGAGACTGAGTTCCTTAGCCATATCCTCTTTTAATGTTATTCCTTGTTCAGTTAGCTCCTTCCTCAATCTTCTAATTTGATTTGGTTGTTATAGATCAGTGAGTTGGAGCACTTGAATGTAGAGTTGCTGTGGTCTGTATCCCCACTATGCCTTCCATGTAAAGGGCCAGATGACATTACCTGGAGTTTGCATGTTGATGGAGTTACTTGTTCTATCAACTGTATTGCTTAAGGTAGAATGCATCATTTTAGAACTCTACCAGAAAAAGGGATTGGTAAACCACTTCTGAGTAGATATACTCTGAGTGGTTAGCTAGAAAAATGAGAGGAGATCATTGTAAGTTGGAACTGATTTGATAGCACATTGTTGTTGTCATCATTGTTATTGTTGTAGTAGTTCTTCATACACTCTTGGCACAAAAAATCAATGGTGAAGCAAATCACTGTTGTAGTATAATAAATGTTTATAGATGACCTTTGACTTCCAGCAATAGGCTGCTTTTTGAGAAATAAATTAAAACTGGGGTAGTGGTGGTGAAATAAATCACAATTGAGGGTCTTCTTCTTCTTCTTCAAGTGCCATATCTGATTCTGAGTATTGGCTATCATAAATGATGGAGGAGGGAGGTGCTGCTGCTTGGAGGAGGGAGGTGCTGCTGCCCCAACCTCACTGCCAAAGACTTCCACCTGCGGTGGGATGGGTGCTTCAAAGGGCAGGAGCCCAGATATTGGTCTCTATCGGACTCCCTCTACCGCTACATGCGGAATACCAATTTCTCCCTTCGCTTCACCAACCGGCTCTGTCTTGGCTTCTCATGTGGCCTGGCAGGCCATGGGAAGTGAGAGCACGAGCAGTGGTTGGTGCTACGGTGGGAGACAGTAATGTTGTATCTATTGTATGAGCTGCTGTGCTGCCTATATTTGACTGAATGCATTGTATGCATTATTTTGTATTCTGTATTGCTATGTTTTTAATCATTGTTTAATCTATGCTGTATTTATGTATTGCTTTGCTGATATTGTTTTGCTTGTATTACATTGTATATTTTCTTTGTTTTTTTAGCTGCCTTGAGTCACCCATTGGGTAGAGTAAGGTGGGGTATAAATAAAACTTTACTTGGCTTGACTTGATCAGCCATGAAGATTGTCCTGGAAACAATATAATGTAGTAGTCTTCCATTTGCCTTTTGCATCACAGCTTGACACCTTTACCACTGATTCAGTTCCATGAGTCACTTTCTGGTCCTGAGCCCTTTTAGCACACAAAGTCCTCGTTGGCCCCAGGCCAGTATTGATGAAGCTGCTGCCCTCCATCAAGATGGATTCAAGTGGGATTTAATCCACTTGGGGACCATCACCATTCCCTGTGTAATTTGCCTCCCAAGGCCATTAGTTCTCAGGATTGTCAGGTTAGTTAACCTCCACCTGACAATTGGTGTTGAGTCACTGGCAGTATGGTCTACTCTATCATGTCAGAAGTACACAAAGGTGGTTTCTGGGTTGAAAGGATTTTTGCTTGAGGAACTTCTAACTATCTATTATTAATTAAAACATTTTACCCTGTCTTTCTACATAACAGATAACATTAAAAAGATAGCTAGCAACAATATATTACTCAAATAATTCAAAAAATATTTTTTAAAATTAATATACATTATATTAAAATGTTAAATGAAAGCATTTTAGAAACAAGTTAAGAACAACAAAATTTTAATATTAATATCAATAATCCCATTATTTAAAAGTTTAAAACAGGGATGCCCAAACTATGGGCTGCAGGCTGGATCTGGCCCCTGGCACCTATTCATCTGGCCTGCACCACCCATGCTGCTTCCGGAAGCAGAAGTAAAATGCACCCACACATGCGCAGAACACTGCCATAAATGCACCCGCGGCTGTTGTAAACATGTTTATGACAGTCGCTGTGCATTTATGGCAGCGTTCTGTGCATGTGCGGGCCGTTTTACTTCTACTTCTGGTGGGAGGAAGCACATGACTGGCCCACTGAACCATGTGACTGGTCCACAGCCGGAAAAGTTTGGGCACTCCTGTTTCAACTCCCAATTATATAGCTCAGTCACTAAGGAAAAACCTGGCTAAAGAGAAAGGTCTTAATCTACCTGTGGAAGGACAGAAAAATTGGGACCAACCTGGCCTCATGGAAGGGGATTCCAGAGCCTGGTAACAGTGACAGAGAAGGCCTTATCGCATGGTCTCACCAATTTACCTATGAGAATTGTGGAACTAAGAGAAAGGCAATGTTTTGGACCAGATGGAGTTTCCAAACAGTTTCCAAAAGGCAGCTCCACATAGACTATATTACTGAAATCCAGCCAGGATGTAATTAAGCCATGTGCCACCATGGCCATATCAGGCTAGCAAAGGGCACAGCTGGCATAATAGTTTTAACTGTACAGAGACACTCCTGGCCACCACCAAAACCTTAGTATCTAGGCTCAGAGATCCATCTAGGAGCACACTTGAGCTGCACACCTATGTTTTCAGAGTGAGTGTACTATACATTAGAGCCAAGTGACCTCTCCTGCAAATATTGACTCTCTACTCACTCCAGTAGTGTCCATGTTTTTTAAAACCATAATCAGTAATAATGATGGCCCATCTGGCAGTTGGCTGCTGTGTACAATTGCATGTTGGAAGTGTTACACAGTTTTAATTTTTTGTTAAAATTCCCTTTAGTTGCACAGCAGAAGTACTGAGACCCACAAGGGAGAAAATCCTCCCAGAGTCCACTCCTTTCTCATTACCTGGCACTCAAAGTCTCAATAAAGTCTCACTATAGGCAGCATGTGAGGTTGTAAATAAAACTGCAAAAGAAAAAACCCTGCATTGGACAGAATTTTTCCTATCCAACAACATTTGTATTTCCAAACTTTCAGCTGGTGCACATAAGAATGATAAACATTTGTTAAAGTTGACATAAAGAGAAATGACTATATTTTTTTACCAGACAACACATATTGCCTTAGGCAATAAACTCATGGATGTGTAGCACATATCCAGTTTATCCAGGTGGCAAACAGCATAGTAAAAAAATCAGCTTTATGCTGTCCTGCCCATAAAGACTAGATTTACTTCGAAGTCTGGAGTAAGCAGGTATAGAGTATAATTGGAACGTGCAGGTCCCCTCAACATTTCCCCATTTTCTACTCAGATGTAAGCATAACAAAGCAGCAGATCTGAAACAATAAAAACACAAGTAAATTAAGGCAGCAAGATCTAGGTCTCAAAAATATACCTCTCTATTAAAAATCATATCCATAATAGTGGATGAAGCAATAGTAAGAGAGAAAAATATATATGATTGCAGCAGTACTCAAACATCATCTTTGTTTGTTTCTTTTATGTGTGAAGCACCGCTGTACAATTAATAAATGGACAAAATCCTTTTATGGACTGGTGCTGTGTTATTTTGAATTTGAGTGAAGACTGAATTTGCGTGCTATTGAACCACTGGCTCAATAGGAAATATCAAGTCTGGGTTATCGCTGCAACCTTATAGGGAAGTTTGCTATGGTGAATATTTTTTATATTGTATTTAATTCTTCTTAAAATATTCAAATAACTTACTATTTTCACCTTTAATAGATTCTTTTTAATGATTAAAACCCACCTGGGGTTTCCCCACTAGGGAAAAACATGGCAATTTTTTAAAAAAAAACAAGCAAGCAAATGCTAGATCAGATGTTTTGGTCCATTTTAGCATCACTTTCCCACTTTTATCATCAGACACTGTCATGGCAATTGAAGTCTCCAAAATTTAGTTTTTGCCTATGAAAATGGCCCATTGTGTTAAAGAAAAATGTTGCATTAGATCAGTGGTTCCCAATGTGGGGCCCACAACCCACAGGGCGATTTCAATTCCCAAAAGCCTAAGTTAGTACATTGGCTGATCAATGCTTTGGGGAATTTTGGTGATCAAGGAATAATGACGACTTGCATTTAGAAGTCAAATACAGCTCTTTATTGGTGGGGTTTGAACACAGTTTGGATGGGGCAAAACTCGGACTTATATACAGTATAAACAGTTACAGTAACAACAATAAGCAATGCCAATTAGCTAACAAAGTGTGCACACATTTCAATCCACTTATTTGCATATAAAAGATACATTGCGCGCCTGTCAGAAAACAAATCGCTCGCCTCCCGAAATCTCGCGAGACTATGCTATCTGGTGAGATTTCATAGTTGTCAAACAGGGACGATATTTGACAGCTAGAAAGCACGGGAACATGGCGGTTTGAATAATTTTGACAGTTAGTACACAGTTTTCATACATAACATTCCTCCCCCCTAGGTAAAAACAAAATCCTTTAACCAGGATGGCAGTCTAGTTTCCCTTCTTGGTCAGCCAGCTCAGGGGCTCGTAGAATGGGCAATCTGGCTGAAGTGAGGAATTGACTAGAGGGAGAGGACTGACAACCCAAATCAAAGTCCCATTTGTCAGATGGAGGAGCAGGGGATCGCTCAAAACCAAAATCTAATGCTGGGGATGATAAAGACAACTGAGGGTCCCTCCTATGTGTACTGAGAGAGGAGGGCGACTCTAAACAAAAGTGGTCATCATTAATAAAAGAATCCAGTGTGCTAGGCTGGGACAGTGTGGGGATACACATGGCCGGAGTAGGGGAGCATTCTGGAATTTCCCCTTGAAATGGGTCCATAGAACACACTTCTGGGTCAAGGTTAGCTGGTTGCTGACTATTACCTCTGCCCCCTGAGTTTAAGTGGGTGGGGGCCAACCCTAACATTGAGTGTCTGTATTCATCCAGTGGGTCCAGTATTCTGCATCTCAATTGATCTGCGTGCCTCCTCCAGATCAGACCAGTGGCTGTTTTGATTTTGTAAGAAACAGGACCAGTTTGATCAATCACAAAACCAGGCACCCACGTAGGACCACCGGCTGCATAATTGCGGCAATGGACAGGGTCTCCTGGCGAGAAACCCTTCTGGTGTTGGATTGCTGTTTGTGCCCTTGTCCTCTACCCTAGTGGGATCCAATCTGTCCAGCAAGGATGAAAGTTTCCTTCACTGGAGCAATTCAGCAGGGGAGAGCCCTGAGGCAAGGGGTGTGAGCCTATACATAAAAAGGAACTAGAGCTCCAGATCCCCTTCCCTCATGCACCAAAGTGTGTCCTTGGTTGTGCTCACCTTCCACTCCACCTGGCCATTGGTGGCAAGGTGGAATGGGGCAGCAGTGATGTGTCTAATTGCATTCCTTTCCATGAAGGATTGGAATTCTGCAGATGTGAACGTGGACGCGTTGTCGGACACCAGCACATCTGGGAGTCCAAATGCTGCAAACAGCCTCCTTAGGTGCATTATCATTGTGGCTGAAGTGGTATTGGGCACTCTAATCACTTCCAGCCACTTGGAGAATGAATCCGCAACCAACAAAAATAGGGATCCCCTAAACGGACCTGCAAAATCTATGTGTAACCTGGACCACGGGCCCCTGGCAGAGTCCCATTCCCAAGAGGGAAGGTGGGATTGCTCTGGGCGAGAGCATTGACAGCTGGCACATCTGTTCTATGTCTTGGTGCAGTTGAGGCCACCAAAAGTAGCTATGGGGAAGGGCTTTGGAATGGACAATTCCCGGGTGACTTGTGTGAAGTAGATGTAAAACCTTTTTCCTGAGAGGGACAGGAATGACCCCCCACTGGCCCCATAGAAGGCAACCTCATTCCACTGACAGTTCCAAATGCTTGCGGTGGAATGTTCTGAATTCCTTGGCTAGAGGAGAGACAGGCCAGCCTTTTTGTACCCAAGATATTACTTTAGTCAATGTTACTTACTTGGCCGTAGCCGTGGCTATATCTGAGGGGACGACTGGGGGCAAGTCAAAAGCCTCAATCATAAGGACCTGGTGGTCACTTTCGATCTCGCAATTGGCTTCCCTGACCCCTGGCAGTGGAGAACGTGACAGGGCATCAGCGTGGCTGATGTTCTTGCCGGGCCTGTGCACTAAAGTAAAATCACATGCATTTAGGAAAATTGCCCAACGCAACATCCTTGGGGACAGGATTTGTGATACAAAAAGGCTGGCCCGTCTCTCCTCAAGCTGAGGAATTCAAAACATTCCATTGCAAACGCTTGGAACTGTCTGTGGAATGGGGTTGCCTTCTGTGGGGCCTGCGGGTGGTCATTCCTGTTTACAAAAATTCCAAGGAGGGGTTTGTAGTCAGTCACGATGGTAAAAGGTCTCCCGTAGAGGTAATCCTGAAACTTCTTGGTGTCTGCCATGATTGCCAACGCCTCCCTGTCAGTCTGAGCATAATTTTTTCAGGCTTTGAGAGAGAATGGGAATAGAATGCTACGGGGGCTTCCCTCCCGTCATTTAACACATGGCACAACACAGCCCCGACTCCCTCAGGGGATGCATCACACACAAGGACAACCTGTTTGTTTCAAAATGAGTTAAGACAGCATATGAAGACAGTAGTTTTTTAAGTTCTTGGAACACTTTCTCCTGGCAATGGCCCCAGTGCCAAACAGTGTCTTTTTTAAGGAGCCAATGCAATGATTCGGCAACTGAGGCTTTGCGATAGAGAAAAGTGTGATAGAAGTTTAACAGTCCTAAAAATGATTGGAACTCAGCTTTACATTGTGGCCAGGGTGCATTCTGAATGGCCGTTACCTTGGAGTCTGAGGGCATGATAACTTGGGGTGTAATCCTGTACCCCAGGAACTCCACTTCCCATGGCAAAAACACACATTTGTCTCTTCTGAGACGTAGACCAGCCCGCTCGAAACATGGCAGTACTCTATCGAGCCTGGCTGCTAGTTCAACGGTGTCCTTAGCGGTGATCAGGACATCGTCGAAGTATGGCAGGACTCTGGGCAACCCTTTTAAAATGTGTTCTACAAGAGATTGAAATATTCCGGGGGCCACATTCACCCCGAACTGTAGACTGGTCACTTTAAATGCCCCCTTATGCATTGCTATGGTCTGGGCTATGGCAGTGGCAAGAGTCACAGTTAACTGCTGGTAAGCCTGGGCAAGGTCAGGTTTTGCAAAGCAGTTTCCTCCATGCAAGGAGGCAAGAAGGTGGCTTACCACGGGCACAGGATATGCGTTCGGGCAAATAGCTTTGATTGTGCATTTATAGTCCACACATATCCTGACCTCCCCCTTGCTTTTCAAAGCAGTCACAATTGGTGTCTCCCACACTGCAGAGTCCACCGGCACCAGGATGCCCTGCCCAACCAGTTTGTCCAGCTCGCCTTCTATCTTCTCTTTGAGGGCAAAGGGTACCTGGCACGGTTTCATCCAGATGGACCGGATTGCAAGATCATGTTCAAAGTCAACAGGGGGTCCTTTATACAAGCCTAAACCCTTTTTGAACACCTCAGGATGTGCAGCACAGAGTCTATTGCATGAATGCCAGATAGCCGGATCCCCAGGGGCTTAAACTGTTGGATCCCAATAAGATTGTTAGTGCCCTGTTTAACCACAACCAAAGGCAAAGTAGAGCGTATATTTTTGAAACTAACCAAGAAATTACCCACCCCCATGACTGGAATCTTGCAACCCTGCACATCCCAGAGGGAAGTCTTGAGGGATTTAAGCTTGGGCCAAGAGGCTGGGGGAATCCTCAAAAACTCCCGCTGTGAAATTATAGAAAATGTAGTACCTAAATCCACCTCCATTCTAAAGGGGATATCCTGAAGGCTCAGGTGAGTGTAGAAACGCTCTCTGATGCTGCCCACTTGGCACGGATCTGGCTCGGATGACACCTTGGTGATGGACGCATTGTGGCGATGACCATGCTTGGACTCAGGCACTGAAGGTCTCCGCTTTCATTGCCGGCATACCTTGGCTATGTGCCCCTTCCGCCCGCAGTTGTGGCATTCTGTGGTGCAGAATGGGCACTTCTTGCGGTTATGCCGGGCCCCTCAGCTATCGCACTTACAAAGGAATTTCTTCTCCCGATCGTCGCAGTGCTCTTGGTGCTTCCATTGAACCGCTTGGACTTCACCCTCTACGTTGCTGGACTCCAAGGAAGAGGTGGAACCAGGAGATGCTGATGAGGATGAAGATGAGCATTGGTGAGCTTGCACAGCTGAGTCAGTGGCACTGGTAGTAGAGTGGCGATGCCGGAAAAGCTTCACCCCGGACTGTGCGGCCTCAGACGCTAATGCCTCTTATAGTACGGCCTTGAATGTTAGTGTCTTCCTGACCATGAGGTGACGTTGAGCATTTTCGTCCCTCATTCCGGCCAGCAGACGGTCTCAGAGTGCTTCTTCAATGTTGTCCCACTTGCATGGGGCGACAGCAAGGCGAAGAGCGGTGGCGTATTCAGCAATGGATTCACCAGGGAGCTGCTCCCTTCTGTGAAAGGACACCCTGGCTGGGAAAATCAAGACCTCTGGTTGTCGGTGCTTCCTCAGTGCTGACAGGATCTCAGCGAGCGGCACCTCATCCTCGTCCTAAGGAAGAACGAGGTGGATGGCCTGCTCAAGCGTCTCAGATCCGCACTGTGCGAGGAAACAGGAATGCTTCTGGTCCTCATCGGTGATCTTGTGGGACACCATAGCATGGTGGAACCTGCATTCATAGACTGCCCATTTCTCTGGATGAGCCGGGTTGAATGGGCTGATGTTGCTGCCTTGTGGGGATGCCATCCCATCCTTGTCACCAGTTTGGTGTTCAAGGAATAATGACGACTCACATTTAGAAGTGAAATGCAGCTCTTTATTGGTGGGGTTTGAACACAGTTTGGATGGGGCAAAACTCAGACTTATATACAGTAAAAACAGTTACAGTAACAATAATAAACAATGCCAATTGGCTAGCAAAGTGTGCACACATTTCAATCCACTTATTTGCATATAAAAGATACATTGTGTGCCTGTCAAAATATGAATCACGCGCCTCCCGAAATCTCGCGAGGACTCTTCACAAGTACTTACTTCCATAGTTATTATCTCTATCATCATCTAGTTCTGCGCCGGCCCTATGGAACCTCTTGCCAACCGAGTTGCAGCTACAGACGGAGTTGCTGCCCTTTAAGAAAGAGCTAAAAACCTGGCTGGCAAAGCAGGTGTGGGGCACTGGGGGAGTGGTGACCCCTGCCTGCTAGCTCATATAACAAGATCGCTCCCTGTCTCTTTTAACTGATGAGGTGGGTGGGTGGGTAATTTCGTGGGTAATTTTTATGTTTTTTTTAAAAAAGGGTTTAGCTATATTGGTAATGTTTGTTTTAATTGCTGTTAGGCGCCCAGAGTCGGTGTAGAGTAGGGCAGCAATAGAAATTTGAAAATAAATAAATAAATGAATAAATAAATAAATGAATAAACATTTGGAGGCCAGGCTTCACTAATATAGTGTCTCTATACTGTCTACAACAGGGGTTCTCAATGTTTTCCTGTTGCAGACTTGACCACACCCCCTTAGACAGCTGATTGGGCTGGACACATGGTTCCCCCCACCATAAATGCTGCCATAAAATGTATCTTCAGCTGTTGTACATGTGTTTAGAACAGCTGCAGGTGCATTTACAGCACATTTTTTTTGTTTTCACCACTTCCGGCAGCAGTGGTGGCGGTGGTGGCAGTGGTGTGGTGGCAGCAGGAGCGAGGGTGGTGCATTTTTGCTGTTTTTTCCACTTTCGCCATTTCCAATGGCAGTGGTCCACTTGAAATGGCACTGCAGGCCGGGTCTGGTCTGTGGGTCATAGGTTGCAAACCTCTGGTCAACAATGTCTCTCAGTCCCAAGCCTCCTGTCAGATATATTTGGGCAGCACTACTGATGGTCTCTATGTATTTCTTGAATGTAAAAAATATCACAGTCATGTGTTTGACTGAGTTTTTACAACAATTTTTCTTTGTTTATAGAGATTATGGTTGACTTTGGCCCTGACAGGAGCTTGTTTGTTAATGGTGGCTGTTTGGAAACCATTAACAAAGCCATACAGTCACTCATCCAATGCTATTAATAAAAGCTCACATTGCTGCTTTGTGAGTGGAAGACTAAACATACAGGTGCTGTATTTGTCCAGGGAATGCCTGGATGTGTTCACATTCTTTGGGGAGCTGCTTCAATGTCCAGCCAAATTAAAATCAATTAAATAAGCCACCTTTATTCACTCTTTAACTGCTCACCTCATGTTCCTGTCCTCACAGTATGCAAATAAGAAGTGGCCATTCATGTCTTGCATATTAAAAACTACACTTGAAAAATAAGATTAATGCTTACTTGTCTTGTGTTATCATTGATATGGAGGCAGGAGGTGATCATCACTGCCTATACTGGGTGTTGAGAGAGTTTTCTAGTTGTCTAATAGAAAAGGATTTGGTTGGCATCCTAAAATTCCTGGAAACTGAATATTTTGTGTTTCCCAAAGTGGCTGAATGGAAGCTAATCAGAGATTTGACAACTCCTGCTGCAATACCAGATCACATGCAGTTAAATGCATGAATGATAACTACATTTTCCTTCAAGGTGGCTCAGAAACAAGATATATGCCTGAGAACTATGTTGATTCAAATTAATACAACCTTGAATATGGGCAGTAACCCACTTGTGCTATCTAATTAGTTTCCTCTGGTAATGGAATAAAATCTAAAGAAGAGGCCTGAACACATAAGGAGAGAATCAGACACAAAACAAATGATTTGTTAGCCTTTAATATAGCAGAGATACCCCTGGATTCCTTTTAGGAGTAGGCAAGTGCAGTCCTGTCCTATATGTACCTGTCTTATAGTATCAAGAAGGCCACAGTGGCTTACTGGATAAGATACTTAGCCTGACGACTGGAAGGTTGGCAGGTCAGCAGTTCAAGACTGGAGTACTGCCAACCTAGCAGTTCGAAAGCAAGACATTACAAGTTGATAAATACTTTCCACTTTGATAAGAAAGATAACAGCATTGCAGGCGCACCCACCCAAAGAAGACTCAGACACCGGTATTGGATTAAAGGCATCGGGCCACTTTTATTGAATAATGCCCTAGTCCGAATTATCACTTTCAATTGGTGTATCATCCAATTGTAATTCTTTAAGGCAAGCAGGCCGCAGTAGCACTGGTAAGGTTCTACCCTAAATGCCAATGGAAATTGGCTACATGTATCAATTTGTATCAATTTGTTTGTTGACACAAACAAATTGTTGACCGGAGTCAATATACTATCTACTGACCCCACCCTATGACGTGTATCCGTTCAAATATCAAGGTGATGCAGGCTGTGAAGCTCCTGACATCACCCCTTTCAAAGTTCGCCCTTGACCGGCCAAACTTGTTTCCCCTGTACCTATCTACGTGTTGGCCAGTCAATTGCGAACCTGCCGGATACCTATGTGTCATAAATCTTTACCTTACCCAGTGCTACCCGCCACATGGGGAGGCATTCATGATGACTCACCGCCCCCTCCCCCAGACCGTCAGCTTGGTCACCAGGCCTGCTTGCACCTACTCCAGAAAGAGGTACATACCTCTAGCCGACAGGTGGACCCCCTATTCTGCCTATAGGTCAAAATTTTTGCAAGCCTATCCTCAGATGTCTACTGGCTGTCCCCAAGCCAATCCCAGCAAGGAACCGGGCAACAGCCCTGTTTGCTGACCGCCGGGGACGGTCCAAACCACGGAGATCCATGTCTCCCTTAAATTGGTGTCTCAGCACGATGTCAGACCATAGCGACCGCGTGTACGGACATAAATGATGTAAAAATGCCAGGTCACTGCACCTCGACATTTTAAGGAAAGGTCAGTGATCCGTGTGAGATCATCGCCGCCGAGGTGCAGAATAAGAACATCAGGCGGTCCAGCATCCATGATGGACATCAGGAATGGCAACAGTTCCCGCCCTCTCATGCCGCCCATACCATACCACCGCATACGTGCAGATGCACGCAGCCCGAGCTGGGGTCCACACTCTGTCGGCGCAGTATATACTGCCGCCCAGTGTACATAGCTGCGGCCCATCAGCCCCACTGCCACTGGTGTGCGGAGACACACAGGATCTGTAAAAGAGGATAAGGGGTTAAGGACATAACTATGTACTCTTACAGTGAGGGGACGTACATATAAGGAAAAATACGCGCACACCCCCACGTGCCCACAGATATCCACCTCCGGGTACCCAAACGCAGCCGCAGTCAATGCGACGCCTATCCTAAATGAATGGGTGCCATAACGGGCTCTACACCGTGAAGCACGGTACCGATCACCCTCCAGAACTTAAATTTGTTAAGGGGAGACCCATCCTGGTGGCAGAAAAACAGGCCAGGGCGCGCAGCAGGCACTGCCAATTGCATGTAGGGCACCAACCGGAACGATGTCAGCATATGTACGTCATAGCAGTATACACCACTGCCCACTCCATGCTGATCGGCCTTCAAGGGACGACTCCCCAACTGAGCCCCACTCTTGGTTGATATAGACATGTTCGAGTTCCAGTGCCCTACAAAACATGTCCCCCGTTGACCATGGGACCAGCTTGCTGAGTCGTCGAGCTCCAGAACAAAGGTAAAGCAGTAGCTGCATGAAAAGAGACTCCTCCTATCTACTGCAACATCGTCTATGCCAACCTCGTGCAAGGTGGGTCAGAATATCTGTGAGAATAGGGCGACGTGTGTCGGGCGGCGGCCACGTACACGTGTCCACCCCTCCAATACATGGCGTATGCAGAAGACCCTTGGCCATGAATATCAAGGCTTAAAGCCTGGTGGCTATGGTGCGTGGGGCCAACCCCAGATCATAAGGGCGGACTATACATTATAAAACCTCGTCGACCAATGTTGGCCACATTTTGGGCAATTGCCTTTGCCCACAAAAGCCTCTAAAGTGAAGGATTGGATGCTGATGCACAGTGTGCGTGCGAGTTGCCAAGACATGCCATTCGCCCGGTTCACGTCTCCTTGCCAAATGACCATATCTCAGCCAGGAGTGGAGAGGATAGCTCAGAAGCATCTGGAGCCCAGTCGCGGAACTGGGCGATCTGCAGGCAGGAGAAAGCATAAGCAATATCGTTATAAATGCCTGGCACATGTTTAGCCCTAAGGAGCGCCTTAAAGTGCACGGACCCAAGAACAATATGCGAGCTGAGGCCAAAACTCTGGGGGATTTAGACATTCGGGCATTGACAATGTGCACCACCGCAGCATTACCACACCAAAAGCGAAGCACAGAATCAGGCCACCTGTCCCCCAGATCATAAAGGGTACCCAGAATTGAGAAAAAGTTTTAGAAACGTAAGATCGCATAAGCGATCCGTGCCCTGCCAGCCCTGGGGCCAATGACCATAGGCACACTGTCCTTAAATAAATCCCCCGACCCAGGGAGCCGGAGGAATCCGACTGTACTTGGAACTGGGGCTGACCAGTAGCTCAGACCTCCTAAGGAGACTGCATGGAAGTCCTGCGGGAATGTGAGTCAAACCAACAGGTCCTCTCGTAAACCCCTAATCAGCCATACCCTGCGGTGTCGTTTAGCGAGACCCGCCATAGTGTGACCCAGACACTAGGCGAAAGCACTGCCTGGTATTACCACTCTGCAGGCCAAGTTGATGCGGCCATGCATCACCTGTGACTCTCAGAGAGGCACCTTCCACTTGGCAACATTGCCACATTGCAGCAGGGGCCGCTCCCCTTGACCGACAATTCGGTCACCTGGCCCTCTTGGACGTTATTCAAAAGAGAGGTGCCTCCACTTGTTGACAGGTGAACCCCATCTCCAGAATACAGGCCAAATTCCTGTAACCCTATCCCCAGACGACAAATGGCTGTCCCCGAGCCATTCTAGACAAGGAACCAGGCAACAGCTCTGTTCACTGACCGTCGGGCACGGTCCGATTGCTGGGACAAAGTCTCGCCTATGATATTGCATCGGCATGATGTATGACCATAGCAATCGTGTAGATGACCATAAATGGCAAAGAAACGCCAGGTCCCTGCACTCGGAAGTCTTTAAGTCCGGGCCAGCAATCCGTGCAAGATCACCGCCTCCGAGGTGCAGAATTAAAACATGTGGCGGCCCCGCATCCCCAATGGACATCAGGAATGTCAACAGTTTCCGCCACCTCTATGCCGTGCACACCATATCACTGCATATGCGCGGTTACGCGTAGCCCGAGATGGGGTCCCCATTCTGACGAAGCAGCATACTGCGCCGCCCCAGTGCACAGAGTTGTGGCCCACAAGCCACACTACTACCAGTGTGTGGAAACACACAGGGTCTGTAAAATAAGGAGGGAGAATAGAGGGCAGAACAAGGCACTCATTCAGTAAAGGAACGAACAGACAGAGAAAATTGGGCAAATCCACACCTGCCCATGCAACATATATCAGGCTCCGGGCACCCAAACACAGCCACAGCTGATGCGGCACCCAACCGGAAGGAATGGGTACCAATTCTAGTTCAGTCAGGGTAGACCCGGCTTGGTATCAGACGACAGGCAAGGGCGTGAACCACGTGCTGCCACAAACACCTGTGGGCGAGCAACCGGACATATGGCAGCGCCAGGCTAGTACCCTCTCCCGGCTGATCGGCCCTTGAGGAGTGAAGCCTCAATAGAGCCCACTCCTGATCGAGCAACCCATAATCTAGCGCCAGTGCCCTGCAAAACATGTCCCCCGTTGAAGATGGTAGCAGCTAACTCAATCTGAGAGCTCTAGATCAAGTCACAAAGGTGGTTGCCCGAAAGTGGACTCTCTGCACGCAGCATAAGCGTTGCCACGTAAGAGACACATATAGTAACTACAAGTGCTAGCAGGGTTCATTGCTAGCATCTCAGGGTGAAGGGCTGCCCTAAGCCTAAGGTCTTGACCTAGGCTAACCATGATGGGCCAGGGAAAACAACCACAGCCCGGCAATCATTGTCCAAGCACTGTACCATTGGAATGGCCAAATCAGGACGGGCCCTCATATATCCTGCCATGGATGCCCAATAGGCCGGCAACCAATCGGCCCCATAGGGAGGCAGGGGGCAGCGACGGGGCAACTCCTTCACCCTGTCATCCTGCCCCTAATGCCCTAATCAGTGTGTTCACATTGCAGGAGGGGGAAAACGTGAATATATTCCCCAAACCACAGAGTCTAGCTAATAGCCCAGGACAAATGGTCACCCAGGGGCATAGAGCAACCGGCCGTCAGCAGAACCACCATTGGCACGGATTGGAGTGGATAAACACATAACCGGCCCTACGGGCCCAGAGAAATTAAGGAAAAGCATAGGGGCGGTCACCCCAGTAAGAACCAGAGTGTAATTGGCCTGCTGCGACCATGGCCACTATACCCCCCCCCCCGGCGTGATGAGCTAGTGTCACAGGTGTGCTCATTTGACCGGGATACTCACTTGGTGCACCCCCCCAGGTGCCCCCACTGGGGGTTCCGGCCCATGGTGTGCATCGGAGTTCGTGATGTCTATCTAGCTCCGTGTTCCTGTGTGTCCAGGCTGGATGGGGAGCCGCGAGGCGCCAGCCTACGCTGGCCTGATGGCCTCCGGCAGCTCAACCCTGTTGGCGGCCCACTGCGCAGTCATTGAGCAATGACCATTGATGCCTCCATTGCCGAATTGCGGGCAAGGGAGCATCCGCAGCATCTAACCCACCAGGACAAGGTGGGCTGGATGGGCCGGATGGCCCCACCGGGTAATTGATATGGGATAACCCATGGTAATCCCCGGCCATAATAAGGGCATGCCTAGTAATCCGGCCCATGAGGGGCCGTAATGACGGTGGGGCAGAAACCCACACCATGCCCAAGTGGGCCGCTATGCCCAAGCCGGGCAAAGAAGCAGTGGGGGTAAGAACCCCAGCAGAGCAGGCCTGTGCCGCCCCCCGCCCGAGCCCTCAGCCTGGGCTCATTGGACCTGCGGGGTTGCCATCCGAGCCCTCCGGCCCAGTGGAACTCCCGAAAAATAGAGGGGGTGGGCTGAGACCCCCCCAGGCACAACCAAGGGGGTCGGTTGAGCTCCAGGTGAGGCCCGAACTCACAACCAATGAAGCATTCCATCCTGCAGTACTCCAGAATCGAACCGCTGACTTTCTGCCTCCCAGTCATCCTCTTAGCCACCTGAGCCACTGTAGTCCGGTGCCGTGAGAAAGGGAAACCTCCGAGTCAAGGAGACTCAAAAGAGAGTGACCCATAAATGTCTCTCTCCATGGAAATCCTTGGTAAAATTAAAGAGCAAATCGAGCCTCTTGCGAAGAGGTGAGGGAATCGAAAAAGAAGCCTCCAAAAGAGGCGAGCAGGGGAGGAAGCGATGGAGCAAACTTCTCCGCTCCGTCGCATCTAAAATGGCAGCCAGGCTGCCTCGTGGCCACCCCTTTTAAAGAGGGTGACCACAACCCCCTAACTAACCCAGATGTCTGAGTCCGGGTGGATGGGGCCCCCGCAAAGAGCGCGGCGGCCATTTTGGTGCCACGCTTGCATTCTGTGCACTCTGGCTTCTCGGTTATGCCTGCCCCATGACCATAACAATGTCTGTGGACAAAGACAGTGTTGGTTCTTTGGCTGTAAATGGAGATAAGCACCGCCCCCTAGAGTCAGACATGACTGG
The DNA here is from genome assembly GCA_035047345.1 of Bradypodion ventrale. Classification (NCBI taxonomy): domain Eukaryota; kingdom Metazoa; phylum Chordata; class Lepidosauria; order Squamata; family Chamaeleonidae; genus Bradypodion; species Bradypodion ventrale. Next base: position 445,828,915 of record JAWDJE010000001.1, on the reverse strand, counting down.
CTTTTGAACAAGGGAGACCTTTACTTTTACCTACAGTGTCAAACACACTTCCAGTTTTTTTTACATTATTATAGTCCCATTGACTGACTTCTTAATGCTGCACCTGATTCCAAATGGAGAGAAAATGCATTGCAGGCGCACCCCCCAAAGAAAGACTCAGACACCGGTATACGGATAAAGGCATTGGGCCACTTTTATTGAATAATGCCCTAGTCCGAATTATAACTTTCAATTGGTGTATTCATCCAATTGTAATTGTTAAGGCAAGCAGGCCACAGTAACACTGGTAAGGTTCCTCCCAAATTGCCAATGGCAATTGGCTACAATGTATCCATTTGTATCAATTTGCTTGTTGATACAAACAAATTGTTGACCAGAGTCAATAAACTATCTACTGACCCCACCCTATGACATGTATCCGTCAAATCACGGGGTGATGAATGCTGAAAAGCTCCTACCATCACCCCTTGCCTGGTCCGTCGTTGACCGGTCAAAGCTATTACACCTGTACCTGTCTAAGTGTTGGCCAGTCAATTGCAAACCTGCCGGATACCTCTGTGTCATAAATCTTTACCTTACCAGTGCTACCCGCCACACGGGGAGGCGTCCATGATGACTCACCCCCCCCCCCCCCAAGACCGTCAGCTCGGTCGCCAGGCCTGCTTGCACCACACCCAGAACGAGGTATTTTTATTTATTTATTATTTATTTATTTAGTCGTATTTATATATGCCGCCCACTCAGGCAGAACCCGACTCAGGGCGGCATTACAACAAATTCTAAAAACATATAAAAACACTTTAAAAACCCCATATCCCACCCACTTAAAAAAAAAAAACCCTTATCCCACCCATCCATCCCACCCACTCTAAAAAAGGAAGAGAGAGTTCTTAATTCTTTACGTAAGCCAGCAGGCGGGGACCGTGATCCCATTCGGGCCCCACACCTGCCCTGCCAGCCAGGTCTTCAATCCTTTCCTGAAGGGCAGCAATTCTCTTTGAAGTCTTAGATCTTTTGGCAGGAGGTTCCAGAGAGTTGGTGCGGCCACGGAGAAGGCCCTCCTTCGGGTGCTAGACAGATGTGCACCCCTAACTGATGGCACCATTAGAGAGCCCCTCCGGTGCACTCTGGTTGGACGGGCAGACACTCTTGGGACGATGCGGTCTCTAAGGTATCCTGGCCCACTGCCATATAGGGCTTTAAAGGTCAGAACCAGCACCTTGAATTGCACCCGGAGACAAACTGGTAACCAGTGCAGCTCCCGAAGTAGCAGTGAGGCATGGGCATATCGCCCACATCCCATCACCACCCGGGCTGCCGCATTCTGGACTAGCTGCAGCCTCCGAATGGTCGTCAAGGGCAGCCCCATGTAGAGCGCATTACAATAATCTAGTTGGGAAGTAACCAGAGCGTGGGTGACCATAAGCAAGGAGCCCCGGTCCAGGAGCGTGCGCAATTGGCGAATCACCCGAAGTTGAGCAAAAGCCCTCCTGGCCACAGCCGCCACTTGTTCTTCCAGCAGCAGCCGTGAATCCAGAAGGACCACCAAGTTGCACACTGGGTCTGTCTGGGGCAAAACCGCCCCATCCAGTACCAAAGGTGGTAACTCCCTGGATAACACGGGGCCCCTTATCCACAGCCACTCTGTCTTGCTGGGATTCAGCCGAAGCCCATTGGCCCCCATCCAGACCCCAATGGCCTCCAGGCATCCGGATAGGATTTCAACAGCATCACTGGGGTCCCCACGGGCCGAGATATACAACTGGGTGTCATCCGCGTACTGATGTTACCGCACCCCGTGGGAATGAATGATCTCACCCAGTGGCTTCATGTAGATGTTAAATAAGAGGGGAGAAAGCACCGAGCCCTGAGGAACCCCATACTTGAGGGACCTAGGGCTGGACCTCTCACTCTCTAACCACACCGACTGGGTACGGCCCTCCAGAAAAGAGGAAAACCAGGACAACACAGTGCCCTGGATCCCCAATCCTTTGAGCCGTTCCAGAAGGATACCGTGGTCGACGGTATCGAAGGCCGCTGAGAGGTCAAGAAGAGCAAGGACGGATGGATAACCCCCGTCCCGCTCCCGCCAGATATCATCCATTAGTGCGACCAATGCCGTCTCCGTACCATACCCGGGCCTGAATCCTGATTGAAAGGGGTCTAGATAATCCGCTTCCTCCAGGACACTCTGCAGCTGGCGCGCCACCGCCTTCTCCAAAACCTTACCCAAAAAGGGCAGGTTGGAAACCGGCGTGTAATTGTTAAGGACAGCTGGGTCAAGGGATATTTTCTTCAGGAGGGGGGTGCACCAAAGCATGTTTTAATGGTGCAGGAAATACCCCCTCCCGTAAGGATGCATTTATTATAGCCCCAACCCAGCCACCTGTCCCCACCTTGGAGGCTTTCACCAACCAGGTGGGACAGGGGTCCAAAGGACATGTAGTGGCACGTACAGCTGCAAGGAGCCTGTCCACTTCACCAGGGACAACAGGATCAAACTGATCCCAGATCGTACAGCAAGACTGTGCTCCGGCACCCCCCCCCCGACCCTCCCCATCCACGCCGGGACTCAGTCCTGAACGAATCCGATCGATTTTCTCCACCAGATGGTCAGCAAAGTCCTCAGCCGAACCCTGCCAACCGGGCACCGATCTCCCCCTACCGAGGAGGGACCTGGTTACTCGGAACAGAGCGGCTGGGCGATTATCAGCAGAGGCAATAAGGGTGGTGAAGTATTGACGCCTCACCACCCCCATCGCCACTAGGTAGGCCCTAATAGCAGCTCTAGCCAGTGTCCAATCGGAGTCATCCCGGGTCTTCACCCAGCGGCGCTCTAGGCGTCTCTTTGCCCGTTTGAGATCCCGCAGTTCCTCTGTGAACCATGGGGATGACCTAACCCCACAGGCGCGGAGAGGCTGCAGTGGCGCGATTTCATCCAAGGCTGCTGTTGCCGTCCTGTTCCACAGGTCGACAAGTGCCTCGGGTGAATCGTGGAGCCGATCCAGAGGAACATCCCCTAGTTCCCTCTGGAATCCATCTGGATCCATTAGTTGCCGAGGGCCATTTTAATAGGCCCTGCCTCCCTACGATGAAGCGTCGCCCCTAGGAAGTCAAGAGTCACCAGATAGTGATCTGACCATGGCACAGGTGAGATGGCTAAGTCCTGTAATCTCAGGTCACTCTGCCACTGCTCCGACAAGAAAACTAAGTCTGGCATGTGACCACTGCCCCTGGTTGGACCCCGCACTACCTGAGTCAGGCCCATGGCTGCCATGGAAGCCGTGAACTCCCTTGCCACCTCAGAAGCCATCCCCAACGATGGCAAATTGAAGTCCCCCAGAACTATAAGCCTCAGGAACTCCAACGCCAGCATCGAGGCGGCTTCGAGGAGCTCAGGCAGGGCATCCCTTACCCTGCAAGGGGGCAGGTACAGGAGTAAGATCCCCAACTGACCCTTGGGGCCCAACCGTAGAAGCAGGGCCTCACAACCAGACACTTGTGGAGCAGTGGCCCTAGCAATTTCCAAGGACTCCCTGGCAACAATGGCAACACCACCGCCCTTCCCCTCACCTCTAGGCTGGTGCCAGATACCGAACCCAGCTGGACACATATCCGAAAGAGGTACTCCATCTTCAGGTGTCAGCCAGGTTTCGGTGATGCATGCCAGGTCGGCCAGCCCCTCCTGGATAGCATCTTGAATCAGGGGGGCCTTATTACATACCGATCTGGCATTCACCAGCAGCAGCCTAAGAGTGGGGTCACTGTGGATCTGCTGCTCAGGGCCCAGAGATGTACCTGCAGGGCTGGAATGAGGGACCGCACTTAAACATTGGGCCCGCATTCCCCGAGTGCGGCCCGCCCCACGGTACCCACCATACCGCCCCATGCCCGTCACAACACCTATATGGATCCCTGGAACCTCCCTAGATGAAATGCTGCCCCTCCTTCCTGGCTGGCAGGACCAACTCTCTCTCTTCCCACCCCATCCACAATCCCCCCTGGTTCCACCAACATGCATGGGCTCCCGGAACGAGCAGGGAGCGCTGGCAAGTCCCGGCGTCGACATCTCCTTCTTCTTCCCCCCAGGTGGGAAGGGCGGAGGCAGGGGGCGGGGGGGACGTCCGTGCGCGGCGGCAGCGTCTTCGGCTCCCCAGAGCCACGGGGAGCCCTTCTAAACTCCCCGCCCGATGGCAGGGGGCGGGGAGGGCCTTCCGTGCGTGATGGCGGCGTCTTCGGCTCCCCAGAGCCACGGTGGGCCCTTTTAAACTCCCTGCCCGGTGGTAGGGGTCGGTGGGGGACGTCCGTGCGCGGCAGCGGCGTCTTCGGCGGCGTCTTCGGCTCCCCAAAGCCACGGGGAGCCCTCTTAAACTCCCCGCCCGATGGCAGGGGGCGGGAGGAACGTCCGTGCACGGCGTCGGCATCTTCGGCTCTTCAGAGCCACGGGGAGCCCCTTTAAACTGGAGGTACATACCTCCAGCCTATCCTCAGGTGTCCAATGGCTGTCTCCCAGCCATGCTCAGCAAGGGACCAAGCAACAGCCCTGTCCACTGACTGCCGGAACATTCCGAACCACGGAGATCCACGTCTCCCCTAAATTGGTGTCTCGGCACAATGTTAGACCATAGCGACCGTGTGTAAGCCATACGTGATATAAAACGCCAGGTCACAGCCCCTCGACAGTTTAGTAACAGCAGTGATCCGTATAAGATCGTTGCCGCCGAGGTGCCTATTAAGAACATCGGGCGGTCCAGCATCCCCGACGGACATCAGGAATGGCCACAGTTCCCGCCCCCTTGTGCTGCGCATACCATACCATCGCATACGTGCGGATGCACACAGCCCAAGTCGGGGTCCACTCCTGTCGCCGCAGCATATACTGCTGCCCAGTGTACATAGCTGCGGCCCACCAGCCCCACTGCCACCGGTGTGTAGAGACACACAGGATCTGTAAAAGAGGAGAAGAGGTTAAGGACATAACTAGGTACTCGTACAGTGAGGGAACGTACATATAAGAAATTGCGCGTACACGCATGTCCGCCTCCGAGTACCCCAAACGCAGTAACATTACTTTGGCAAGGGTAGACCTATCCTGGTGGCAGAAAACAGGCTGGAGCATGCAGCTGGCACTGTCGAAAATTCATGTAGGGCACCAACCGGACAGATGTCTCCAATAAAACTTCGTAGCAGTCTGACTCCACTGCCTACGCTGTGCTGAACAAACTTTGAGGACCGTATCCCCACTTGAGCCCACTCATGTGTGACAGAGACATAGTCGAGTTCCAGTGCCCTATGAGACACATCCGCCTTACACAGATGGTACCAACTCTGGCACCCACTCACTGATGCGGAGCGCTCCAAAAAGGCTACCGTGGTAGCTGCGTGACCAAGAGCCACTTCACACCTATCCGAACATAAGTAATGCCAGCCTCGTGCAAGGTGGGTCAGAAACTCTGGGAACTGGGGTGACGCGTGTCCGGGCGGCGGACACGTTCACGTGTCCACCCCTCCAAAACACGACACATGCGGATGTAACTCACGCAGTCATTGAACCCCCCAACGTCGGCCATAAATGCCGGTGCCGAAAGTCTGAAGGCTAGAGTACGGGGGGCCAAACCCTGACTGCGAAGATAAACATGCATTGTAGAATCTGGTCCACAGATATTGACCACACTTGAGGTAACTGTAGTTACTCACAAAAAGTTCTAAATAGCATGAACGCATGGTGATACGCCTTACGCGTGCGAGGTGCCAATGACAGGCCCGGTTCACCTCTCCTCGCCAAACGTCCAAATATCGGCCGGGAGTGGCGAGTGGAATTCATCTGCTTCGGGAATAAGGCACGGAACCGGGGGATCTGCAGGCGGGATAAAGCAGCAGCAACCGTACTTGAAATCTAGGGCAGACCATAAGGTCTGATCTCCAGGAAGAGACCCCGTTAAAACCCAAGAGTAATTTGAGCCAGGCCGGAAGGTCCACCCATATGCCCTGATCAGCCGGACCCTGTAGTGACGTTTTAACAGGCCAGCCATGGCGTCACACAGGCGCCTGGCCAATGCGCTGCCGGGTGGAACCACCCTGCAGGCAAAGTTAAGGTGGCCATGAAGTAACTGCAGCTCACGAGGCACACTTTATGTTTGGCAATCAATGCCAAAATCACCATGGAGATCCGAGCCACTTTATTCATGGTTAACCCGGATGCCCGTGCGACAGAGTCGATTTAGAAATGTGAGCTTAGTAGCTGGGCCCTCGGTCTTTTCAGGCGCCAAGGTGACACCCAGTTCCCACCTGAGTGTCTGAAATGTAGTGAGGAGACGCGTGCACGTGTCCGAGCCCCGTTCACCCCGAACCAAAAGTCGTCGAGGTAATGGGCTAGAGACTGAGACCCCGACCTGCGAGCAAAGGCCCACTGAATGAAAGTCCCGAATCGTTCGAATGCTGAACATGAATTAACTCAGTCAGAAGGGGTTGGCCTTATCTAAGTAAAATTCCCCTTGGAACCTAAAAACCCAATAGCTCTAAATCCATTGGGTGCACTGCCAGTAATCGGAAAGCCAAGTGCATATCACACTGTGCCAGGAAAGCACCGGGACCGCATGAGCATACCACCCATAGGGGCTGAACCAACTACGAGTACCTGACTGAACAAGGTCATCAGGAATGGCATCCCTGACTGGATAACCCACAGGGTAAGCTAAATGGAGGATTAAATGACATTCACCCTGGTTCTACCTCGGTACTAGTCTCATAGGGGAGACTTTCAAATTAGGAAAGATGGTTCCAAGAAGGGACCCGCTACTCTCATAGCCTCAACTCCCGTAGCTGTGCACAGTGGAGCCACCTCTTCATTACCTTTCAAGGGAACTAGATTAGTAGCATCCTGGGACCCCTAACACCCCCAAATGGAATACAAAAGCCCCATTGAAAACCCTCCAGCAGGTACCCCGCATCATCCCTTCTTGGATGAGCTGAGTGCCATCGCTCCAGCCTGAGTACACTAATTGGGGAGGGGGGGGGCTTTGACAAGGCTAGTTCCTTCAGACGGAGCTCTGATTGCCCCCTGTGCACCCCTACCTCTGCCCTGTAACCCACTAACCCGCGGGCACGTGGAGGCGGCATCCAAGGGCCAAGTACCAGCCTGAATCACCCCACCGGTATCGGTGGGCAAGGCTGTGATAGTGCCCTGCCGCGGGAGCGCAGCCCTGGTCCTCCGACCTGAAGGCTGCCCCCCGTCTTGCGCAGGGCCCGCAAAATTCCTCCCCTTGGGCCGCGGTTTCGTCGCCGGTGCCTTCCGTTTGGGAGGCATATCTTCCAAGAAAGAGCAGGATCCCTTTCCAGGGATCAAAATCTTAGTGCCAAAAAACACAGAGCAAAGCAAGCTAAGGCTCTGTGCTAATTCTCCCTTCCCAGCCGGGAAGGATCAAGGGCTAAAGAGCCGCAGAGTACAGACAACAGCGACGGAGAAAACTTCTCCTCTCCGTCACTCTTTTTAAAATGGCAGCTCGTCTGCCTTGTGGCCACCCCTTTTATAGAGGCCACCCCTTTTATAGAGGGGTGGCCACGCCCCCTAACTCACCCGGATGTCTGAGTCCGGGTGGGGGCCCCCCCGCAAAGAGCGCAGCGGCCATTTTGGCGCCGCGCTTTCATTGTATCGTCTAGTCTTATTCTTTGTTACTGAGCTCTATATGAAAGTCTGATTGTTTTCTGTTTGACAATAAAATATCAAGGCTATCTTTCTTTCCCTCTATTTCTGCTACTTGGTTTTGTACTAGCTGAATTTTCTCTGCTGCTGTATTCTCATTTTCTGGGTCATACTGAATCCGATTATTATTCTGAGAAACTTTACCCCCTGGCTAGTCAAGACTCTATCGCTAGGAAAAATAAATTTATAGATGTCCTGTAATTCTAATAATCCCTACCACTATTCCTACACTGAAGATAAGGGATATATGTGTGTATAAGGGATATACTATACAGTAAAACCCTGACTTACAAATGCCTCGAGTTACATAAAATTTGACTTACATAATGATTTTATGCTGAAACCATTGTCCTGATTTACACGATTTCCCATGGGTTTGCTTCGATTTACATAAAAATTTCATTTTCCTATGGGTTTGCTTTGAGTTACGTAAAAATAATTTTTCCTATGAGTTTGTTTCGAGTTACAAAAAATTTCAATTTAAGCAAAAGCCTACGGAACGGACTTTTTTTCGTAAATGGTGGTTTTACTGTATATGTATGTGTGTAGTTTATGCTTACACAAACTATCATGACTATTACTTTGAAAAATGAGATTAGAACACAAACTTCCAAGAAAAATGTTAGTTATACAAATCACCATTGGTGATACCCCATACATGAATCCCCCCCCCCGTTGTACAGGGTATTGCCAATGGTGATTCATATAACGAACATTTTTTTTGTTATACAGCGCATCAGCAATAGCACAAAAATGCTTAGTTGTATGGATTTTTTGTTATGCGAAGCATTCATTATATGGGGTTCCACTGTACCCAATGACAGGAAGAAGAAAATCTTTAACTAATGGAGGCATCTGAATGTCACAGCAGGACACTTCCAGAAGGATGCAAATTAACTTTCTTTGTTTGATGATTAGTTTTCATAACTTAAGCATTGGATTCCTTTGAAGCCTGATTTCAAGACTGCCTCAATTACATCTCTCCAATACTAATGTGTTTTCATCTCTAATTACATGCCACCTTCAGCATCTGTATCTGGCTTCAGATGCTGATTCTGTCCTGGTCTGAGCATCTTCTTTTTCCAAAATAAACCAGATGTGCTTCATCTGAGTTTGAAGCTTGTGGCCTTTAAAACACTAAGCCATCCTAATAATCTTGGGGCATACAAGGACAATTCTATTAAGCCATTTAACTGATGAGCAAATGAAGTCTACCAATGGTTATGATGAACATTGCTGAAAGTCTTTCAAATCAAGAGGGCAGGACTGGAGCAATTTTATCTCTATTACCCTACATTGTATTGATTTTAAAATGTATACAGATACAGAAAGGAAAGCTCAAGGCATCTCAGCCTTTGTGGGAATCATTCTTCTGTTCATTACAAACCGTCTGAGTTTAAGTTGATTAGACCTCAAAGGAAGGGAGAAGAGGTTTTTTTAAAAGATGGTAATGGGTTTCTGGAGGTTGTCAAAAAGCTTGAAATCTGTTTATGCATACAATACACAACCATGTAAAAAGTCTATTGTGAACCAAATTAAAACAAGTATATAGAATGACTAAATGAAAGAGGGTATTGCTACATTGTTGTTGTTGTTGTTGTTTCATTTTATATTTTTAAGCAAAACCCTCAGCATATTAAATTCCCTTGGGGTCACCCTGTCAGTGTCAGTTCTTTGGCCAGGATTTAGTTGAATCAATCCTAATTGAAATTCTGCACAGGTCTGGTATTCTGTGGAGACTGCAGCTGAATGACAGTGCAGTGGCAGGAAAGATAAATATGCTGGCAAATGAGATCCAGGATCTCCACAGAGGATGGAATAAATTACTTTACCAATAGAGTGGAGGTAATATGTGGGAAGAAAGAAAGTGACATCGAAGCAAGCTTAATACCTGTTTGTTAAAGGCAAGGTTGGGGAGGGCAAGAGGAAGAACACACAGTTAAGATTTACTTAAAAAAATTGTTGTACACACCATGTTACAGTTTCCTATTCATTGTCTTTGTATCATGAAAAATGATTACTGCGTGCACTTTAATTCCGCTTCATGCAGGAGGAAACCTGCCTGTATTGGAATTCATATTGCATTCCGTATGTAGCTCAAGGCCTTGTAGAAACTGTGGTATAGCATATTGATTAGTCATTTGATAAATATACCACATGGCACATGGAGCTTAAGGTGCTTCATGCAAGATGTATTTAAATGACCTTGGCTAATTAGTGTGAATAGCTAGAAGGCACTCTTGTGTGATGAAGAGTCACACGATGTGAATGTGAAGATTTAAGAGCTGGTCCAAGTTAAAGTTAAACAATGAAAAACCAGCCAACCAGCCTGCATTGAAATTCCTTGAGATTGGGAGAAGGGAGCTCTGCTTTTGAATATCCCTCTAACTCCAGCTAGATTTCTATCCCTTCAATTCCTTCAGAGATAATTATATCAATCAGAGCCATCTTAGAAGCAGAATTAGTGAATATTGGTTTTGATTTCTCTTCCTCCAGAATGTTAACTCAGTCGTCCTTCCACACCATTTAGCAAATGGGCAATTCCACAACATATGACTAATTCTTCTGAGAAATGTTTGAGGTGTTACCTACTATTAGATAAGGCTTGTGTCTATATAAATTCAGCCTCTCTCTCTCTCTCTCTCTCTCTCACACACACACACACACACTCTACAACAACTGTGGGTGGTTTACAGAAGATGACGATATCAAGCACTAAAAACATATAAAACCCCAATAAAACATACTAAATTCCAATTAAAAACCCACCCGCACTCATCATCAAAAGAAAGAGACTTCTCAACTGTTAATTTTAAACCAGCCAGCAGGCGGGGGTCACCCCTCCAGCGGCACCCCACACCTGCCCTGCCAGCCAGGTTTTCAGATCTTTCTTGAAGGGCAGCAATTCCGTCTGTAGTCGCAATTCTACCGGCAGGAGGATCCATAGGGCTGGTGCGGACACAGAAAAGGCTCTCCTATGTGTGCTAGAGAGACAAGCTCCTCTAGCTGATGGTAAGAGTAGAGAGCCCCTCCGGTCCACTCTGGTTGGATGGACGGATGATCTCGGGGCGATGCAGTCTCTTAGGTATCCTGGCTCACTACCATGTAGGGCTTTAAAGGTCATCACCAGCACCTTGAATTGCACCCGGAGGCAAATTGGTAACCGGTGCAGCTTCTGAAGCAGAGGTGAGGCATGAGCATAACACCCACACCCAATCAACACCCAGGCAGCTACATTCTGGACCAACTGCAGCCTCCGAATGGTCGTCAAGGGCAGCCCCATGTAGAGCGCATTGCAATAATCTAGTCTAGAGGTGACCAGAGCATGCATGACCATGAGCAAGGAGTCCCTGTCCAGGAGCGGGCGCAGCTGGACAATCACCCGAATGCTGTAAAAGACACGGAGTCGCTCCAATACAAGATTTAGCATAGGAAATTAGGATCTATAATGGTCTGACAGATAATAACCATCCTATATCTGGCAAAACCTATCAACATAACCATCACTCAAGTCTATGCTCCAACTACAGATGATAAAGAAGAAGAAATTGAAAGCTTTTATGCACTATCCAGGAAGAAATTGTTTACACACCAAAACAATCCTGACTGGAACATGAAAGTAGGAAATAAAGCAGTATCAAATTTCATTGCAAAAATTGGTCGAAGGGTCAGAAACAAAGTAGGAGAATGACTTGTAAAGTTCTGCAAAAGCCAACAACATGTTTATTGCAAATACATGCTTCAAACAATTGAACAGGTGTCTGTACACACATCACCAGATAGACAAAAATAGAAATGAAATAGACTGTAATTGGAAGCAGGAGATGGAGGAACTGTATTCTCTCTGCCAAAACAAGACCAGGAACAGATTGTGACACTGATCATGAACTGTTAATATCTGACCTTAGAGTAAAGCTGAAGTAGAACACTAAAGGAATCCTAGTGCCAAAATAGAATTTAAACAACATTTCTTGTAAATTTAAAGTCCACATAAAGAATTTGAATTACTAAGCTCAGTTGAGCATGAACCAGAAGAACTGCAGATTGAAATCAGAAATATTAGGGAAGAATGTAAAAAGACAAATCATGTGGTAAAAATAAAGAAAAAACAGGATGAATGATGGAAGAAATACTTAAAACTGCAAAGGACATGTGAGAAGCAAAAGTAAGAGGTAACAAATGTAGGTAAGAATCTTGAATGCAGTATTTCAGTGACAGTCATACGAAGACAAAGCAAATTTTGTCTACATGATAGTAATTGAAAACCAGCACAAAGAAATAGAAGAGATCAGCATAGGAGGAAAAACAAGCGAGACCTTCTAGAAGATTGAGAAATCAAAGGGAAATGTATACCTAGATTAGGAATACTGAAAGGCCAAGAGGAAAGCACACAATTTGACTCGGAGAAATTAAAGGGGAAGTAGAAAGAATGTACAAAAGACTTATACAGAAAAGCTGAAAGGCTGGTAGACTCCTAGGAAGAGGAATTCTCTGATCAAGAACCTGCAGTTCTAGAAATTGAAGTGAAGACTTCTCTGAAAGAAATAGGAATAAATAAATCACCAGGAGTAGACAGAATACCAATAGAATTATTTCAAACCACAGGAACTGAATCTGTCAAAATTTTACCAAGAGTATGTAAACAAGAGAGTTGTAAAACAATGTAAGGGACACATTTTTGTTCTCCAATAATGGCAGTGTGGCCATCAGTGATCCACAAAGAACAACTTATTGCCTGCAGGGGTCAGATTACACCGTAAGGTAAAAACATATGTTTCTTCCTATTACCACTTGCTGCTGCAGCCAATGCACATTTCTCTGCCCTAAGTGTGCTGTCACCCACATTGACCAATTAGAAAACAAGAGCAAACCTATTTGCCAAATGTGAGCAAGATTGTGTTAGCATAAGCAGTGTTCCCCTCTTTCCTGCTTCTGAGACTCCTAACATCAGTAGCTTCAGCTGATGGTCTCACTGACTAATTGTAGGACCAGCCCTGTATGGAGCTCAGGTTTAATAATGGCATAAACAGATCCCCCCCCACACACACACAACATAGTGTTTTATTTCTGCCATTGCAAGTTGCAGCAATAATGGCAACTATGGAGGTGCCCACGCCTCAATATTTCATCTTCTACATTGACTTCATGTCATTTGAGCACAATGTGCCAGCAAGTGGCTGCCTATTTGCACAAAAATGGCAAATATTGGTAGAAAAAGGAAAATGGACTTTCTGAGAGTGAAATCAATTCCAAAATATGTCCTCTGAATATATTTGGTATGATAACAGTGATAAGAATGATCCTTTTGCCTTGCAAATGACACCAGGAGAAATATATTTGTATATTATAATGGTCGAAGCACAGCAGTTAAACATCACAGAAATATGGCATCACTGCACACCAGATAAATCTGAGAAATAGCACATTTTTAAAGGGGAAGGTAGAATCCAGATAAACTATTTTATACAGTGTTGGTAGCATACAACAACTCTCCCATCATGGTCAGAGGGTCAAGGCAACAGATGTTTCAGCTTTCACAGGTTGGGAATGGTGCTATCAATAAATATGCACATCTGCTGCCCATGTAGACAAAATGTATTTGGCTTGCTATATGCTTGCCCGTCTGTTGGAATGGCACCTTGCCTACTCACAAGTTGTTGAGGCCTTGCCATATGGCAGAAATCCCCGACGATGAAATGTTTGTTTGGCCAGCTTCTATTCCTGTCAAAGCGTACATTTCTCCTGGAAGCACAGTTGGTGTTAGCATTACTATCGTTCCTCGATAGGCACTCTGCAAACTGCATTGGCACCAGACATGCTGCTTGCTTGCCTGCCTGCCACTTTCTTTCTTTTCTTTCTTCCTACAAAAACAAAAACAACAACAACAACAACAACAACAACAACAACAACGTTTGTCAGGTCAGTTCTGACTGGTGATCCTTTTCAGGGTTTTCTAGGTAGAGAGACTCACAAGTGATTTACATGGGACTGTACAGTCTGTCCAATGCTACACAGGCTGGCTCTTTTGGGATGGGCAGTGGAAAGCTGAATCCCCCACCTCTGAGGTTAGCAGATACCTAACTCACTACAGCTGACTTATATGGGGTGCTCTATACATTGTGGTTGTGTTTGGTTAGGGCTGAACTGAATGATGACTAACCTGTGTAGCAATGGATAGAATGTTTACCTGTAAGTAAACAAACAACATTAAATATACAGCTAAAGTTATCTTTGAAGGATCACTGTGATCTCTCCCTCCTCCTTTCAATGGCAATTCGGGAAAACTGGATATCCTTCTTCAACCACAACAACTGCATCATGCTCATGACTGTGACAGAATAATAGTGGGGAGGACTATAGAGAAACAGAACATTTCAGGTAGTGTGCAAGGTCAAATACTATTTTACTTACTGTTAGCAATTATACTTCTATACCACCCGATAGCGCTCAGTGCACTCTCTGGGTAGTTTACAGGTAATTAGCATCCCCCCACAATATGCTGGGTATTCATTTTACTGACCTCAGAAGGATGGAAGGCTGAGTCAACCTTGATCTTCCTGTCAGGATCAAACTCACAACATTTTTTTCTGCAGTATAGCAGTTTGACCACTGCACTTCTACAACTGCTTGCAGTGGAAGAACAATATCAATGTGAAGAGATACCAACTGCAAGTCTACAATGCATGGGAGTATCTCTACCTCCTTCTTGTGTCCCCAGCAATAGTTATAGAGATGTATGTTGGCTCTGAAACTGGAGGAATCAATAGCCATCATGACATCAGGATATTGATAGCCTTATTTGTCACAAATTTACTTACTGGTAATCCTTTTAAATAACCAGGCATATTATTGGTCATCACTTCATCTTGTGGTAGTGGATTGTACAGTTCAACCATTCACTATGTTAGCAACTAAACAATGGATAACAAATGCTTTGGGGTGTATTAATAAAATTTGTATAAGCAGATGGTGTGATAAATGGGCACAAATATTGGCTATCTTATTCTAATAAGAATAAATCTTTGGAACACCATCTGTAATATAATGCTTATATTAAATTCTGTTTAAAGGTGAAATAATGGAGTAGTTGGCCATTGATGTCTCTGGCATCTCCAAATGATGTATCTATAGATCAATACACCTTAAGACATTTCAGTTCTTGCAAAAGGAACCAGGAGCCAATATCCCATCTCATTTCATCTCTGCTGTTCCTAATTAACCTTCCTCCAGCTGTTAGACTTTGTGTCCTTGGGGATTCTTCTGCAAGACCTCTGGAATATTGGTGTTGGGAAGAATGATGATATCTTGGTGGAGAGACTAATAACAGAAAACAAATGCAGAAAAGCAAGAAGTCCACGACTCTCCCATTTCCACTACAATTTTCTGTCCTGTCAAACTGGCAATGTGGTGTACTAGTTATAGTGCTGGATTGGGACTTAAGAGATCCAGGTTCAAATTCTTCCTAATTCTGATGACCTTGGACTAGTCACTTTCTTTCAGCCAGACCTACCTCATGAGTTCTTGTGAAGAAAAAGTGTGATGAAGGCAAATTTGTTGCCTAGAACTCATTGGATGAGAGACAATATGCACATGCCACCCACCCACCCACCTATCCAAGAAACTCTCTAGGAGGGGTAGGGCAAGGACTGTTGAAAGAACAGAGAAGCTATTCAGCCAATGAGTCATAATCAGAGTGTGAAGAATTTGACAGTTAAGTGAGCAGGGATCCTACTCTCCCTCCACTTTTCAGAGCATCACTAAACTTGAAAGAGCTCTTTCTAAATAGGGTTCACAGGCAGAGCTGGTATATTTCCAAAAGTTATCTGTACCTTTTGACCAGGACCTTGCCTTGACTATGAATTGTTTCTACTTTCCCTATTAGAGATCCTCTGTTTTTTCTTTCATTGTTGAAAGTTCTGGAGCTGGATCATGTAAACAGCAAGGGCTTAGATCTCCTTAGTGCAAAATCCTCCGCTGTCAGCATATTGTCAAGTGCACTTTCAGTCCAAGATGTGCTGTGGTTGATAGTAAAGACTTCTTATGAAATTGCAGGGAACCTGACAATTACAGACAATTCATGGGGATCTTGAAAGGAACCTTTCCTGTGCTCAGTTTTGCCGGCACTTCTTCTTCCGTGTTTAGGTTAGATGTGAAACTGCCAAAATGAAGGCACTCTAAGGTGAGTTCATTCAGCAGTTCCTTTTGGCTGACCTAGTGTGAGAAAGATTAGCTGGCAATGCAAGGTTGTTGTTACCAGGATACACCCAATTTTAATTCAAAAATACCACATTCTTTGAGGAAGCTCTTTCTGTGTACCCCTTGCTGGTACTGAAGAAAGTGTTTTAGATTGGAATAATAAGAGTAGGAGATCTGGGTTTAGGCAGAAGGCCTAACTTAAAAATACCTTACTTAAAAACTAGCAAAATGCATGTTGTATGTCAACCCAAGAACCATTGTTGGTTAGTTGATGTCTATATGCTATACAGCAATATCATATCCATATGACATAACTAATTTGTATACTGGGCATACAGTTAAGATCTCTTTACCCTTGTTATTCAAGTTTCTACCAGATTGGAAATACTGTCTTCCAAATCAGATATGTGCAAGAGTAAAACACTCCAGAGAAAAAAAAACCACAGCTGATTACTCTAAAGGCCTCTTATATTTTCAGCTCTGTTTATATCAAGTTAAATGATTTACTAGCGTTTTGTTGTAAAAAAAGCAGACAAAAACATGTCCGCGATGCCACCAATATAATTAATGCCACAATCAGCTGAATGCATACATGCATATACTGATTTGTATGAGTGTGATGGTACTCTATGAACATTAAGAGTATTTATAGAGGATACTGACATATACAGACATATACTGAAACAGATGGTTGATTCTCGTACCCTAATTCCATCTGCTCTGAATAGCAGATATACTCTCTGGAGATCCAAATCATGTGTTTCCATGACTCTACTAGTTAGTGCTGCTTCAAATTTATTTGAGACTTCTTGCACACAAAATATGTGCTCTTTCAATGAGATAATTCTCCTTTCTCTATATTATAAATGTTCATTTATAAACATTTTTGGAGTGAATGAAATAGGAAGCTAACAAGACATGTTTGATTCAGTTTTGATTCCTTCTAGAATGAATGTATTGAGCAACAAATTATTGTTGCTCAATACAACAATATTATTGTAACTTGCTCTACATGGGGCTGCCCTTGATGACCATCCGGAAGCTACAGCTGGTTCAGAATGCGGCTACCCGGGTGGTGATGGGGTGCGGGCGTCATGGCCGGATTTAAGCATAGTCTACCTAGGCTGCAGCCTATGGGCCGCACCACAAAGGGAGGCCTGCACCACAAAGGGGGGCCCGCACCACGTGATTCTACGGTTTTGTAGGTTAATTTTTTAGAAAATACTTTTCCCGGTAGGGCCCGTGCCACAGGTTCAGCCTAGGGGCCCACATATCCTAAATATGTCACTGGCAGGAGTTATGCCCGTGCCTCGCCGTTGCTACGGGAGCTGCATTGGTTGTGTGCTTCTGGGTGCAATTCAAGGTGCTGTTTTTGACCTTTAAAGCCCTTCATGGTAGTGGGCCAGGATACCTAAGAGACCGCATCACCCCAAGGTTTTCAACCTGTCCTACGAGGGTGGATCGTAGGGGCTCCCTAGTGGTCCCATCAGTTAGGGAGGCACATCTCACTGGGACCAGGAGGAGAGCCTTCTCGGTATCTGCTCCGGCCCTATGGAACCTCCTGCCACTTGAACTGCACCTCCAGGTAGAGTTGCTCCCCTTCAGGAAGGCCTTAAAACTGTAGCTATGCCAGCAGGTGTGGGGTACAACTGGTACCACAGCCCAGCCCTGTTGGTTTATTTAGCCCTGCCTGGGTTTTTTATTTACTCCTGCCTGGATGCCCTTCTTTTTTTAAGGGAATTGGAGAGGTTTTATGGATGTTTTAAGAGAATTTTAAAGTATTTGATTTTAATTCGTATTGGTATGGGTTTTAACTGATGTTGTGAGCCGCCTTGGGTCACTTAGGTGAAAAAGGTGGTTATATAAATTCAATAAATAAATAAACAAACAAGAAAACAACAAACAAACAAACAAATAAATAAATAAAGCAAATCTTATTATTCTATCAAGTTTTTTCACCATTCACTAACTGCACACCTTTTTGAGTTTGGATATGGCAACAGAATCTTTTTCAGTAGAAGCTTTCGGTACGTGCTATTTTATTTTTCCAGAATATCTGCAAGTATGTGAAGCTCCAAAGGGGCTGCCATTTTCCTTCCAAACATTCCGATGTGGATCAACAGCCTCATTTTCCTGGTAGAATACAATGGCAGCCACCAGGAATAGCCATAGATATCACCCCTTCTGCTACTGGTGGCAAGAGCAAAGCAAACAAACAACATAACAAACAAACAAAACTGCAGCCAGCCAAGCAAGCAATCTCAATTAAATTTTTACAAATGCTATTGGAAGAATATGACAACTACCAAATTGAAATGACTTTACACAAATTCACGATAAGATGAACTTTATTCTCTGAATGACTCACAAAATGAATGAGTTCTTTAATAGAAGAAACTAGCTAGAGTAATGAAATAGTTTGTTGTTCTTGTACACACTCCTATATTTTCTGTTGATATTTCCTTAACCATTAAACTAATTTTAGTGTTCAATTGCTGATGAAAGATAACTCCAGACATAAAGCAATAGCACTTTGCTGGTTTCATTATCAGATAAATCTCTCAAGGATTAAAGCTACTTATATTTTGTCTCACCCTAAGAGGGCAGTTGTACATCTGAAAATTAAGAAGGGACTTTACTACATAGTAAATAGCTTGCATATATAGTTGCATTTATATCTGGTAATAATTTCATGTGTTCCACAATTTTAATATGTTTTTGAACTGCTATATAAAGATAACACATTATTTCTATCAAACTAGAGCCTTTCCCTGAATAAATGCAAGCAAAACATTATTAATGTCTTACTAGAAATTGATTATATTTTATAGAGAACATTCTGATCTCAAAAAGCATCTAAATGTTGCAACAGTGATGGCAAAGTATTCCCCACCCCACCAGATAATGACAAGTTACTTTTCAGCACTGAGGCCATTTGGACTCAAGCAAGCATTATCTTTGAAAGTCAAATTATAGAATGTTTCTGCTTTTCATTGTATTCTAAACTGTGATCTTCCAGAGAAGCTGAAGGCAGGAAATTCAGAGCAGATAAGCAAAAGTGCTTCTTTATTCCATATACAACAAAACTTTGCAATTTGCAGCCAAAGAATGCCACAATGGCTGCCAA
This sequence comes from Bradypodion ventrale, assembly GCA_035047345.1. Taxonomy (NCBI): domain Eukaryota; kingdom Metazoa; phylum Chordata; class Lepidosauria; order Squamata; family Chamaeleonidae; genus Bradypodion; species Bradypodion ventrale. Next base: position 445,809,890 of record JAWDJE010000001.1, on the reverse strand, counting down.
TTGAGATAGGGGACTAGATTTTTTCACAGAAGGGGCTTTGGTGGACACTAGTCATACTGGATTTATGCCCACAGTTTCAGTTATCTATAGGTCTAAAAGATTCAATTTAAAAAAATCTCTGAAATACATACGATATATGTATTTCTATGGCCATTGCCATACCTGATCATCAGAGGCCACTGTCTGCAATTTGGTGTTTACAAAGAATGGAGGTTGACATTTTGTTAGTTCTCATGTAGAATGATAGAGGCATTTGAAACACATACATACATACTTTTTGTATGTATGCTGGGAAAAGAAGGAAGAGTTGGTTATTGCACTTTCACCCTGCTTTTTAACTTCCAATAGGCAATTGGTTGTCTAGTGCAGGAACAGAATGTGGGATTTGACAAGATTTTCACCTAATATAGGATAGCACTTTTGTTCATAAATCTAGGTCTGAGAATGAGCACAGTGTAGTGGATAAAGTATTAGACTGAGACTCAGGAGACCTGGGTTAAAATTCCAACTTAAATATGGAAATCTAATGGAAGTAGTGATAAACCGCTCCTTTAACATCTCACAGACCTAGAACATCCTTTTAGAGTCACTATAAGTGAGAAACAATTTGATAGCATATCGTAACAATATAGATAGGTTTGCTGGCAGATCTCTAGCATTTAATTTTATTTCACAAGCTAAAATAAACTAAAATAAAATCAGGGCTCAAAATCTTCTATTCTAAATATGTCTTTTGCACTAGTTCCCACTTTATTAGAAGAGATTGTGACTTGAACTCTGTTCATTTCTGGTACAAAGGAGCACATCCTACTTTCTGCTCAGTCTAGACCATGCCAATTAAGCTACTCCACATTGGAATATTTTATTCATCACAGTTTTCTCCAAGGAGCAAGCAGTACACACTGTTTTTCCTGTCCCTGTTTCATATTCATTACTCCTTGGCATATAGAAGGAGAAGAAAAGGAAACAATGGAAGACTTTCCTTTCCTGAGATCTAAGGTCATTGTAAACGGTGACTGAAGCCATGAAATAAAAAGATCCTTACTCCTTGGGGAGGCAAGCTATGGGAAACTTAGGCAGGATAATAAAAAGCAGAAGTCTGCATAGTTAAAATGATGGTTTTTCCAGTAGTAATGTGTTGCTGTGATCGCTGGACCACAAGGAAGGCTGAGCATAGAAGAATAGAGACCTTTGAACTGTGGTGCTAGAGAAGACTTTTCAGAGTCCCCTGGACTGTCAGTCCTGAATGAAATCAACCCTGCCTGCTCCTTGGAAGGACAGAAACTGAAGCTGAAACTCAAATACTTTGGCCACTAAAAGAGATGAGAGGACTTATTAGAAAAGGCTCTGATGCTAGGAAAAATTCAAGGCAAAAGGAGAAGGGGACAGTAGAGGACAGGGTGGTTAGACATCATTGTTGATGCAGTGGGCATGGATTTGGGTGAACTCCAGGGTACGGTGGATAACAGAGGAGCCTGGTATGCTTTGGTCCATGGGCTTGCTAAGGGTCGGACTTGACTATTCAACTGAACAACAACATCCAATGGAAGTGGTGAATGTGTTAGGAACTGGTTGCTGTGACTTGTAAAAAATCTATGGTGCAGTCTCCATTTAATAGGTAAATAATTATTTCCCTGTGTAAGGTCCATATATTTTCTGTTCATCTTTTATTGCACCATTTTCTACCTTTGCAAAATGCTAATGCAGTTTGCCCCATGACTCATCTACAGCATGTCTCTTTGCAAGATGGTGCCCATTTAATTCCTCCCTCAGCAACAGCTGCTCTGTAATTTCCTGTGACATAATGCAAATGTATTCTCCAGCCATCAGGTAAAGTGAGTCCCTTCGAGCGAGTTTCGGATGTGCTCTTAGAGATGCTCACCATTCTGTCAAACATATTCCACAGTCATTATCTTTTAGAGCAGGCAGAATGCAAAAGAAAATGTGAAGGGATCATTTTGTCTGTCTCTGTACCTCTTTTCTCCCTCCATCACAATAGGCCTATTCATTTTAATGGAAGGCGTGTGGTTAAATCTCCTGTGCAGCTTTGAAAACCTCTGCTTATGATTTTTTTAAAGCCTCCATTTTATTCTAACCTCCTCCCTCGCTATTAACACAAGCAGTCAGTCAGCGAGGTTAGTTGAATGTATGGAGATAGATATTAGATAAAATGAAGAGGCCTTTCATGATGAATGTGGTACTTAAAAAAAGATATTGATGCTCAACTCCTACATCAAAAGCAAAAGTAATAATCTGGGAGTTTGAAGTACACTTTTGTTTATGTAGTTCTTTTAAAATAAGCAGCAGTGAGGAGGCCAGATGGATAATTTGGCTAGAAGTCTCTCCCTTTGAAAGGGTGAAAAATAAAATACCAGGAAAATGGCATTGCTGCAAGTCCAGTTTAATTTAAGAACACATTGATATCTGAATGGCATATTCACACTCATTCAGAACCAGAAGGCACACCAATTTGTGGCATAAAGCATACAGATGATGCCTTGTTTCTGACTGGCTTGAAGACATGGTTATGGGAAGAAAATGAACTTGGCAAATGTAGAAAAATCTCTGTGTCACTTATGTATTTTGCAGTGTTTTTTCTTTTGTTTTCAGCTTGGGTTTTGTTTGTTTGAGGATAAAATGTCACCAGACCCATAAAACAGATTGTTTCCCTCCCCTCCCCTCCTCAGTTTTATGTGATAACAAAAGGCGTAAATGATGCCCCAGTGTTAATAATTGTGTAAAGGTGATGCCTAGGAACCACGGATGGGAGAACAGTTCCATTGTGTGAACTGGTGGATGGAAAATGATAGACAGAAAAAGCCTCTGTTTAAATCTGCTAATCCTAATGACTGCAACAAAGAGGGAAGGAATATTTTATTTCTTTTGTCAGATAGGGAAAGAGTAGCAGAGAGATTAAGGTTCCTGTTTTGACACATGTATTCAATTTGTCTCCCTCACACTACCAGCAATCCTGAAATGAAAAGCTTCATCATGTGTAGAGCCAATTGAAGGACAGAACCCGCAGTTTCCAACCAATACACAAATGCATCAGTGTGTTAAACATGTCAGATCCTCTTTTTTTTTACTTTCATGGCAATTTTGGAGGCAAAAGCTTTTCAAAAACGAATGAGGGAATGGGTGGGTGGGTGGGGGTGGGCAGGCTGCAATTGAGAGCATTCACGACTGTTAGATGCACCACAGTTGAGTGAGGGAGCATACACTTTTTAAGCAAAGGGTTCTGGGCCTTCCTAGCACGACAAGGATGTGAAAGGCAGAGACCCTAAAGAGTTCTCTAGCTACTGCCAATCAGAGCAAGTAGGATAGATGAATGGTCAGCTGCTTATTTGGATCATGAAGACTTACTCCTATCCTGAACAGTTGTTGTTGAATTATTTGTCTTCTTGAAATATCCACCATCACCTGTGCAAATCCCTACTGAGATGTTAGGGCAGTGATGGTGAACTTTTTAGAGACCAAGTGCCCAAACTGCAACCCAAAACCCACTTATTTATTGCAACACAGTGGGTGAACTTTGTGCTTGGGGGGAGGAGGATGAAAGTGCTCCCATTGGGCTGCTGGGCAGAGGGGCAGAGTGAGCTCTGTGTTGGGGTGATGGCGCATGTACCCACAGAGTTGGCTCTGAGTGCCCCTTCTGGCACACATGCCATAGGTTCGCCACCACTGTGTTAGGGAAAAGCCCAGAAAGGTAACCCAGGAATGTATGAAGTGATGATAAGCATACTGGCCTCACTTGGACTGAAGAAGTTTGTTTGTTTATTTATTTTTTTACATTTCCTTCATTGAAAGATGGCTCATGTGTTGAAAGGACTAGTGGGGCAACATTTCCTGTCTCACCTCTGAGTTTTCATGGAGTCTTTGTGCCATAACTCTATGATGTGCATGCTTCATGCATGGATTTGTGGGTGTATCCCAGAAACCTCATGCTCTCAGGGATGTGGCCTGCAGAACACCCTCTTGGCTTCATTTAGATGCAGAACTCTTTCACACAAGTAATCAAATGAAGGAGATATTGTTTGTTTGCATAGAGGTACCAGCTGAACATAATGCATGGGGGCTGAAATACTATTTTGTAAGTTATGACATAATTTGCATTATGTGGCCATGCTGTGGCCATTTGGGGAGCATTAAATTCTTCTTCCTCTCTTCCAGTTTCTGGGGCTCCTCATTGATCTGGGGAAACCTTTGGGAGTTGTGGAATAGGGAACAAAACTCTCCTGCCTGAAAATTACCCTCATTGATACTGGCACCAGGATCCAGATTAGCAGGATTGACCCCCCCCCCAAGGCACTAGAGTTCCTTCCCTCGTTCCATACCTCTCAAAGTATTCCCTAGGTTGAAGCAGAGTCTTAGGGACTCCCTAAAACTTTAGTGGGGGGGGGGGTGGGGGGAAACAAATCTTTTGTGCCACTGACATCACACAAGTTATTGATCATTGTTGGCTGCTATTCATATCCATTTTCCTGGCATAAATAATGAAATAGGATGGAAGCACTCCAACAAAAAGCAAGGTCCCAAACTGAGGATGCTTTTATAGGTTAGAATCAACACCTCACACCTGATGTGGTAGAAAAAAGGTATAGAGTTCAAACCAGCCAGGTTTGGGGAGATGTGAGAAAACCTGCTAACATCTGTAACCAACCAAACTGCTGCATTCTGGACCTGTTGAACTCTCTGCATCAGCATCAATGGAAACCCCACAAAGAGAGCATTGCAGTAGTCTATCCTTGAGATTACTAGTGCATGGATCAATGTTATTAGGAACTCACCATCTAGATAACGTCATAGCTGAGTGATGTGGCACAGGGTGGGGAAAGGCCAAATAGACCACAACAGTTAACTGATGTTCTTCCTCTTTGATGGGATTTTTTAAAAGTATAGATCTAAAAAATACGAAGACAATATGGCAAATTCTAACATCTCCTAAAAGGGTACAGGCCCTTTATTTGGGCACAAACAGCTCAGCAGAGTGTTGTGGAGGGGTAGGGCTTCTGGACATCTAAATGATCCATCTAACTCAACTCTGTTGATTTATAATAATAATAATAATAATAATAATAATAATAATAATAATAATAATAATAATAATAATAATAATAATAATAATAATAATAATAATAATTATTATTATTATTAAGATTTCTATACTGCATTTCTTCCCCTAAGGGAACTCAAAGCGGTTTACATAATGCAAAATACAAAATCTAGAATACAAAAGCAACACAAAATCTATATCTATCTATCTATATCTATATCTATCTATCTATAAAAATGACAATTATAAAATTATATATAAACATCAATAGCAGCACAAAAGTATACAAAATATAAAATGTCCAAGTACAAATCATCACCGAAAATAACAATATAAAAATATACCCCAACACAGTCCCTTCCAAGTCCTTTCTAGATGGGTGGGGTGGGGTGCGAAAGCGAGCACAAGTCCTAACGCTCCTTGATAGTGCTGTTCAAAGTTTCAGGCAAGTGCCTTTCACTGTTCTACCTGGAAATGGTTGGGTTTAATCTTTAGTCTTTAGCAATCAAAGTTCACATTGTAGCATTGAGCTATATGTCCCTATACGGACATTGCACTCATATTACTGTGATATATACAGTTGCAGCCTCTTGAAAAATCTCTGCAAAAAGACATAGATCACACCATTCATTTGTAGACCACTACTGCCAAGACTCAAAGCAATCAAATTAAGCAGTTTAAAAAACTCTGGAGAGTCCCCAGCTTGAATCTCTTTGTGTCCTAGCTCTAAAAGTGATGTAAGTCCCTATATATAAAACTGGAACGGTTCCATTTTAATTAATAAGTAGAGTCTGATTTTTTTACTGATGTCTATGTCTGCATTAGCAAAAGGCTGAAATATGATGTCTCCTGGAATTATTGTTTTCACTGTAGGCTTTATCAAATTTCCTACCTACTGCAAGACGTTTCCTTAATCTCTCAGCTGTTAAAACTACAGTTTTTTCCCCATAGCATGTTTCTCATTCATATTCCACCTGACCTCTATCTTCAGTGCCTACACACACCTAATCTTGTGGAGGACTGCCCCTACTCCTCTAACTACCACTTCTTACAAGGCTAACTTTAAAATGGATCTGTGTGTGGGTTTTCAGAAATGCTGGGTGAACTTCAATACTTAGAATAATTGCTCCCACCTCCAGAGAGGACAAAATGACTTTTTGAACCTTTTTAAAAGATAAATTTGAGAAATTGTGAGATACTGGCATTCTAGGAGCCCCTTGTGGGTCTCTGGAGGTATAGTAGGTCAAATGTTACAACTGCTTAGGTAAAGACAATCTGTATATCTTGGAAGGTGAGCATACACAAACGATCATGATCAGTCGCCTTCCAGTTATTCTTTGTTAATTTTCTGTGCCTTTATTATACTCCAAGAAGGGATGGCTCAGTGAATAGAATTTATTTATAAGCTGTTTTACCTCAAGCTCTGCTTAAGGTTCTGAAAAATAAAATAATACCAAGAAAAGAAGTCTTCCAGTGTTCAGTCATTGGCTGAGAAAGTTAAACACACACAGACTGAATTTGGTTGGTAAGAATGAGGACAAAAGCTTAATGAGGTGTATGTGTGTGTGTGTTTTGGTTTTAGGCCCTTTTGGTATGTTCCAATAGACAGCGACTGACACCCAATATCTCGAATAGCTTTTGAGCTTCCTGCTTTGATTCAAAGTTTATTAAGTGATTTTTCTGGGGTACACAGAATGAGCTTCCTTGAAGATTGTGGCATTTTTTGTACCACATTTAGGCATACCCCAGGCAATGGTCACCTTATGCTGGCTAATCTTTGTCACACTAGGTCAGGTGAAAGGAACTACAGAATAAGTTCACTAAAAGGTGGCCTAAAACCTTCCTGTTCTAGAATTAGAAGAGGATCAATTTTAGGGGCTATATGATTTAATAGAATTTATTCAAACACTTTATATAAGTGGCATTGTAGGGAAATTAGCCTGAAGATTTTGGGATGTGATAGTTCTTTGCCTGATTTCAGTCTTTTACCTTATTTTTGGGTTTTGTTTGATTGCAAAGCAGTTACTAAAGAGTTGAAGGAGCCATTCTTTTGTATTTTGTCCAAAATGTTTAATTTGCTCTATCCAAATGCTTTGCCATCCCCATATCTTCTTATGGCTTCCTCTAGTTCCATGAATATGAAGGCAGTAGAAAGTTCATTGGATTCATTCTGAATATCCCTTAGATATTTGACTTTTTATTATGCTTTGATTGGTCTTTCCTGCCAATAAAATAATCACCAACATGCAGCTGGTTCACTCCACTCCACTGAACTGTGCTTAAAGGTATTGTTGTCAAGAAGTGAAGGTTTCTAGTCAATATGTGTTTGTGTTCCTTCTCTCTATTGTTAGAAGAAATATTAATCTTAGAAACAGAGATGAAGAGAGACAGAAAGTGTATCTACGCTACACATTTGTTGCAGTTTGATTTCACTTTATGTACCAAAACCCCATGTCATGGAATGTTGGATTTTGAAGCTTGGTGATGGTCTTAGAACATTATGTTAGAAAGGTCTAGTGCATCCCTCCGGAATTATAACAGAAATGTCTGAGTACTTTGTCAGACTACAAATCCCAGCATGCTTCAGGATGGTGGTTATAACAAAGTGGAATTAATATGTTTTTACTGAGAAATATGAAAATCCTTTGGGGAGGCATGGAGAAAGCAAATACTTAACTACCTGAGATCCATACCAGTCTCTTCTCATTTTTGTGTGTGATCAGAATTGTTTATCTACAACTCTGCATATGACTATGTGATCAACAGTTGCAAAAATAGAAACTCCAAAAATCATTGGCCAGCATCCTACTTGAGACACTGATTCCATAAGCACAACCGAAGCAGTAGGGTACATATTTTGCAAGCTGACTGTTGCATGCTCGTTTGTAGTCTGACTGTGCAATTGTTTGGGATGCAAAATCAAAATAAATCTGTGAAAGTGATTTTATGGTCATAGCTAAACCCAACAGTGCCCTGCTAACGTTTTTAATACACCAAAGGCAATACAAACAAGGATGCAGAATTTCTGGGGTTGGTCACCCTTCTGAATATATTTACCTTTCTTCTAGCAAATGGTGCAGGGAAATAAGTAGTACAGCCAGCTTTAGTAACCATAGTTTTCCTTGGTCTTGGGGGTAGAGGGAAAGGTTATTGGTATCTATGCCAAACCTTCTCCCTGCTTACCTTTCATGATATGAAGAACAACAGAACTTAACAGTCAACCGTCACCAAAAAGGTGACCTCTTGCAATATAGATTCAGAGGAAATAGCTCTCATTTCCCATACTTTGCACATAGTGTAAATGTCCTTGTTGATTACTTCAGTAGCTATTTAGAAAGCTGAGTGTATGCTTGGCTTGGCACATAAAATGAATACAACATGGCAATTACATTGTCAAATCTCCAAAATGCCGGAATACTGCTGCAAAGAAATAACTGCAGAATCATTCTAGGTGTGATTAGAAGTAAGCGAGGGAGAAGCGAGAACAGAAAGGAGTCATTCTGTCCTCCTGGCATAATGCTTGTTGCCTTCCCCATTGCTTTCAATGATGGGAGACTGAAAGCTTGCAGCAAAGAGCTTACGTAGACTCTCTGTCCAGATGAAGTCCAAAATATTTTGCTGCCTTAGGATAAATAGCATATGGTACCCCTCCCCTCCATCTTTGCCAAGGTGCTTAGTAGAGTAAGCTATGTAGACGTATGAGACAGGAAAATCTCCCAGGAACATCTCTGCCAGTATAATTTTTTAAAAAAAATAACTAACAAATCATATCATTCCATCACATTTAAATTTTGTTGTCTGAGACAGTTGCGTCATTTTGCCTAATGGGAAGACTAATACTGCCTGATTTCATACAAAACCCCATTTTAGGAAGCCCTATTTAGATCCCTAGAACTAAACTAATACCTTTGGAAAGAGATGTCTTATGTTAGTGCTTGACTACAAGCCTAAATGCTGTGGGATTTACTCCCATATAAAATGAATGAACAAAATATTTTTTGCTGCCCACATTATTCAAAGGCTGATTCAAACTGTCTGGCTCTTTTCCCTCTGAAAGTGCCCCACCCCCTGCTGAGGGCTTCTACTTTTTGTGTCTATAAACTATAAATAGAATTTTCCTCTCCTAAACAAATGTTTCATTATATAAAAGGATAGCAATCTGCCCCCAAGTGTCCTTAAATTTCCCCCCAAAACTATGTTGCATGTTATTAATGCATCACATTGTCATTACTAAAGGCCAGGGAAATAGAAAGAAATATTATCCAGTTTCCTCTAGAGACCAATTCTGATATGGACCACTTGAAAGATTTAAAAAATTCAAAAGACAAGCAGCAAAAAATATTTCCCTTGCCACTTAGGAATGAAAAAAGAATGACATAAAACATAAATTATTGACAAAATCTCTCTCAATGCACCTCAAAATGCTTTTTAAAGAAAACTTTTGAAAGTAACTAGGTGTTACTTGTTACATCTAATCAACATAAATAACACTCATTTGACTGAAATCCAGTGTTAAGTCACAAATGCAGTAGTCCCATTGAATCAGTGGCCATATGGTGAGTCAACTCCTCTGTAAGTTCTCTTGATTAGTTGGATTTTCTCTAGCTGTGATTTACTACTGGATGTCAGCCATAGATATAAAAATAACTGCAAATTCTTAGCTGTATTACTAAAAAAATATGTTATTTTCAACCTATGCCTGACAGCATAGGCAACTCTAGCTACATAAGAACATAAGAGTAGGGCGAGTGGAGAGATGAGAAACAGGGAGATGGACTGGCTCAGCAGCTGTTGATGTTTCCTCAGCTGAGGACATTGAGCTGGGGCTCCGTCTGGGATGTGAGCTGTGCTCTGTCACCTGGGGACTCTGTGCATTGTGTATTGATGTTAAATGATATTTGCTGCTGCTCTGTATTGCTATATTGTATTTTGGGGTTATTATAGTGTAATTAGTGACTGATTTTTGTATTCTTGCTTGTGTATTATTGTTATGTATGCATGTACAATGTTACTTTAAATATATGAATGTAACCAGTCCACAATCACAATGTATCTCAGCTGTTAAGGAACGCGAGCAAGCCGCCCATAGAGGGCAGCTGCGAGCGTTCAGTCTCACATGGTTCACATTCCCCAAATCACGAACAGCCACGGGAACTTCCCCGCATGATCAAGAACTATAGAAGAAGAACTACAGAAGAGAGGCGTGACCTGGGCGAGGTCACGCCGGTAGCAGCCAATGAGCTACCGTGCAGCAAGATTCAAATGTATTGTGCTACTGTATATAATGAGATGTACCTCCGCCATTACCACATGTTCATCCTGATCATCAACCAATAAACCTGTGTTAGTCCTCACTGCGACTCCTTCTTTGTCTTCCGTGCAAGACACTAAATTGGTGACGAAGGTGGGATTGATGGCGAATCCCAAAGTCAAGCCATACCAGTTCGATGTCAGCGAGCCCGAACAATGGGAGCTCTACGAGTGCCAGTTTCGGCACACGATGGAAGCCGCCGGCGTCGATGACGACGCGAAAATGCGCTCACACTTCCTGGCCCAGGTGTGGCCGGCCGCGATGCGGATCTTGATGACCCTGGTGGCCCCCCGGAAGGTGGACGACGTGCCCATCGACCGCATCTTGGAGAGGCTTCGTGAGCATTTCCAGCCGCCGGTTTCGATCTTCCCAGCCCGGGTCGCGTTCCATAGGCGAGATCAGCGCCCAGGCGAATCCGTGTCCGCCTACGCGGCGGCCCTCAGGCTTGCAGCGGTGCACTGCCAGTGGGATGACCTGGACCAGGCCCTCCGAGACCGCATGCTGTGCGGTTTGAAGGACGAGGAGCTTCAGAGGCGGCTGATGACCCGCGACCACCGCCTCACATTCAACGAGGTACTGCGGGAGGCCCAAGCAGCCGAGGAGGCCAGGAGCGGGGTCAGACTGTTCAAGTCCCGAGGGACCGCGTCCGAGAGGGCCAAGTCACCAGTGCAGGCGGCCCGGCGGACACCAGCGAAGACGGCCTGGCGGGCCCCCAAGCCGCCCGCCGGCTCACCAGCAACGTCCGAGGAGTCGTCCACAACGGCAGACCCCTGCTCCAGCGAGGACGACGACGTCCAGCGGGTAAGGAAACGCGGGGAGAAGCGCGAGACCCGCGAAAGGCAAGACCGCCGCTGCAATGGTTGTGGGGCGTCCCACGACCGCACGAGGTGCCCGTTTCGTAAGGCCGAGTGCCACAACTGCGGCCGAAAGGGACACATCGCCAGAGTATGCAGACGCGGGCGAACCGAGGACAAGGGCGGTCCAAGCCATCCCCGGGAACACCAACGGAAGGCGACCGGCACCAGAAAGGTCTCAACCGGCTACGACGAGGAAGGCGTCAACCGCGTGGGCCTGGACCACCGGTGTTTTTTCGTTGAGGTACAGTTACAGGGGCTCCCAGTGAGAATGGAGATAGACTCAGGGTCGTCCTACTCCATTCTATCCCAGAGAGAGTATATGCGCATTCCCCCAGAGGCGCGGCCCAAACTGCGGGCCATGAAGTCACACTTGCGGGACGTGCAGAGAAATGGGATCCCAGTGTTGGGGGTGGGAAAGTTCGAGGTAAAATTCAAGAACTATTCCGAGAGACTGCCCCTAGTCGTCCTCAAGGGGGGGAGATGCTGCCTTTTGGGAACACAGTGGTTTGCTCCCCTGGGAATCGAACTATCCGGCATTAACGCCATTGAGACTGACCCAATGCGGGATGTGTGCAATGCGCACCCGGACGTTTTCAAAAAGGGGCTCGGAACGTACAGGGGCCCCCCAGTTTCCTTTGAACTGGACCCAGAAATCCGGCCCATCCGCCTCAAGCCAAGGAGAGTGCCCTTCGCCCTAAAGGACAAGATTGGGGCGGAACTGGACAATCTGGTGGGGCAGGGGATTTTGGTTCCAGTTGATTCGGCGGAATGGGAAACGCCGATTGTTACGGCCCTTAAATCAAACGGGGAGGTCAGGATTTGTGCGGACTATAAATGTACGATTAATAAGGCCATTCGGCCAAATGCATATCCGGTGCCCGTGGTCAGCCATTTACTGGCCACATTACATGGGGAGAGGTGTTTCGCCAAGCTAGATTTAGCGCAGGCATATCAGCAGCTCTCGGTAACCCCGGCTGCTGCCGCTGCACAGACGATCGTAACGCACAAGGGGGCCTTTAAGGTGACGCGCCTTCAGTTTGGCGTGAATTCGGCCCCCGGGATTTTCCAGGCCCTCGTGGAACGCCTATTAAAGGGACTCCCAGGGGTTCTCCCCTACTTCGACGATGTCCTGATAACAGCGGTCAGCGAGGTGGAGCTAGCTAGGAGGTTAGATGGGGTCCTCTCGGTTTTCGAAAAAGCGGGGCTTCGCCTACGAAAGGACAAATGCGTGTTTTTCGTGAGAGAGGTCGAGTTCCTCGGGTTTAAGGTAACCCCGGAGGGAATTCGGCCCTCGGAGTCCAAGGTTGCGGCTGTAAAGAACGCCCCTCGCCCCACCGCAAAGCCAGAGTTGCAGTCTTTCCTAGGGCTCCTCAATTTCTATCACTCATTCCTGCCTAGGAAGGCATCGGTCGCGGAGCCACTGCACGCGCTACTCAAGAAGGACGCGGCTTGGCGGTGGGGGGACAGGCAGGAGAAAGCATTCCTAGAGCTAAAGTCACTCCTTTCATCGAATGCTGTCCTGACCCACTTTGATCCGAGGAAGCCAGTGGTTCTAGTCTGTGACGCGTCCCCGGTGGGGGTGGGGGCGGTCCTGTGCCACGTGCTAGAGAGCGGGCGGGAGGCCCCGGTGGCATACTATTCAAGGTCCCTTTCAAAAGCTGAGCGCAATTACGCGCAGACGGATAGGGAGGCCCTGGCCATAATCATGGGAACGAAAAAGTTCCATGACTTTTTGTATGGGCGCGAGTTTACGGTGGTGACAGATCACAAGCCGCTTCTGGGGATCTTCACTACCAGCAAACCGACCCCCCAAATCCTATCCCCCAGGATGCTACGTTGGGCTATCTTCCTCAACGCTTACCAATACGAGCTAATTTACCGCCCAGGGAAGGAGATCTCCCATGCAGACGCACTGTCCCGATCCCCTCTCCCTAGCCTAGGGGACCCCGCATGCGAGGTGGAGCAGGACCACCAAGTCCTGCTGATCGAGTCCCTCGACTCACCCCCCATTGTTCCGGCCGACCTCGCCAAGGCCACGGCGGCCGACAAGATCCTGGCCCAAGTCAGCTCCTGGGTTAGAAAAGGGTGGCCCACTACTCCCCCAGATGAGCAATTCAAGCCGTTTTGCAGGCGCAGAGTGGAGCTCTCCCTGGAAAGGGGTTGCTTACTCTGGGGACAGCGGGTAGTCATTCCAGAGAAATTAAGAGCGAGGGTACTGAAGCTACTGCACACCAGTCACCCAGGGATTGTGCGCTCCAAGGCTCTAGCCAGGAGTTTCTTTTGGTGGCCCCAAATAGACGCGGATATAGAACGTTTAGTGGGCACGTGCGTGAGCTGCCAGAGCTCTCGGCCCGAGGAGTCCCGGCTACCCCTCAGGGAATGGGACACGGCCCGCGAGCCATGGTCCAGGATTCATGTCGACTTCGCGGGGCCTTTCCACGGGGCCACGTTCCTACTGGTAGTCGACTCCTACTCCAAGTGGTTGGAGGTAATCCTTATGAGCAGCACCTCCTCCGCGGCGACCATTAGGCAGTTGCGCAAGCTTTTTGCCTGCTTCGGCCTGCCAGACGTCCTTGTGAGCGACAACGCGAGTACCTTCACGTCTGCAGAGTTCAAAACGTTCATAGAGAGGAACGCAATCAGGCACATCACCGCTGCCCCCTTTCACCCCGCCACAAACGGTCAGGTAGAGCGCCAAGTGTGCACTACAAAAGACGCACTGCGGCGCATGGGTCCCGGTGAGTTGAACCTGCATCTCTGCCAGTTCCTCATCTGCTAGAGGACAACCCCCTTAGCTTCAGGTTTTTCCCCAGCCGAACTCCTCATGAGGAGGCGTCCGGTAACACTTTTTGACCAGATGGATCCGTCCAGGGTGGAGGATGAAGGGAGAAATATAAGCATAGGGGGAGAGAGCTCTAAAAGTTTTTCGGTAGGGGACCCGGTTCACTGCAGGAACTACGCGGCCTCGGGGCCAGCGTGGCTACCGGGGACAATTGTTGAGCAAACGGGGCCGGTATCCTACAGGGTCGAGACCAGTTCAGGTCTACTCTGGAGAAGGCACGCCGACCAACTCAGAAGGCGAGTCACTGGGGAGGGGGAATCAGCATTAGGGTCCTCCCCCACCCGCATTACCCAAGGGGGAGACACAGCGGCCCCCAGGATTACAAATGCATACCCTCGGTTTTCACCCACAGCGGAGGATACCTCAGAAGAAGGGGCCGAATTTAATTATGATTTTCCGTACCAGGGGGAGTTAGCAGAGTGGTCCCCCACCCATCCTAGCGAGAAGAGGGGTTTCAGTTCAGCCCCTGGTACCTCCAGCCCCCCCCAGTCCTTGCGTACTAGAGTACACCATAGCTCCGGCCCCCAAAAGACAAGCACCCCAAAGACAGGCAGCTGGCGGGAGCTCGCCCGCCTCAATCTCCCGAACTCCCGAGCAGACAGCAGGAGGTGGCGGGACCGCGAGGGCATCCTCGTCGGTCCCGAGGTTCGTGCTGGGAGGGTCCCCGGGCTCCTCAGGCAGTAGACAGGGTTCACTTCCCAGCTGTTTATTCCATTCCTGTCCCCAAATGCAAGGGTGTCACAGACTCCCCACAGAACCACTAATGAGTCTCCATTTTCCGTTGCAGGACGAGACTCCGCGGAACCAGGGGCCACAGGCTCCCCTGTATTAGGTCAGGCGGCCGCATGCCCCAGGCGCACATGCGGCAAGCCACAATGGTTGAGGGACTTCGTCCCATCCTAGGGGTGAGGGATGTTATGTATGCATGTACAACGTTACTTTAAATATATGAATGTAACCAGTCCACAATCACAATGTATCTCAGCTGTTAAGGAACGCGAGCAAGCCGCCCATAGAGGGCAGCTGCGAGCGTTCAGTCTCACATGGTTCACATTCCCCAAATCATGAACAGCCGCGGGAACTTCCCCGCATGATCAAGAACTACAGAAGAAGAACTACAGAAGAGAGGCGTGACCTGGGCGAGGTCTCGCCGGTAGCAGCCAATGAGCTACCGTGCAGCAAGATTCAAATGTATTGTGCTACTGTATATAATGAGATGTACCTCCGCCATTACCACATGTTCATCCTGATCATCAACCAATAAACCTGTGTTAGTCCTCACTGCGACTCCTTCTTTGTCTTCCGTGCAAGACACTAAAATTATCTTATTATGTGTATCATGTTATTATGCTGTTATATTCTATTTATATGTTGTTGCCGCCTTGAGTCGGCCTTGGCTGAGAAAGACGGGGTACAAATTAACATTGAATTGAAATTGAATTGAATAAGAACACATCCCATCCAGTCCAGCATTCTGTCTCACACAGTGGCTCACCATTTGCTTCTGGGTATTCCCAAGGAGATGCCTTCACCTGCTTAGGATTCCCTGGAAATGGCAATGAGAGATATCCTGCCTATCTCTCCAACCCCAAGGTTGTCCTTAGGTATCCCTAATTATAGCCATTGATACCTTTGTCCTCCATGAACTTGTCTAATCCTTTCTTAAAGCTGTCAAGATTAGAACATAAGAACATAAGAACAGCCTTGCTGGAACAGGCCACAGCCCATCCAGTCCAGCATTCTGTCTCACACAGTGGCTCACCATTTCCTTCACGGTATTCCCAAGCAGATGCCTTCACCTGCTTAGGATTCCCTGGAAATGGCATTGAGAGATATCCTGCCTATCTCTCCAACCCGGAGGTTGTCCTTAGGTAGCCATAATTATAGCCATTAATAGCCTTGTCCTCCATGAACTTGTCTAATCCTTTCTTAAAGCTGTCAAGACTAACAGCTGTCACCACTTCTTCTGGCAGGGAGTTCCATAGACCAGTAATCCTCTGGGTGAAAAAGTACTTTCTCTTATTTGTTTGAGAACTAGTACCCAAAAGTTTCATGGAGTGTCCCCTAGTTCTAGTGTTGTGCGATAGGGAAAACAGTTTTTCCTTATCTACTTTGTCCACACCGTGCATGATTTTATAAACTTCAATCAGGTCACCTCTTAGACGCCGTCGTTCAAGAGTGAAAAGGCCCAACCGTTGCAGCCTCAGATGGTAAGGAAGGTGTTCCAGTCCCCTAATCATTCTGGTTGCCCTCCTCTGTACTTTCTCCAGCTCCATAATATCCTTCTGGAAGTATGGTGACCAAAACTGTACACAGTATTCCAGATGGGGCCTCACCATAGATTTATAAAGAGGCAAAATGACACTTGCTGAATTATTTTCTAAACCTTTCCTAATGATCCCTAGCATTGAGTTTGCTTTTTTTCACTGCTGAGGCACACTGGGTTGACACCTTCATTGAACTGTCCACCAGGACACAAAGGTCCCTTTCCTGGTTTGTCACAGAGAGTTCAGACCCCATCAGTTTATAAATGTAATTGTTTTTTTTTTTTGCCCCAACATGCATCACTCTGCACTTACTAGTGTTGAAGCTCATTCACCACTGTTTTGCCCACTCCCCTAGTGTCAAGTGATCCCTCTGGAGCTCCTCACAATCTCTCACAGTTTTCACTACCCTGTATAATTTAGTGTCATCAGCAAATTTGGCTACCTTGCTATTTACTCCTACTTCTAGATCATTTATGAAGAGGTTGAAAAGCAGTGGTCTCAGTACTGAACCTTGGGGGACCCCACTCTTTACTTCTCTCCACTTGGAGAAGTGTCCATTTTGTGCTACCCTCTGTTTCCTGTCCCTTAGCCAGTTGCTGATCCAGGACAAGACCTGTCCCTTTATTCCATGACTGGCAAACTTATTCAAGAGCCTTTGGTGCGGGACCTTGTCAAAAGCCTTCTGAAAATCCAAATAAATAATGTCAACTGAATCCCCCTTGCTTGTTGACACTCTCAAAAAATTCCAACAGATTAGTGAGGCATGATTTGCCCTTGCAAAAGCCATGTTGGCTCTCCTTTAGCAGCGCCTTCTCTTCTATGTGCCTACTAATTCTATCTTTTAGGATGGTTTCCATCACTTTACCTGGGACACATGTCAAACTGACCAGTCGGTAATTTCCTGGATCACCCCTGGATCCTTTTTTGAAAATTGGTGTTACATTTGCTGCCTTCCAGTCATCAGGCACAAAGCCTGATTTGAGTGAAAGATTGTATATTTTGACTAGGAGATCAGCAATTTCATCTTTAAGTTCCCTGAGAACTCGTGGATGGATGCCATTTGGTCCTGGTGATTTGTTAGCATTTAGTTTAACAAGACATGCAAGGACCTCCTCCCTGGATATTTCTATCTGGCTTATTTCTTCAGTTTCCCTCCCTACGAAGAGGGAAGAAGCTGTGGTAGAAGCATGGGAATGCACAAAAGACCCATGCTCTCCTCCTGCCTAGAAAGTAAACATAATTTTGGATGTTCAGTGGAATATGCTTACAGTCTCCTCTAAAGACCTTCAAACTGAATGTTTAAAGCCGGGATTCTCAACCTTTTCACACTGTGGGCCAGACCATGCCCCCTTAGACAGCTGAGTGGGCCAGACTGGTGGTTCCCCCTACCATAAACACTGTTTTAAAACACGTCCGCAGCTGTAAATTGCGTAGATTACATAAATTATGTAAATTACATAAATGCATCCACTTCTGCTTCCAGTGGGGGCGGCAATGATGTGGGCCACATGAAATGATGCTATGGGCTGGGTCTGGCCTGTGGGCCATAGGCTTCAAACCCCTGGTTTAAAGGCTGTCTTACTTCTGAGTGAGAGATGTGGAGCAGGAGAAAGAAACCTTGGAGTGTATTGAGTAATGTGGCTTAGAATTTGTCTCTGAATGAAGGGATGGATGGGTTGAAAGCTTTGTTCATGGTGACAAGATCCTCAAGGGGCATGTCCATTCATTTTCACCTCGGCCATCTTTACTCAGCTGATAAACATACAAATGACAGTTGCTGTAATCTTTACACACACACCACCAACATTTTCTGGAGCCACCAGGATCAATCCAGGGTTTTTTGCTGATGTGGTGGGTATATCAGTACAACTGTACAGTATCTGGATTTAGGCTACCTTGTTGAAATTCCACTTAACATACAGGTGTCAGGAAAGCCCTTATGTTACTTCCATACTTAGTTACTAGTTACATTTCTCCCATTCTGCCTCCATTTAACTCAGAGTAGAGTAGGTGGCTTTTTTTACTATTCAGCTCTCACAACAGAGAGATTGGACTGGAGATAGAGATTGGCCTATGGCTTCCTGGTGTATTTAATGACTTAGTGTGGAGGACTAGAACCTGGTGGTCTTGTGTAACTCTAGCTGTATCTTTTAGTCAGCCTTGCCTTCAACAGAACAAACAATTCAGACAAAAACATGCTCAACCAGAAGCAAATCCTTCTGAACTGAATAAGCTTAACTTCCTACTAAATAGAAACAAAGTCAGTGTTTCAATTTCCTTGAATGTAAATACCCTATGTTAGCAAAATGATGTGATTCAAACTATTATAAATTTGCAAGGTTGTATTTTCTCGCGAGCATTAATGTTGATTAGGCTTACAACAATGTAACCAGGCCAGAATAATATTTATCACGTCTCAAAACTGTAAAGGGGCAAAAAGTAATGCAATAAATGCTGAAGCAAACTGCATTTGCTGTTCGTAGGAAAGCATGCCAATTTTTAAAGGGGCATTAGAGCCAATAATCATTGCTTTCTGTGAAACATAGATCCTGAATGCAACCCACAAAGACAAGCTGTGCTGACTTTATAAACGAAATATTTGAATGATAGGCTTAGAGGAAAGATTAGATGCTCCAAATCAGATTTATACCTGGAACTGCTGCTTACTCAGTAATAATATGTTGCATAAACATTGCTGGATTTTTATAAATAAAAAATAAAGAGGAGGTTTTCCCCCCAGAAAGCAACAAGAGCTGCAAATTCAGCAATATTAATCAGACTTAGGCAGCAGCTATGGTCCTAGTATGGCAGGACTCACAACCCAGGTCTATACTCATTGCAGGCGCACCCCCCAATAAAGGACTCAGACACTAATGAAAGTGGATAACGGCATTGGGCCACATTTATTGATTCATGCCCTAGTCCGAATTATAAATTTCTATTGGTATTCAACCAATTATGATTCTTAAGGCAAGCAGGCCGAAGTAACACTGGTAAGGTACCACCCAAAATTGCCAACGGCAATTGGTTACAATGTATCCATTTGTATCAATTTGTTTGTTGACAACAAACAAATTGTTGACCGTAGTCAATACCTAACTATTGACCCCACCCTCTGACGCGTATCCGTAAAATAACGGGGTGATGCATGCTGCCTAGCACTTGCCATCACCCCATCGCCTGGTTCGTCGTTGACCGGACAACGTTAATCAACTTGTGCCTGTCTAGTGTTGTCCAGTCAATTGCGAACCTGCCGGATACCTGTGGGTCATAAATGTTTACCTTACCAGTGCTACCCGCCACACGGAGAGGCTCAATAAAGGCTCGATGCCCCCTCCCAGACCGTCAGCTCGGTCAACAGGCCTGCTCGCCAATCTCCTAACAGGAGGTCCATACCTCCCTGCGACAGATGGACCCCATCCCCTGAATAAAGCTCATAATTTTGTAGGCTTATTGCGGGGTGCCTAATGACGCGCCCCCAACCCTTGTCAAGAAGGAACCGGGCAATAGCCCTGTTCAACGAGCGACGAGCTCGATCAAGGGCCTGTAGATCAAACCCTCCCCTGTAAGCATGCCGCGGTACCATGTCTGACCAAATGAGGGTTGTGGCAGGCCACACATAATGTAAGTAAGCCAGGTCACCGCAAATCGCATGCTTCAGCGATAGACCGGTGACCTGCCCCAAATCATTGCCCCCAAGGTGTATGATCAGAATATCTGGTGGGTCAGCATTCCTGCTGGATAAAAGGAATGGCAACAGTTCCCGCCATAACATGCCGTGCTTACCATACCATCTGAGACTTGCGGATGCACCCAGTCCCAGTCGGGGTCCCCACTCTGTCGCCGCAGTGTACGACGCTGCCCTATGCACGTAGCTGTGGCCCACCAGCCATACTGTCACCGGTGTAATACGACACCCAGGGTCTGTCAAGGAAAAAGGGGGGGGGAGAAACAATACAGTGACTAAACTGGTACTCACGGTTGAAGAGGGCGAACATAAAATTGAAAACATTGTGATCCCCACCTTCCCATGCGGCATATTTCTGCCCCGGAGTACCCAAAAGCAGCTGCAGTAGAAGCCGCCCCTATCCTAAATGAATGGGTGCCGTAACGAGCCCCAGGGAGGCCAACACTGGCTAGTGCTTTACCGGTCACCTTCCAAAATTGAAATTTAGTAAGGGGAGACCCATCTTGGTGACAGAAAAATGGGCCGTGGTGCGTGCCACGCAGTGCAAGAAACTCCTGTAGGGCACCAACCGGACAGATGTCTGCCAATGAACATCGTAGCAGTAGTACTCCACTGCCTACGCCGTGCTGATCAACTTTAGAGGAACGTATCCTCAACTGAGCCCAATCATTGCAAACAGAGATATCGTCGAGTTCCATTGCCCTACGACTTGCATCCGCCTTAGACAGCATCACAAGCTCGCTGATGCGGAGCGCTCCAAAAAAAGGCCACCGTAGTAGCCGCATGAAACAGGGCGGCCTCATACCTGTCAAAACAGAGTTCATGCCAGCCCCGTGCTAGGTGGGTAAGTACCCCTGGGGAAATTGGGTGGCGGTCATCCGGGCAACGCCCACGCTCCCGCACCCACCCCTCCAAAACATGTCGTATGCGGAAATCAGTGGTACTGTCAGCGTAACCCCCCACTTTGGCTATGAATGCCAATGCTGACAGCCTGGATGCTATGGTGCGGGGTGCTAGGCCCTGGGCATGTAGGTAAACCATGAATTGTAGAATGTGGGCAACTGGGATAGGCCAAGCCTCGGGTATACTAAACTGGGCACAAAAGGCCTGAAACGTGATGAACGCGTGGTGATACGCCTTACGCGTGCGAGGCGCCAGCGACATGCCGATCGCCCGGTTCACCTCTCCTTGGCAAGTGTCCATATCTCGTCTGGGAGCGGCGAGGGAAATTCCTCTGCGTCCGGGGCCAAGGCACGGAATCGGGAGATCTGCAGGCGGGACAAAGCGTCGGCAATATCGTTATTAACACCAGGCACATGCCTAGCCCTGAACAGCACATTGAGGCGCAGGCTACGCAACACAAACTGGCGCACCAGCTCCATGACTCTGGGAGATTTAGACGTCTGTGAGTTGACAATGTGGACAGCCGCCACATTGTCACACCAGAAATGTACTACCGAATTGGCCCACTCCTCGCCCCATAGCATCAAGGCTCCCAGAATGGGAAAAAATTCCAGGTACGTGAGGTCGCGCAAGCGACCCGTGCCAGACCAGGCTGGCGGCCACTTGCCGTATGCCCACTTCCCATCGAAGTACATCCCATAACCCAGGGACCCCGATGCATCAGACTGGATCTGGAAACGAGGGGAGGCCAAAAGGTCGGACCTCCAAAAGGACACCCCATTGAACTCCCTCAGGAACTGAAGCCAGATGAGCATATCCGCCTTGAGGCCCCTGCTAAGGCGTACCCTGTGGTGGGGCTTGGTTAAGCCTGTCATGGCGCCGCACAAGCATCGAGCAAAGGCTCTGCCAGATGCGATCACCCTGCAAGCGAAATTGAGGTGACCATGCAGCACCTGTAGCTCACGAAGGGACGCCCTGCGTTTAGCCACCAAGTCGGATATGAGTGCAACGATCCGTGACACCTTATCAGCCGGTAACCTGGATGCTTGCACTACCGTGTCAATTTCCACCCCCAGGAATGTGAGCTTGGTAGATGGGCCCTCGGTCTTTTCGGGCGCTAAAGGGACACCAAGTTCCTTCATTAGCGTCTGAAATGTATTGAGGAGACGCGCACACGTGTCCCAGCCCCGTTCACCCCCGAATAAGAAATCATCCAGGTAATGGGCTACAGACCGAGACCCCGACCTGCGGACGAATGCCCACTGCAGGAAGGTGCTGAAACGCTCGATAGCCGAGCAGGAGATGGAACAGCCAAAAGGCATGGCCTTATCGAAATAATATTCACCCCGAAACTTGAAACCCAGCAACTCAAAGTCGCCCGGGTGCACCGGCAGGAGACGGAAGGCCGACTTGATGTCGCACTTAGCTAACAGTGCACCCGGGCCACATGAGCGCACCATGCGCAGAGCCTGGTCAAAAGATGTATACCGGACCGAACAAAGGTCATCCGGGATAGCATCGTTGACCGATCGGCCGGCTGGGTAGGACAAATGGTGGATTAAGCGGAAGTCGCCCGGTGACTTTTTGGGCACTAGCCCCAAAGGGGAAACTTTTAAATTGGGAAACGGGGGGGGGGGGCAGGGAAAGGGCCGGCAACCCTGCCAGCCACGACCTCCTTAATAATGCTCAAGGCAGCCACCTCCTCCCTTCCCCTAAGTGACAAAAGGTTGGGTGCATCCTGGGGAGCCCTGACCCCCGTGAAAGGAATTCGAAACCCCTGCTGGAAACCCTCAAGCAGGTAAGCTGCGTCCGCTCTCCTCGGGTACATCGTGAGCCAACGCTCCAACATGTCCACATCAATTGGTGAGGGGGCCTTTTGCCTGACCAGCTCCCTCTGCGGCAGTCTTGCCCACCCCCTGTCCACCTCTACCCCTGCCCCGCGCTCCTCTCGGCCTGGGACAGGCGGAGGCAGCATGGGGGCCAGCACAAGAGGGGCACTCATGCCTATATCGGCAATTTCTCCTACTGCAGGTACCATTGGCCGAGAAGGTCCAACACAGCAGGCGGGCTGGAACCCCCTGCCCCGCCACCTGGTGGGGTGCCTGTGCCGGAGCAGCTCGCTGGACCGCATGTCCACAATGGTACCTCTCCCCAGGCGCCGGGCGCGTGGGGGTCATATACAGAAGCCACAGCTTCTGGCAGGGCTCATCCCACCTCATCTCCGGGTGTAGGGGCACTCTCATGCGAAATTCTTCATCGTAAGCCAACCACGACGGGCCCGGGAAGCCAACCATCGCCCAGTATATGTTGTCCAAGTACTGGACCATTGGAATGGCCAAATCCGGCCGGGCCCTGAGGTACACAGCCATGTATATGAGGTACGCTGGCAGCCAGTTGGCCCACGTGCGCGGCGGCTTACGACGACGCGCCTGTTCCTTATTTTTCTCATCCTGCCCCTCCCTCTCCTCCTTGGTGGGTTCTCTATTCAGAAGGGAGAAAATGTCCACATACTCCCCCCGCCATATTTTCTCCTTGGTGGCCTGGGCCAGATGATCCCCTAGGGGCAGAGAGTACCCTGCTGTAGGCAATGCCGATAATGGCACCGAGGCCGCATTGGGCACGGCAAAAGGAGCCTGGACCAAGCCCGCCACCCCGAGCAAGTTCCCAACGGGACAGGGGGCGCCACCCCCAGCGGGGCCCTGGTTCGGCTGCGCCGCCCCCACATGGCCCGGCGGCGGCTGAACCACCGTGCCAGCCATGCGGGGCCACGGCCACTGGAAGCCCCCCCAGTGTAGGTAGTGGTGTGGGTGCACTAGTTTGAACCTTATACTCACACGCTGCACCCCCATGGGCCGCCCCTACCAGGGGTTCCGGCCCACTGCGGGCGTCGGAGCTCGCGACCGCAACTGAGCTCGTGGACGAGGCCTGGTCAGTACCTGATGGCAGCAACTGTTGCACGGGGAGCTGCGAGGCAGCGGCTGACGCCAACCCATGGGCCTCCAGCAGCTCGACCCGTCCAGCCGCCTGCCAATGACCGGCAGCCGATGCGTCGACCTGTGGCCCCAAAGGCACCCCGGGTGGATTAACCAGCCCCAAAGAAGCCTCAAGGGCCGCCACGCGGGCCAGAAGGGTGTCAACGTTAAAATAGCCCCCATCACTGATGGGGGGCATAGGGCCGGCTGGCCCACTGATAAGAGGCGCCGGGTCAGGTCTCTGTACCCCTGGTCCAGAATATGGCCATGAACCCAGTACTGGCCCTTGAGGGGCCTGCGGCATGCCCTGCCAGGGAAGGGAACCCAACCACCCCCCGTGGTTAAAGCCCACCGCAGGTAGCTGTGAGGCAAGGGCAGAAGACCCCGAGGTATGAACTGGGCCAGGGCCGGGAGCCACCGATTGAGGGCCGGAGGCCGCGGCCCCCGCCGGGCCGGTCTGAGGGTGCCCAGTCCCGGACCAAGGTGCAACCGACCCCATCCCACCGGTCCCGGTGGGCGCTGGTAAAGGAGGCTGTTGAGGGGGCGCAGTCGCGGTCCTCCGACCCGGCTATCGCCTCCTCGAAGTGCGAACCGCGTTCGCCGATGCCTTCTTTTTGGAAGGCATTCTGGAAGTGCTGGGAAGCCGAAGAAAAAGGACGGAAGGACCGCTGCCCTAAATAGCTTCCCGGCTAAGGTAAGAGCGACGGAGCAATGGGGAAAAACTTCTCCTCTCCGTCGCTTCGCAAAATGGCAGCTCGGCTGCCTCGCGGCCGCCCCTTTTATAAGGGTGCTGGCCATGCCCCCTAACTACCCGGATGCTCTTCGTCCGGTGGGGGGGGCCCGCAAAGAGTGCGGCGGCCATTTTGGCGCCGCGCTTGCATTTTTGCAATTTTTGGGAGCATGCTTCCCAAACCACTAACAACCTAATCCTAGGAGTTATCATTTTATTTCCCATCATACTCAGAGAAAACACTGCTCTAGAACCTTGCCTGCTCAAGGATAATCAGAGTGACACCTTCATAGCCAGACATGGGCTTTTTCATAGAGGTTTTATAGTTTTAAAATTGTGATCGGTTTTGTTTGTGTGCCCCCCAGAGTCTTCTGAGTTGTGCAGCAATATAAATCAAATAGTAAATAAATAAATGTCTCATAGTGGGCTTGTCTACAAGGGAGGGTTCACCTATATGGGAAGGTTCCCACCAAGAGACTTTTCTGGAGATTTCCTTGAAAACAGGTCTCAGCACTGATAGAAATGACAACTATGTTTTTGTGTTTGTCTGAATATGGACTCAAAAGCTGGGAGTGGAACCATGAATTAATGCTTTGAGGAAACAAACAGGAAGATATGGGTAAATTATGACCTTCAGGTGCTCATCCTGGCATTCCACATTGCCTAGGAAAGACTAAAAATGTGTCTTCCCTGTCCAACAGCACCTCTGTCATCACCAATACATATTTCAATGTGACATTACAGTATATATGGTAATGTGAATATGGCAAAGAAGGGAATTTCTGTTAAGGATGGAATCATCTATGTGGTTGCTACATAATTTTGGACCTTAACAGCCTTGAACATCTCTCTATGTCTGTTTCTGTGTGCAAGTCTCTGTGTGTTTCTGTGTGCAAGTCTCACATGGTATGGTAAGCCCGGGATGTTATGGCGGGAGCTGTTGCCATTCCTTTTTTCAGGCCGGAATGCTGACCCGTCTGACACCTTGGGGGCAATGATTTGGGCCGGGTCACCGGCTTATCGCTAAAGCATGCGATTTGCGGCGACCTTGCCTACCTGCATTACGTGTGGCCCGCCACAACCCTCGTTTGGTCGGACATGGTCCCGCGGCACACGTACAGGGGAGGTTTCGACCTCCAGGCCCTTGACCGTGCTAGACGCATGGTAAACAGGGCTGTGGCACAGTTCCTTGTCGACAAGGGTCGGGGGCGGGTCAGTCGTCACCCCGCCATTAGTCTACAATATTATGACCTTTATGCAGGGGATGGGGTCCATCTGTCGCGAGGAGGTATGGACCTCCTGTTGGGTGATTGGCGAGCAGGCCTGTTGACCGAGCTGACGGTCTGGGGGGGGCGTCGAGCCTTCTTTGAAGCCCCTCTGTGTGGCGGGTAGCACTGGTAAGGTAAACATTTATGACCCACTTGTATCCGGCAGGTTCGCAATTGACTGGACAACACTAGACAGGCATAATTTGGTTAAACGTTGTCCGGTCAACGACGAACTAGGCGACGGGGTGATGGCTACAGCTAGACAGCATGCATCACCCCGTGATTTTACGGATACGCGTCAGAGGGTGGGGTCATTAGTTAGATATTGACTACGGTCAACAATTTGTTTGTTGTCAACAAACAAATTGATACAAATAGATACATTGTAACAATTGCCATTGGCAATTTTGGGGTGGTACCTTACCAGTGTTACTTCGGCCTGCTTGCCTTAAGAATTATGATTGGTCAATTACCAATAGAAATTTATAATTCGGACTAGGGCATGAATCAATAAATGTGGCCCAATGCCGTTATCCACTTTCATCAGTGTCTGAGTCCTTTATTGGGGGGTGCGCCTGCAATGCTGTTTACCTTCCCACCAAAGTGGTCTCTATCAGTGATGCACTGAAGCTGGTCCTGTCCTGTCCAGGCAGACCAGTAGCAGAAATTCCCCCAGGCCATGCACACTTGGCCGGCCACGCCCACCTCCCTACTCATTACTATGTTCCCCTGGTCACTGCTGCTCAAAGCCCATATCCGTTTCCTCGGCCACACTCACAGAGTTAGCCAAGCCCACAGTGTGGTAGTAAAAAAATATTGGAGTGCATTACTGGTCTCTATTTATCTTTTATTTATTTTTGCCTTCTTTTTTATTATTGAGATGTTTTATTGCTATATTGTTTATGGTAATTGTTGTTTCGCCCAGAGAGAAGACATGTGCCTAGAGAGAAGGAAAAGGCATCAGGAGAAAGACAGAAGCCCAACTCTGCTGCCATTTACCATCCAGAGAGGCCACGGGGAGGTGAGTAAAAGATCCTGCCCCACCCCAATCCAGAGACCTGGGCCCAGAGAGAAGGAAAGGGCACCAGGAGAAAGACAGAAGCCCAACTCTGCTGCCATTTGCCATCCAGAGAGGCCATGGGGAGGTGAGAAAAAGATCCTGCCCCACCCGCCCCATCCAAAGACCTGGGCCCAGAGAGAAGGAAAAGGCATCAGGAGAAAGACAGAAGCCCAACTCTGCTGCCCATTTGCGATCCAGAGAGGCCAGGGGGAGGTGAGTAAAAGATCCTGCCCCTCCCTATGGATAGAGACACGGGACATCATGCAGGAGGCAGCAAGAGAAACCATATCAAAAGAAAAGAAGCGTAAGAAAAAAAAGTGGTTGTCTGATGAGGCCCTTAAAATAGCAGAGGAAAGAAGGAATGCAAAAGTCCAAGAAGAAAGGAAAAAACAAAACTACCTGAATACAGAATTTAAAGGAAAAGTAAGGAGAGATAAGGAAAACTACCTGAATGAACAGTGCAAAGAAATTGAGGAAAACAACAAAAGAGTCAAGACTAGAGATCATTTCAAAAAAATTGGGGAAATCAAAAAGCAAATGTAAAGCAAAAATGACCATGATAAGGGACAAAGATGGAAAGGAGTTAGCTGAAGCAGAAGAGATCCAAAAAAGATGGCAAGAGTAGACAGAGGAACTTTACAAAAAGGACCTCAGCACTCCTGATAATAACAATAATGAGAAATTTGAATTTGAACCAGACATTCTGGAGAGTGAAGTCAGAAAGGCCCTAAAAAGCACTGCAAACAATAAAGCTAGTAGAAATGATGGTATCCCAGTTGAATTTGTCAAAGCCCTAAAAGATGATGGAATCAAACTACTGCACTCAATATGCCAGCTGATTTGGAAAACAAAACAGTGGCCACTTGTTATGTATGTATGTACAATGTTGCTTTAACAAATGTATGAATGTAACCGGACCACAATTACAATGTAGCCCTGCTGTTAAGGAACGCGAGTGGGCTGCCCATAGAGGGCAGCTGCGAGCGTTCAGCTCACATGGTTCTCATTCCCCAAGTCACCGGCAGCTGCGGGAACCTTTCCCGCGCTAGGATCACCTGGAGCAGATGGGCGTGACACAAGTGACGTCACGCCGGTAGCGACCAATGAGCTACCGTGCACACGATTCAGATGTATTTTGCTACTGTATATAATGAGCTGTACCTCCGCCATTGCCACATGTTCATCCTGATCATCAACCAATAAACCTGTGTTAGTCCTTACTGCGACTCCTTCTTTGTCTTCCGTGCAAGACACTAAACCACTGGATTGGAAAAGATCAGTGTACGTTCCAATCCCAAAAAAAGGCAATGCCAAAGAATGCTCAAATTACCGAACAATTGCACTCATCCCACATGCCAGCAAGGTGATGCTCAAGATAATACAGGATAGACTTCAACAACATGTGGAGAGAGAACTACCAAAGGTGCAGGCCAGGTTCAGAAGAGGCAGGGGGACTAGAGATCACATTGCCAACATACGTTGGATCATGGAGAAAACAAAAGACAGAAACAAGTCTACTTTTGGTTTATTGACTACACCAAGGCTTTTGACTGTGTGGACCACAACAAAATGTGGCAAGTAATTAAAGAGATGGGAATACCAGAACACCTCATATGCCTCATGAGAAATCTGTACACGAACCAAGAAGCAACAGTTAGGACAGAACAGAGAATGACAGAGTGGTTTGGAATAGGAAAAAGAGTAAGACAAGGCTGCACTTTATCACCCTGCTTATTCAATCTATACACAGAGCACATAATGTGCAATGCAGGGATGGAGGAATCACAATATGGGATCAAAATTGCTGGGAGAAACATCAACAATTTGAGATATGCAGACGATACCACCCTAATGGCAGAAAGTGAGGAAGACCTAAAAAACTTCTTGATTGGATTGAAGGAGGAAAGTGCAAAAGCTGGCTTGAGACTTAATATCAAGAAAACCAAGATAATGGCAACAGGTCCCTGGAAAATAGATGGGGAAGAAGTAGAGGCCGTGACAGATTTTACTTTCCTGGGATCTAAGATCACTGCAGATGGTGACTGTAGCCATGAAATAAAAAGGCAACTGATTATGGGGAGACAAGCTATGAGAAACCTGGGGAATATAGTGAAAAGCAGAGACATCACCTTGAAAACAAAAATTCGCATAGTCAAAGCAATGGTATTCCCGGTGGTAATGTATGGGTGTGAGAGCTGGACCATTAGGAAGGCTGAGCGCAGAAGAATAGATGCCTTTGAGATGTGGTGTTGGAGGAGAGTCCTGAGAGTCCCTTGGACAGCAAAGAGAACAAATAGGTCAATACTGGAGAAATCAATCCTGACTGTTCATTGGAAGGTCAAATAGTGAAGATGAAGCTAAAGTACTTTGGACATCAAATGAGAAGGGAGGACTCACTTGAGAAGGCCTTGATGCTGGGAAAGGTGGAGGGCAAGAGAAGAAGGGGGTGTCCAAAGATGAGATGGATAGATGGTATTGTGGACACAATGGGCACAGAGCTTGGTGGGCTGAGGAGAATGGTGGAGGACAGAGGTGCCTGGAGGAAAATGGTCCATGGGGTCGCAAAGGGTCGGAATCGACTGTGTGACTGAACAACAACAAATTGATGTTGTATTGCTCATTTTCTTGATATTATATATTCTATTTGTATTGTAATATTTTTCAATTACTGTAATTATTGTAACAATTACTGATTTCTTGCATTATATTATTATGTTTGGTGCATTTTCTAGGCTTTGTATTTGTTTTCTTGTGCTTGTAAGCCACTTTGAGTTGCTTTTAGCAAAAAAAGCGGGGTATAAATAAAACTTTGATTGACTTTGATTGATTGATCTACTTGCAATTTCTTGCTTTCGAACTGCTAGGTTGGCAGGAGCTGGGACTGAGACTGGAGCTCATTCCATCCTGCAGTACTCGGGAATCGAACTGCTGACCTCCTGCCTTCCAATCAGCATCTTAGCCACTTGAGCCACTAGACACCTGAGTGAATGGAATGCTGTTACCTTTCCGACTGAAGTAGTACATACAGTATTTGTCTACTTGGTGTTTCTTGCTTTAAAACTGCTAGGTTAACAGGAGCATGTACAGATGATGGGCACTCACTCCATCGTGCAGCACTCAGGTCTTGAACAGTTGACCTTCCAGTTGTCAAGCTCTATAACCTAACCACTAAGCCACTGTGGTCCCTGCATAAGGTGCTATAGAGCCACTTATTGTGTTTGCCATAACAGGTTAACTTCCCTGGACATTATTTCCCCGTGTGCTTCTTGGCATGAATTCCAAGACACCTTCCAAGTCTTCTCCCTCACACTTTTATCTTTAAACAAGATACACTTTTTGTTCTTCAAACAGTACAACCTCAGCAGCATATTTTAAAGAGAATGATAATTTGTAAACAATTTGTAACATTGTTGTCTGAAGTGAATTTAAATTTGTCTAATATACAAATGTAAGCAGCAAAGGTTGTTGAATTCTGAAACTTATCCAGACAGATGACATGACAGCACTAACATAGTGTGTGTTTATTATTAATATTTGTCAATAAGCTGAAATATTCCTAATGAGCACAGATCTGGGGTCTTGCCAATGTATCGGCTGAGTGCCTTTGCTTATTTAAGTTAAGCAGAGACAACAAGGTCAAATATAATGTTTGGGGCTTCATGTTACTTAATGGGATGCTAAAGGCATATCCATTTCTTGTATCTTGTTGAGATTTTTCTCCTGCAAATTAGTGCTAGAAAGAAAGTTAACCCTGGTGGACTTGTAAGAATTTCCCCTAATGGAAGATGATGTCTTATTTTAATGCACTGATCACTGATTGCCAAAGCTGCTGGTGCTTTAGATTAGGAACCAGAGAAAGAAGGGGAGAAATAAAGGTAATTAAATTATGACCGGAGGCACCATAAAAGTGGGGGGAGGATAAGCAGACAACTGTGCCATCTACCTGTCAATAAAAGAATAGTGATGTTGCGAGCATGGGGAATAAAAGCATAAGTAGTGCAAAATCTATCAAAGATGATAAGCTTCTATTTTCTGAGGGATCTGGTTTTAATATTTAATTTTTGTTTGCAGATTGACACATGTTTAATTGTTTTAATATTATTTTAATATAATGTTGTGGTATTTTTAAAATGTGATCATTTTAAAACCGTAGTTTTAATTGTTGTGAGTCTCCTTGGATATCCTGTGGGAGAATGATAGAATACAAATATTATTAATAAAATAATATAAATAAATAAATGGGGTCAAAAATAGGAAAAGGCATAAAAATGTCTTGATTTTGTTAAATTCACTGCATTTGTGATGTTCAATTAATACAGTTTTTCTTTAAAATCCTAGTTAGTAGGTAAGGAAAATACCCCCCAAAGCAGAGTTAGTTTGATAATATGAGCAGTGAGAACATTCTAGTCACCCCTCCCCCAATTGTTGCTATCCTGTAATGGAGACCAACTATCTGAAAGGGTAAGCATGTGCTATACTTGGAATCTCTCCATCTGAATAGGGATCCAGAAAATCAAGGTTCTAGATTCTGTGATGAGGCTATTGGTAAAGCAGACCATCTCCTCTTCAAATGTTCTTCTTCACAGGGAAACTGTGACAGTGAGGGGTTGGGGTTGAAATGCTTCCTTGCTCACACTTTCAAATGAAACATTTTCTTGATCACCTTGATACAGCCAATGTTCTATGTGAGATGTTTCATATGTTATTAGATAAAGGTTTAGAGTGGAACATAGCACCATCGTAGCCCATCATCAGAAATCCAACTCAGATATTATCATGAATGCAGAAAGCTTGACAGCAGAGGACCTCATATCTAACTTTCACCCCTTCATGTGCTGAAGCATGATAAAACAAGATATAGGTTGAAAGACAAAATGCCTCAATGGATGCTGTCACAGGATGCTGTCTACAAAGAAGGTATAAGAAATGTCATAATGTATCCACAGCCCAGGCTTGCCTCAGTCTGCTTGCCTGCTGCTTAGGCTGTATGTATAACAGTAACATGTAGAGCAACAGTAATAGGAGTACTCCAAGAATACCACTGCTTCTAGAAATGACAAGATGACGCAGTCTTTTACAACAATGGCCACAATATTCTGGGCAAGCTCTTGTTGGTTCTAAGGTTGTCTTCCATTTTGCCAAGTTAAAGGTGAACCATTGTTTCCTATTTAAACGTCTCACAATCTTATTCTTCTATATTACTTTTTAAACATTTTATAACCTTTTAAAAAATAAACTATAAGGAAACAGCCACTCTAATTTTTCTACTCCTAAGTTTCTTAGTTTCAGAGGGATTTAATTCTTATAATTGTATTGGCTAAGGGCTGAGAAGCCAAATCCAAAGCAACTCTCTGAAAATTAACAATGCTACACTGATTTATCATCATAAGTGTCTATTAGTTAACTCTCTAACCCTGAACCTGGTGAATAAAGTATTCCAGTAAAGGCAGCTTGTTAAAAAAATCCAATTAAATTACATCGTGCTTTTAAAACTCAATTATCATGAAATAAATTCTAAAGTTTGCTCCTACTGGGTTGAAGAAATCATGTATTCCCTTGCTGGTGAATGCTGGATTTTTATGTTGTTTGATGATTGATGACAGTAGCTATAGCACTGTACATAAACCTGGGGAAAGACTCTGAGGTCAACTAATGTATAAGAACAGTGAGGATCTGTAGTGAAATGAGTAGAGCGGATTCAGCAATTTTTTTTTTCTTGAAGTCTACAATTAGGCTAATGAGACATATGGAGCTCTGCAAGGTTTAAGAGCTATAAAAAGAAATCTGCTATGAGAAATGGTAGCAAAGATAGTGCACCAGTCTCTGTGGTTAAGAGGACAAGAGAGAAGCTTCAAAGTGTGAAGAAGACATTTGAGGAGAAAAGAAACATTGGAGTCCTAGCTGATTTTGCCATGCAAAACTGTTTCATGCAAAACACTCGCAAGGCTCTTGTTTGTCATTCATTCTTATACAGTTTGGAAGCACTGCTCAGAAATGCTACTGGCAGATAAAGAGATGCTGGACTCTTTGTCATGTTGCAATCAGAGTTAGGTAGATGAAAGGACTCTGCTTTTTATTTAATATTTTGCAGTCAGTACACAAGAGCCAATTCTTTGCATTATATTTCAAATACAGTAGAACCTCGGATAAAGTCCAAACTCCGTTCCACAATTTTGGAACAACTGATCACACAGGTTTCATGAGGCTAGTATGCTATCTTAGCTGCTCTAACCAATCAGGACTCTAATCATGTACTGTAGCTTGCATGATTCTCACATGGTATCCTAATTTTAGAAACAATGTATGCCGAATGTAACCTATGGCTGAATACTCTCTATTGTTCACTATGCAACCCATTTTCCTCCCTTTCTACTGAATGCACTATTGTTCCTGTATTCTTATCTGCTGTTGAATTTTGGCAATAATAGATACTGGTTGGGGTGGTTCGAGAGAGCTCTCCCCAGGCAGTCAGCTGGACCATATCTCTGCCTGGGCATTTCATGGTGTCAGGATTTCCTCCCGCAATACTACTGCACCACTTCCTTTCTTTATTTCTACTTAACATTAGCTGAGCTTACCATTACAAGTGTCAAGTTCAAGCACTAATGCTGTATGCATTTATTAGTTTCTAACCTAATGTTCTTCTCTCCTTTTTCTCTTTTTTTCTATTTGTATCTTTAATTTGGGCAAGGAGTTACAGCCCAGAGAGGAAAAAACTGTTGCCTAACATTATAATTTACACTCTAGTAAGTCACAGTCGAATCAGTGGAGCTTACATCACAGTTCTGCTTCTTTGCTTCCTCTTTTACCCCATTGGGTGTTGATGGATACAGCACAGTTGACTCATCAAATCTCCATCAGTTCAGTTGTGCCAATCTAGTTGTGATTTACTGCACTAAAGCAAAACAGATTTTAGTAACAGCATTAAAATTTGAAATATTCATAGTTAGATCATGACTTTGAAATTTACTGATTTACATTTAAGGGGCACAACACAAAAGCTGGGAAACATTAATTAAAGGTATGGTCAACTCTGCTATTGAAATAGAAAGTGCTCACCCCTGAGCCTATAGATGTAAAGTACTTATCTTCTTGGTTGAATAATATTTAACATATTCATATTACAATGTTTCCCATACATAAAACAAATAGAATGATACAATCATGTAATGGGAGAATTGGTGGGTGCCCAAAGGTCATCAAGTTTAGTATATTCTGGATGTGACAAATCCTTTGCTAAAGCACTGCCAACAGGTTAGGCATCTAATTCCTGCTTGAAACCCTTCAGAGAAACCATATCTGAGCAGTCTCTCAAGGTGAGGTGAGGACAGTCTTTTCTGTCAGAAACCCTAGAGAACCATCTGCTGAGTGCAGAAGAGCCTAATTCAATATAAAGCAGATGTCTATGAGCCTTTTTGTACATTGGTCAATTATGCTAACCAAGTGTACAACTAGGCAAATTTGATGTAGTGTTTAGGATGTTGGATAAAGGGGCTGCCTTTATTTTGTCTTTATTTTGCCTTTGTCCTGCATTTTGTGGCTGTTTTCATCATGGTTTGGATTGATTTAAATTATGGTGTCTACATGTAATTTTTCATTATAGCCAGAGGTGGGCCGGGGGGGGGACCCTCCAAAGCAAACAGCCCGCCCTCCAACCTACCCCGGGATGCTGAACACAACAAGATTTTTTTTTTTTGCAACAGAAGCTCATGACACGAGAGAAACAGAAAATCCTGATGAAGATTTCATTGAAGAACCTATGTTTACTGGAACGGTTTTGATGAATTGAGCCTTTTGATATTTCTGCTTTTGAAGATTTGATAAAGGGATATTGACTGAATTTCTACATTTTGGCATTCAATGCATTTATTAATCTTACCCAGAGGCAGCAAGGCCTGACAGGCCTGAATTATTATTATTATTATTATTATTATTATTATTATTATTATTATTATTATTATTATTATTATTATTATTATTATTAGTAGTAGTAGTAGTAGTAGTAGTAGTAGTAGTAGTAGTAGTAGTAGTAAATTCTGACATCTCATGAGCTTTGGTTCTGGGACCAACTGAAGAGGAGAAGGAACAAACAGAGCATGCTTCCTCCCAAGCAGATATGTGGAAAAACAACCTTTCTGATATTGTCATTTTCCTTCTATTTTCCAGTTTAATTCGAAAAACCTTTAAAACTGATGTTGTGGAAGACACATGTCACCTTCAATTTTCAGTGTAAATTTAGTTTTGTTAAAAATATGATTTTTTAATGTATGATTACACTGTAATTTTATTCAGTAAGCATGTGTGCATACATTGTGTGGTAATGAGTCAAACCCCTATCTATGACATGTTGTTTCTTGTTATTGTTGGCTACAAGAACCCAATATATCAATCAAATGGGGATATCCTGAAAGGGAGATTTACTTACTCGATTATGTACAGTATATGTATTATATGAATTGTATTAATGTATTTTCTCCAGCTTACATTCCTTTTGAAACTGGCCTGTACTTTATTCTATTGATTTTAATTCTTTTGTTATTGCTGTCTGCTATTGACAAGGTTATTGCTATTGATAAGACTAATCAATAATGATAAGACAAGCGAGATGATATGAGGCCTCATTGCTTAGCTGTGTTCTGTATTTTCTTACTGGTCAGAAAGAAGTGCTGTCTGCATCCACTAGTTCAAATGTTGTAGCAGTTATATTGTAGCACAAATCTTAAAAACTGATTTTATTCAGTTATTAAATTTTGAATGGACATGTTTTTAAATAATATATTTTAACTACATTTTAAGCATTTAAATTGTAAAAGTTTCTCTCCATTTTACTGTGCTGGTCATTGACTGTAATAAAGTTATTGATTGACTGATTGCACATAAAGAAGTCAGCACTGCAGTAAATTAGTAAATCATAACTAAGTCACATCTTTCTCATATCATCTAGTCTCTAGGTAGTAGTTTCTTAGTGTTGACATTATGGGAGTAATGTAATTTTCCTGGTTCCAAAAAGTGTCAAAGAAAGAAGGAAAACACTGACATAGAAGCGTCTATATATCAAAAAGACCTAAAATCTTTGTGATCATTTATGTACTCTGCTGCTTATTACAGGCAGAAACATCTGGCTTTGACCATATGAGTCTAGATGATTGCTTTCACACTTCAGTTTGCTTGGCCGCAAATGTTAGAGACATTTTTCATTTTTTTTCACTCAGAAGAGCTCAAGCTTAGTTGTAAGTCAAGCCTCCTTTTCAAATCTCATGAAATCATTCTTAATATCAAAGAAGGAATGAACTACACCTGAGAGTTGTAGAAATTTAAGTTGTACAGACTGTATTAAAAGACATTTGAAAGCACCACAAGTCATATTGTTCCTACATCTTCTCTAACTACACCAGCACCAAATATATATACAGTGGAACCTCATACAACAATTGCCCCATATAGCAACAAAATCACATAACAATTAGGTTTTGGGGGAAAATAGCATCCCGCATAACAATTTTTCCCTATGGAAAAAACCGTACAACATTTTTTCAATGGGAAGACCACTTAGCAAAAGAAAATCATTGTACAATGCATCCCATAGGGAAAATCGCTATACGATGCATCGTATAGCAATTGTTTAGTACAACAGCGAGCCCCGTGGAACAGATTAAAATTGTTGTATGAGGTACCACTGTACTGCGAATCAATATGAAAATAGAATGATTAATGTTGCACAATTAAAACAGGATTTTTTTCATTAGAAATTGGGTATGTAAAATGTAAGTGGGAAGCAAGATTTCAATTTTGTTTTGCTTATGCCTTTTAGTATGGATAAGGAAATCATTGTGCCAAAGGTGAGAGGAGAGAATAGGCTATAAATGTACCATCTGTGACCAGAACTGCATCTGTTGATTGGCCGCCGGGAAAGAGAGAAGCTTTGTTTTACTCGCCAGAAAGCTTTTTGCAATTTTCTTGTCAGGAAATATCTTTACACAGTGTAATACAGATACGACAGCTTGGATAACAGCTTTTAGCTCTACTCCAGCAGGTTTTAGATTTTACATGCTATATGCCTATGCCTGTCAAAGAGAGCTGTGCCAGACACAACACTTCTAAAAATGTTTTCTCTTTTGTGCTTGCTAAATATGATGTCATCTAGACACTGCCACATGGGGTTAAGATCATGCTTTAGTCCTTCATGGCAGCTGGAAATCCCCTGGTTATACATTCCTCTGCCAAGGAATAGGAACTCAACAATAGAACCTCAATCCTCAAGCTTGCACTGCCTATCATGGGCATTATACTATAAAAGAAGACAAAGGCCAACATAGAAGCTTCACACAACAAACGTGTGTGATTGAAGGGCTTCAGTGAAAACTAGAAGGGTTCTTTCTTTGCAGGCACACCCCCCAAAGAAAGACTCAGACACCGGTATATGGATAAAGGCATTGGGCCACTTTTATTGAATAATGCCCTAGTCCGAATTATAACTTTCAATTGGTGTAGTCATCCAATTGTAATTCTTTAAGGCAAGCAGGCCGAAGTAACACTGGTAAGGTTCCTCCCAAAATGCCAATGGCAATTGGCTACATGTAACTATTTGTATCAATTTGTTTGTTGACACAAACAAATTGTTGACCGGAGTCAATAAACTATCTACTGACCCCACCCTATGACGTGTATCCGTTAAATATCAAGGTGATGCAGGCTGTTAAGCTCGTGCCATCACCCCTTGCCTGGTTCGTCCTTGACCGGCCAAAGCTATTACCACTGTACCTGTCTAAGTGTTGGCCAGTCAATTGCTAACCTGCCGGATACCTATGGGTCATAAATCTTTACCTTACCAGTGCTACCCGCCACACGGGGAGGCGTCCATGATGACTCACCGCCCCCCCCCCCAGACCGTCAGCTCGGTCACCAGGCCTGCTTGCAAATCTTCCAGAAAGAGGTTCATACCTCTGGCCGACAGGTGGACCCCATCCCCTGCATAGAGATCGTAACCTTGCAAACCTATCCTGGGGTGCCGGATGGCTGTCCCCAAGCCCTTGTCTGCCAAGAACCGGGCAACAGCCCTGTTCACCGAGCGGCGTGCGCGGTCAAGGGGACGGAGGTCAATACCTCCCCTGTAATTATGTCGCAGCACGATGTCCGACTATAGCAGCCGCGTGGATGGCCAAACATAATGCAAATAGGCTAGGTCACTGCAGATCGTGAATTTTAAGGAAAGGCAAGTGACCTGGGCAAGGTCATTGCCACCGAGGTGCAGAATAAGGACATCAGGCGGTGCAGCATCCTTGATGGAAAACAGGAATGGCAACAGTTCCCGCCATCTCATTCCGCGCTTACCGTACCAACGCATACGTGTGGTTGCACGTAGCCCAAGCTGGGGTCCCCACTCTGTCACCACAGCATACTGCGCTGCCCAGTGCACGTAACTGTGGCCCACTAGCCATACTGCCACCGGTGTGCGGGGACACACAGTGTCTGTAAAAGAAGAAAAGCGAAGGATGACTTAACTGGTACTCAGACATGAAGGGGGCGTACATACAATGCAAAACGCATGGATCCCCATCTTCCCATCCGGCGTATATCAGCCTCAGAGTACCCAAATGCAGCCGCAGTTGATGCAGTGCCTATCCTAAATGAATGGGTGTCGTAACGAGCCCCGGGGAGGCCAACACTGGTTAGTGCCAAAATTGGAATTTAGTCAGGGGAGACCCATCCTGGTGGCAGAAAAATGGGGCAGGGTGCGCACCACGCACTGCCAAAAACTCATGTAGGGCACCAACTGGACAGATGTCTTCAATGGAACATTGTAGCAGTCTAACTCCACTGCCTACGCCATGCTGATCAACCTTTGAGGACCGTATCCTCAACTGAGCCCTCTCATTAGTAACATAGACATTGTCGAGTTCCAGTGCCCTACGAGTCACATCCGCCTTAGACAGTGGTACCAACTCACTGATGCGGAGCGCTCCAAAGAAGGCCACCATGGTAGCTGCGTGAAAAAGAGCCACCTCATACCTATCATAACACAAGTTATGCCAGCCTCGTGCAAGGTGGGTCAGGACCTCTGGTGAAATCGGGTGACGAGTGTCCGGGCGGCGGCCACGTTCCCATGTCCACCCCTCCAAAACATGACATATGCGAAAGTCATTCACGCAGTCAGCGAAGCCCCTCACTTTGGCCATAAATGCCAGTGCCGAAAGCATGGATGCTATAGTACGAGGAGCCAGACCCTGACCGTGAAGATAAACCATGTATTGTAAAACCTGATCCACTGGTATGGGCCACACTTCAGGCAACCGCAGTTGCGCACAAAAGGTTCTAAACTGTATGAAAGCATGTTGATATGCCTTACGTGTGCGTGGTGCCAAAGACATGCCGATCGCCCGGTTCACCTCTCCTCGCCAAACGTCCAAATCTCAGCCGGGAGTGGCGAGGGGAATTCCTCTGCTTCCGGAGCCAGGGCATGGAACCGGGGGATCTGCAGGCAGGATAAACCATCAGCCATATCATTATTAATACCCGGAATATGTCTGGCCCTAAACAGCACATTTAGGCGTAGGCTTCTTAACACGAATTGACGAACCAATGCCATGACCCTAGGGGATTTGAACGTCTGGGCGTTAACAATGTGCACCACTGCCACATTGTCACACCAAAAATGGACCACTGAGTTGGCCCACTCATCGCCCCATAGCATCAATGCTCCCAGAATGGGAAGGAACTCAAGGAAGGTAAGATCACGGAGGCGATCCGTGCCAAGCCATGCTTGAGGCCATCAGCCGTAAGCCCACCTCCCCTCAAAATAAATTCCATAACCCAGGGAGCCGGAGGCATCCGACTGTACTTGAAATCTAGGGCAGACCATAAGGTCTGATCTTCAGAAAGAGACCCCGTTAAAATCCTGTAGGAATGTGAGCCAAACTGAAAGGTCCGCCCGTATGCCCCTGGTCAGTCGGACCCTGTGGTGGCGCTTTGACAGGCCAGCCATGGCGTCACACAGGCGCCGGGCAAATGCTCTGCCGGGTGTCACCACCCTCCAGGCAAAGTTAAGGTGGCCATGAAGTACCTGCAGCTCACGAAGGGACACTTTACGTTTGGCAATCAATGCCAAAATCGCCGCGGATATCCGAGTCACCTTATCCATGGGTAACCTGGATGCCTGTGCGACCGTGTCAATTTCAATGCCTAGAAATGTGAGCGCAGTAGCTGGGCCTTCGGTCTTTTCAGGCGCTAAGGGGATGCCCAGTTCCCGCATTAGCATCTGAAATGTAGTGAGGAGACACGTGCATGTGTCCGAGCCCTGTTCACCCCCGAACAAAAAGTCATCGAGGTAATGGGCCACAGACCGGGACCCTGACCTGCGAACAAAGGCCCACTGAAGGAAAGTGCTAAAGCGTTTGAATGCCGAACATGAAATAGAGCAGCCAAAAGGCATGGCCTTATCTACATAAAACTTCCCTTGGAACCTAAAACCTAATAGCTCAAAGTCCCCTGGGTGCACTGGCAGTAATCGGAATGCTGATTTAATGTCACACTTTGCCAGGAGGGCACCGGGACCACATGAGCGTACCATCCGTAGGGCCTGGTCAAACGACTTGTACCTGACTGAACAAAGGTCATCAGGAATCGCGTCATTGACCGAAGAACCCACAGGGTAAGATAGATGGTGGATTAAACGAAATTCACCTGGGGTCTTCTTCGGTACTAACCCCAGAGGGGAGACCTTCAAGTTAGGGAAAGATGGTTCCAAGAAGGGGCCCGCTACCCTCATAGCCTCGACTTCTTTAGCTATGCTCAGTGCAGCAACCTCCTCATTACCTTTCAAGGAAATTAAATTAGGAGCGTCTTGGGGTCCCTGAACACCCCTGAACGGAATACGAAAGCCCCACTGGAAACCCTCCAACAGGTACCTCGCATCCTCCCTTCTTGGATAAGCTGAGAGCCATCGCTCCAGCATGTATACATTAATTGGGGAGGGGGCCTTTCGCATGGCTAGCTCCTTCAGAGGGAGCCCTGACCACCCCCTGTCCACCCCTAGCTCTGCCCTGTGACCCACCAGCCCGCGGGCACGCGGAGGCGGTGTGGGGGCCAGCGCAAGAGGGACACTCATGTTGGAACCGACACTGGCAGTTATTACACTCGCCGTTAGCTGAGAAGCTCCAACACAGCAGGCGGGCTGGAAGCCTGTGTTGGAGCAGCCCGCTGCATGGCATGGCCACAATGGTACCTATCACCAGGCACCGGACGCGTGGGAGTCATGTACAAGAGCCACAATTGCTGGCAGGGCTCATCCCACCTCATCTCAGGGTGTAGGGCCACCCTCATTCTAAATTCCTCATCGTAAGCCAACCACGATGGGCCAGGGAAATCAACCATTGCCCTGTAAATATTGTCAAGGTATTGGACCATCGGAATGGCCAGATCAGGCCGGGCCCTGAGGTATACCGACATATATATGAGGTGTGCCGGTAACCAGTTGGCCCAGGTGCGCGGTGGCTTACGACGACGGGACAGCTCTTTGTCTCTGTCATCCTGTCCCTCCCTCTCCGCCTTAGTGGGCTCACAGTTCAATAGGGAGAAGAGATCCACGTACTCCCCTCGCCAAATCTTATCCCTCGTGACCTGTGACAAATGATCACTCAGGGGCAAGGAATAACCAGCCGTCGGTAAAGCCATTGACGGCACATTTTGCATAGAGGGTATGCGCAGCGGGACCTGAACAGCCCCTGCAATGCTCAGCATGGCCCCAGGGGCGGACACCCCCGCCCTGAACGAGGGACCATTTGGCAACGAGGGGTTAATGGGGCAGTGTGGGAGTGGCTGCCCACCCACATTGACTTGACGTGGCCAGGGCCACTGAACCCCCCGGTGTAAGTGGACAGTGGTGGTGGTGCACTAAATTGAACCTGATACTCACTAGTTGCACCCCCGTGAGCCGCCCCCACTGGGGGCTCAGGCCCACGGTGGGCGTCGGAGCTCGCGACTGGCATCGAGCTCTGGGACCACATCTGACCGCTTCCAGCTTGTACATCAGGTCATATGGGAGCTGCGAGGCACCAGCCGGAGCTGGCCGGATAGCCTCAAGCAGCTCGACCCTGTTGGCCCTCCGCTGAAGAGTCACGGCCGCCGAGTTGGCCGGGATCGACGAAAGGGCCGCAGTTGAAGAAGCAGTTGCGCCCCCTTCAGAAGGTGGCTGGGCAATGCCCAATGATGCTTCCAGCACTGCTATATGTGCTATTAGAGCATCCACCGCCTCCGAGCCCCCAGTGTAAGGTGGGCCGGGTAGTCTGGACTGCCCACTAGGCAGTTGGTGAAATGGCAACCCAAAAGAGGATCCAGGGCCAGAATAGGGCCATGCCCAGAACTCAGGCCCGTGGGGGGCCGGAGGAGCTGTGGGGCAGAAACCCGCACCAGGCCCCCCTGGGCCACCTTGCCCTTGGCCCTGCAAAGGCGCGCTCAGGGCCGAAGCCCCCGAGGGGCCAGCCTGTGCCAGCCCGGCCAGAAAGCTGGCGCCCGGCTGCCAAGTGGTAGCCTGATCGGCCCCACTGGTAACAGTGGGCAAGGTCCGGTCGCTGCCCTGCCGTGGGGGCGCAGCCCTGGTCCTCCAACCCGGAGGCTGCCCCCATCTGATGAAGGGCCAGGAAAAGCCCTTCCTCTCGGCCGCGGCTTCATTGCCGGGGCCCTTCGCTTGGGAGCCATGTCTCTCTAAAATGAAGATCCGATCGCCAAAGGATCCCTATCCAGGGATCAGCTCCTGAGCCCGAAGTACTGCGGTAGCAAAGAGGTAAGCCAAAACCGCTCCGGGTACGAAGGGCAAGCTACTAAGAGAATGCGACGGAGAAAACTTCTCCTCTCCGTCACGAATCTAAAATGGCAGCTCGGCTGCCTCATGGCCACCCCTTTTATAGAGGGGTGGCTACGCCCCCTAACTCACCCGAATGTCTGAGTCCGGGTGGGTGGGGGCCCGCAAAGAGCGCGGTGGCCATTTTGGCGCCACGCTTTCATTGTCTCTTTACTATTTCTTGCCATTGCCAGTAAACATTGGTTTTTGGAGTCTTTAAGGAAGGACTAGCATATAGATGTGGTTTGTTGTTCTTCAGTCACACAGTCGATTCCGATCCTTTGCAACCACATGGACCATTGTCTTCCAGGCACCTCTGTCCTCCACCATCCTCCTCAGTCTGCCCAGTTCTGTGCCCATTGTGTCCACAATACCATCTAGCCATCTCATCTTTGGCTGCCCCCTTCTTCTTTTGCCCTCCACCTTTCCCAGCATCAATGCTTTCTCAAGTGAATCCTCTCTTCTCATTTGATGTCCAAAGTACTTCAGCTTTATCTTTACTATTTGACCTTCCAATGAGCAGTCAGGGTTGATTTCTTCTAACATTAACCTATTTGTTCTCCTCGCTGTCCAGGGGGTTTAAAGATGGGTTGACTTATGGAACCATTGAATACTTATGGAACCATTGAATACGTCCACTTAAAAATGAGCACCGGAAGTTTGAAATAAATTTGACAAATACAATAATCAGTTTCTTTCCAACATTCTGCCTGATCATTGTAAAATTAATTGTGTTTTAATGCAGCTGGTACACAAACCCCAGGGCTATTGCATGTACAGTAGGCTGCCTTAGTTCAGAATAGATTTCATAACTATTACTTAAGAATACCCTGCATTCAGGGCATTGTTGAGAAAATAAAATTTTGATGACATTGAACTCAGTCTAAGTATAACTACCCATGGCACACTTTGACTAATTGTTAAAGATTCAGAACCAATAGGTTATCCTCCAGAAATAATTCTTACTCATGGACAGAGACATCCAGTAAC
The DNA here is from genome assembly GCA_035047345.1 of Bradypodion ventrale. Classification (NCBI taxonomy): domain Eukaryota; kingdom Metazoa; phylum Chordata; class Lepidosauria; order Squamata; family Chamaeleonidae; genus Bradypodion; species Bradypodion ventrale. The sequence continues at coordinate 445,766,114 of JAWDJE010000001.1, read as the reverse complement.
TTGTGTCATGAGGACAGGATAAAGAAAATTAAAAATGGAAGTGCAGTTGCTGTCATTTTCATCTTTTGGTGATCACCCACAGCCAATTTAGCCTCAGTACAAAGCTTAGACCACATGCCTGCCATGTGCCAAAAGCACATGGCAAAAAGTAGCTGAAGGTCTTTTGGTTTTTCAAAGCCTATTCATCACCCCCCAGAAAGAGGCAGCTGTGAGCTGCCCAGAGCAACCCGGGTGGATTTCTTTCTTTTTTACAAAATTTTTTTATTAAATTTTCAACCAAATATACAATAAAAAACATTATTACATAATATAAGAATAAAAGAAAAACAATCAAATTTTGACTGTCTTTGCAAAACCTTATTAGAACTAATTTTATAAAAACAAGCAAAAAATAGAAAATAGAAATAAAAAATAGAAAAAAGAAAGAATACAGCAAAAAAGAAAAACAATATATCACAGATCATCCGTTTAAAGTATATTTCCACCAATTATATGATACATTTTACAATATAAAAGAAAATATTAAACACCCAGTGCTTTTTACAATGGCCTGGAGAACACAGAGTATCATTATACTTTAATTCCAAAAACTCCTTTGATCAGGTACAGGTTTATTCCTTTCTTCTCCTCTAACTGAGTAATCCACAAAAATTTGCCAAATGTTCGAAAATCTATTCTCTTTAATATTACCCTTTTTAATTTATCTCCCATGTTAACTTATCATTCAATGCTAAATCCCACATTTCTTTATACCATTCTTCAATCTTTATATTCACATCATTTTTCCAATTTCTAGCAATACATTGTCTGCCCGTTGTCAACATTATTTCTAATTATTCTTTTTTATTCTTGTTTAAATTTACACTTTCCACATCTGTTAACATAGTGATACTTGGCCCCAGTTTAACTTTCTTGCCCACAGTTTCACCGATCTCTTTTTCAATTTTCCCCCTTGCAACACCACCACATATGTTCATATGTCCCCATTGAAAGCGCGGAGCCAAAATGGCCGCCGCACTCTTTACAGCCCCCCCATCCGGACTCAGACATCCGGGTGTGTTAGGGGCATGGCCACCCCTCTATAAAAGGGGTGGCCACGAGGCAGCTGAGCTGCCATTTTAGAAACGCGACGGAGCGGAGAAGTTTTTTCTGCCGCGTTTCTGCTTCTTCGCCCTTCATACCTTTTACTTTGAACGGAGTTCGCTCCTCTTCATTACCGCGGTACTCAGGGCACAGGAACTGATCCCTGGCCAGGGATCCGTCACTTCTTTGGGAGCCATGGCTCCCAAGCGCAAAGGCCCGGCGGTCAAGCAGTGGCCTAGGGGAAGGGCTTTCCCGCCCCCTCCTTCTACCAGGGGGCAACCATCGGGTCGGAGGACTCGGGCTGTACCCCCCCCCCAACTGGGCAGCGGGACGGCCCTGCCTGCTGCTGCAAGTGGGGCCGAGCAGGCTTCCACTGGTCAGCCGGGCACAGGCCTCCAGGCTGGGCCGGCTCAGGCTGGCTCCTCGGGCATCCCTGCCCCTGGCCGGGATTTCTTTGGTGCAGGACAGCGTGGCCCACTTGGACTTGGTGGCGGTTTCCGCCCCACCATTCCTCTGGCCCCCCATGGGCCGGAGTTTTGGGCATGGCCCTACTCAGGCCCTGGATCCCCATTTGGGTTTCCTGCTCAACAACTGGCCACAGGGCCGTCTGGCCCACCCGGCCCACCCGGCCCACTTTATACTGGGGGCTCGGAGACTGTCGATGCCCTTCTTGCACGTATTTTGGTGCTAGAGGCTTCACTGGGCATTGACCATCCACCTCCTGAAGGGGGTTTGTCTGCTACCTTGGGCACGGCCCCTTCGTCACTTACAGACCCGTTGGCTGTGACTCTCCAGCGGGCCGCCAACAGGGTCGAGCTGCTTGAGGCCATCAGGCCAGCCCAAGCTGGTGCCTCGCAGCTCCCCGCATGTTTGAATCTGCCGCTGGAGACCAGTCAGGTGTGGCCGCAGAGCTCAATATCTGTCGCGAGCTCCGACATCCGCTGGAACCCCCGGTGGGGGTGGCTCACGGGGGTGCGACCAGTGAGTATCCGGTTCAATTTAGTGCACCAACACTGTCCAGTCACACTGGGGGGGGGGTGCAGTGGCCATGGCCACGCCAGATTACTGTGGGTGGGCAGTTGCTTCCACACTGCCCTGTTAATTCCTGGTTACCGAATGGCCCCACGGTTAGGACAGGGGTGTCCGCCCCCGGGGGTATGCCAAGCGTCGCAGGGGCTATTCATTCAACAGGTGCCGACGGCGGCTCTGCCGACGGCTGGTTATTCCCTCCCCCTGGGTGATCATCTTTCACAGTCTACTAGGGATAAGATTTGGAGAGGGGAGTACGTTGATATTGTTTCCCTCCTGAATCGTGAGTCCACTAAGGAGGAGAGGGAGGGACAGGATGACCGGGATAAAGAATTGTCCCGTCGTCATAAGCCACCGCGTACCTGGGCCATTTGGTTGCCGGCATATCTTATATATATGGCCGTGTACCTCAGGGCCCGGCCTGATATGGCCATCCCAATGGTCCAATATCTCGACAATATTTATAGGGCAATGGTTGACTTTCCTGGCCCGTCGTGGTTGGCTTACGATGAGGAATTTAGGATGAGGGTGGACCTACATCCTGAGATGAGGTGGGATGAGCCCTGCCAGCAATTGTGGCTCTTGTATATGACTCCCACGCGTCTGGCGCCTGGTGATAGGTACCATTGTGGCCATGCTGTGCAGCGGGCAGCTGTAACACAGGTTCCCCGCCAGCCGGCAGGGCAGGGGGTTCCAGCCTGCCTGCTGTGTTAGAGCTTCTCAGCTAGCGGCGTGTGCAACAAGCGTCAGTGTCGTTTCCGACACGAGTGTCCCTCTTGCTCTGGCCCTCACGCCGCCTCTGCGTGCCCGCGAGCTGGTGGGTCACGATGCAGAGGTAGGGGTGGGCAGGGGGTGGTCAGAGTTCCCTCTGATGGTGCTGGCCAAGCAAAAGGCCCCCTCCCCAATTAATATTCCCATGTCAGGTCAATGGCTTTCCGCTTATCCTAGACGGGATGATGCGAAGTACCTGCTGGAAGGCTTCCAGTTTGGCTTTCATATACCATTTAGGGGTGTTCGGGGACCGCAGGACGCCCTGAACTTACTTTCACTAAAGGGCAATGAGGAGATTGCTGCACAAAGCATAGCTAAGGAGTTGCAGGCTATGAGGGTTGCAGGGCCCTTTGATGAACCACCATTCCCCAACTTGAAGATCTCCCCTCTGGGGCTAGGGCCAAAAAAGAACCCAGGTGAATTTCACCTAATACACCATCTTTCCTACCCTGCGGGTTCCTCGGTCAATGATGCTATTCCTGATGACCTTTGTTCTGTCAGGTATACTTCGTTTGATCAGGCCCTACAGATGGTACGCGCCTGTGGTCCCGGGGCCCTCTTGGCAAAGTGTGACATTAAATCGGCATTCCGATTACTGCCAGTCCACCCTGAGGACTTTGAGCTGTTGGGTTTCCATTTTAGGGGAAAATTCTATGTAGATAAGGCCATGCCTTTTGGCTGCTTTATTTCATGTTCGGCATTCAAACGATTTAGCACTTTCCTTCAATGGGCCTTTGTTCGAAGGTCAGGGTCCCGGTCTGTAGCCCATTACCTCGATGACTTTTTGTTCGGGGGTGAACAGGGCTCGGACACATGTACGCGTCTCCTTACTACATTTCTGGCCCTTATGCGGGAACTGGGTTTCCCCTTAGCGCCTGAAAAGACCGAGGGCCCAGCTACCAAGCTCACCTTTTTAGGCATCGAAATTGACACTGTCGCACAGGCATCCAAGTTATCCATGGACAAGGTGGCCCGGATCTCTGCGGCGATTCGGGCACTGATTTCTAAATGTAAGGTGTCCCTCCGTGAGCTACAGGTACTGCACGGCCACCTCAATTTCGCCTGCCGGGTGGTGACACCGGGCAGAGCTTTTGCCAGGCGTCTGTGTGATGCCATGGCTGGCCTATTAAAACACCACCACAGGGTACGGCTCCCCAGGGGTATACGGGCAGACCTTTCAGTTTGGCTCACATTCCTACAGGAATTTAATGGGGTTTCTTTTTGGAGATCAGACCTTATGGTCTGCCCTAAATTTCAAGTCCAGTCAGATGCCTCCGGCTCTCTGGGTTATGGGATATATTTTGAAGGGAGGTGGGCATATGGCCGATGGCCTCACGCATGGCAGGGCACGGATCGTCTCCGCGATCTTACTTTCCTGGAATTTTCTCCCATTTTGGGGGCACTAATGCTATGGGGTGATCAGTGGGCCAACTCAGTGGTCCATTTTTGGTGTGACAATGCTGCAGTGGTGCACATTGTTAACGCTCAGACGTCCAAATCCCCTAGGGTCATGGCATTAGTCCATCAATTTGTCTTGAGAAGCCAGACATGTACCAGGCATTAATAATGATATTGCTGATGCTTTATCCCGCCTGCAGATCTCCCGGTTCCGAGCCTTGGCTCCCGAAGCAGAGAAATTCCCCTCACCACTCCCGGCCGAGATTTGGACATTTGGCGAGGAGAGGTGAACCGGGCGATCGGCATGTCTTTGGCACCTCGCACGCGTAAGGCGTATCCACATGCTTTTGTACAATTTAGAACTTTTTGTGGCCAACGACGGTTACCCGAAGTGTGGCCAATACCTGTAGACCAGATTTTGCAATACATGGTTTATCTTCACGGTCATGGGCTGGCCCCCCGTACTATAGCCTCTAGGCTTTCGGCACTGGCATTTATGGCCAAGGTGCGGGGCTTCGCTGACTGCATGAATGATTTCCGCATACGTCATGTCTTGGAAGGGTGGACACGGGAACGTGGCCGCCGCCAGGACACACGTCACCCTATTTCACCAGAGGTTCTTACCCACCTTGCACGAGGCTGGCATAACTTATGCTATGATAGTTATGAGGTGGCTCTTTTTCAAGCAGGCACCACTGTAGCCTTCTTTGGAGCGCTCCGCATCAGTGAGTTGGTACCACTGTCTAAGGCGGATGTGTCTTGTAGGGCACTGGAACTCAACGATGTCTATGTTACTCAAGAGTGGGCTCAGTTGAGGATACGGTCCTCAAAGGTTGATCAGCACGGCGTATGCAGTGGAGTCAGACTGCTACGATGTTCCATTGCAGACATCTGTCCGGTTGGTGCCCTACATGAGTTTTTGGCAGTGCGTGGTACGCACCCTGGCCCTTTTTTCTGCCACCAGGATGGGTCTCCCCTTACTAAATTCCAGTTTTGGAGGGTGACTGTCATGGCACTTACCAGTGTGGGCCTCCCTGGGGTTTGTTACAGCACCCATTCATTTAGGATAGGCGCCGCTTCTACTGCGGGTGTGTTTGGGTACTCTGAGGCTGATATACGCAGGATGGGCAGGTGGGGATCCATGCGCTTTGCATTGTACGTACGCCCCCTCCATGTGTGAGTACCAGTTATGTCATTAATTCTTTTTCCTTCTTTTACAGACCCTGTGTGTCCCCGCACACCGGTGGCAGTATGGCTGGTGGGCCACAGTTACATGCACTGGGCAGCGCAGTATGCTGCAGCTACAGAATGGGGACCCCATCTCGGGCTACGTGCAACCGCACGTTTGCGACGGTACGGTAAGCGCGGTATGAAATGGCGGGAACTGTTGCCATTCCTGTTTTCCATCTGGGATGCTGGACCGCCTGATGTCCTCATCCTGCATCTCGGTGGCAATGACCTTGCCCAGGTCACTGGCCTCTCTTTAAAGTTCACGATTTGCAGGGACCTAGCCTATTTGCATTACGTATGGCCATCCACGCAGCTGCTATGGTCGGACATGGTGCCGCGACATACTTACATAGGAGGCGTTGACCTCCGTGCCCTTGACCGCACTCACCGCTCGGTGAACAGGGCTGTTGCCCGGTTCCTGGCAGACAAGGGCTTGGGGACAGTCATCCGGCACCCTAGGATAGGCTTGCAGGATTATGATCTCTATGCAGGAGATGGGGTCTACTTGTCGGCCAGAGGTATGAACCTCTTTCTTGAGGGTATGCAAGCAGGCCTGGTGACCGAGCTGACGGTCTGGGGGTGTGTGTGAGTCATCATGGACGCCTCCCCGTGTGGCGGGTAGCACTGGTAAGATAAAGATTTATGACCCATAGGTATCCGGCAGGTTCGCAATTGACTGGCCAACACATAGACAGGTACAGGGGAAATAGGTTTGGCCGGTCAAGGGCGAACCAGGCAAGGGGTGATGGCAGGAGCTTTACAGCCTGCATCACCTTGATATTTAACGGATACACGTCATAGGGTGGGGTCAGTAGATAGTTTATTGACTCCAGTCAACAATTTGTTTGTGCCAACAAACAAATTAATACAAATAGTTACATGTAGCCAATTGCCATTGGCATTTTGAGAGGAACCTTACCAGTGTTACTGCGGCCTGCTTGCCTTAAAGAATTACAATTGGATGATTACACCAATTGAAAGTTATAATTCGGACTAGGGCATTATTCAATAAAAGTGGCCTGATGCCTTTATCCATATACCGGTGTCTGAGTCTTTCTTTGGGGGGGTGCGCCTGCAATGCCTCTTTGCACCACCAACACAGTTTATCTTTCTTATTATCAATCTGATGCAACCTCACTGGGGTCAAATACCACTTCCACAACATTTTATAGTTATGTTCCTTTATTCTAACCGACATAGTTCTCATTATTCTTTTCTTCCATTTGTTTTTCCAGCTATCATCTATCTTTATATTCAGATCTTGCTCCCAACTTGTTTTCAATTCTTCCTGTGATTTACCCTCCTTATTCAATAATTCATATAATTTGCTTACCACACCCTTAATACCTCTTTCTCCCTTTCCTATTTTTAAAATCATTTCCTCGAACTCTGTCCTCTCTCTTTCTAACCCAGGGTCTCTCATATACTTACTATTCAATTTGTTTACCAACATTATCTGAAGCCAATTCAATTTCATTTGCCCATACAAAACCATTTTTCTCTCACTATCCTTACAGGTACGTATCCAGTCCTTCAACAGGAAAACTTCATTCTTATCAAACACATCTTTTATTCTTTTATCAATTTTTATTGGGAAATTTGTAACATCCTCCATTTCAGTAATAGGAGAAGTATCCAGAGCCAATTCCTTTTTTACTTTTCTCCATATTCCCATTAATGTCTTCATCATATTATTCTTAGTTAATACTTTCCCCGTATTACACCCTAAAAAACCCATTTTTCCTATATGGTTGTAATCCTTCATCTCAATTTCTTCCCAAATTACTTTTTCCCTAGCTAAAATCTTTACAATATTCTTAATTTGAAAAGCTAGATAATATACCATCAAATTCGGCATTCCTAATCCACCTCCCTTCTAGGGTATGTACCATTTTTTTTGCTAACCTAATTCTCTTTCCGCCATTACAAAAAGTATTAATCATTTTTTGAAACTCCTTAATTTCCTTATACTTCATTTGAATTGGAAGAGCATCGAATAAAAAAATGATTCTAGGTAATAGCATCATTTTACTAAGCACGATCCTTCCAAACCAAGACAGTTTCAACTTTTGGAAACATATTTTAGCTTTAATTTCTGTTTTCAATCTTCCATAATTCAGTCTCTTAAACTCTTCAAACTTATTTGAAATGTTTATCCCCAAATATTTCAAACTATCCTTAATTTGTAAGTTACCCATTCCTTTTATCTTCTGTTGTTCTTCCTTTCCCATATTACACAATATCATTTCTGATTTATCCCAATTTATTTTTAAACCTGTAATATCTTCAAAATCCTTTAATTGTCCTTATATTCTAACCTAATACCTTCCCAGGGTGTTTAACAATTATCAAGGTATCATCTGCATATAAGCTTATTTTATTTCCCATAACCCCTTCTATTTCTTCATCCTCTCTTATGGACTTGGCCAACATTTCCATTGCCATGAGGAACAAAATTGGAGATAATGGACAACCCTGTCTTGTACCGGCTTCTAATTTCACCCCTTCTGTGACCTCATCATTTATTCTAATAGTAGCTATTCCTTATTGGTATAATTGCTCAATTGTCTTTCTAAATTTATCGCCAAACCATAGCATTTAATTATCTCCTTGATTGACACCCATTGTAAGGAATCAAATGCCTTAAAAATATCCAAAAATAGTAATCCAACTTTTTTTTGTTTGTCCCACAGTATCGACTAAATCTACCACTCTTCTTGTCAGATCTGTCACATGTCTACCTTTCAAAAACCCCACTTGATCTGCATTTATATAATTGCCCATAAAATTATTGAGCCTACTTGTCAATATAGCTGTAAAGATTTTAGCATCCTGATTTATCAATGAAATTATTCTGTAAGATTCCACTTTTTCTAGATCCTTTCCAGGTTTAGGCAATAATACAATTATAGTCCTATACCATGAAGTCGAAATTTGCCCACCTTCTAATATGTAATTATATAATTTTACCAGTTTTGCCACTACTATATCTTTAAATTCCTTATAGAACTCAGCAGGTAATCCATCTTCCCCAGGTGCTTTATCATTTTTCAGGCTGGCTATTACCTCTTTTATTTCATTTTCAGTTATTGGTTCTTCCATTCTATTTCTATGTTCCTGTTTTATCTTATTACCAGTTTGTTTCTCCAATTGTTCTTTTAACTTCATCACATCTATCTCTTTTTTCGCATACAAAGCCTGATAAAAGTCCTTCACGATTTTGCATTTGTCTCCGGTCTTATTACATCTTACCCCTTCTTTATTAATCAACACACCAATTTCCCTTTTTTCCTTCTTTTCTTTAGCAGCTCTTGCTAATAATTTTGAGTTTTTATTACTATATTCAAAATACTCCCTTTTTAAATATACCAAATCTCTTTTAACCTTTTCTATATCCTTTCCTATCAATTCAGGTGGATTTCAAAGAGATTAAGTTACAATTGGTGTTCAGCTTGTGTAGAATCTTTAAGGGGTTCAGCACTGCCATTGATGTTGGGAATATGGAGAAGACACACAACCATCTGTAGAGAATTGATGGTCCTTTGCAAGGAACTCCAGATATTTCCCAAATGTAGATTTTTTAAAAAAAAATCACTCTTTTTAATGTGTGCAGTGTTTTGGACAAATATTCATTGCTCCCCAAGACAGAATGAGAAACAGACAGCACTCTTCTAAAATTGTGATTCACAAGACTTAAAAACTTGTTTATATTTGTGTACATTCACATGTAGGGGGTTTTCTTTGCTAGATCAGCACTGGAGGGTTTAAGCCCCACAAATTGGGAAAAAGTACTGCGTATGTGAACGGTTGAAGGGGGAGTGAGGGTGCGGGATGTGTATGAGAGAGAGAGCGCATGAGTGCAAGCATTCTCTCCCCTCCCCCTCCCAACTGTCACCCCACCAAATCTCAAGGAAAGGGAGGAGAAGGCTAGTGATAATGCCATACTTTCAAACACCATTTTCCAATAGCCCCCGCCCTTTGGGGCTACCAGGAGGAGCAGGGAGGGAAGCAGTCATTATCCTAGCAGCAGCCCTAACAGAGTAGGGTATAGACGGGAAGGAGTGGTGAGCTGTGGACCGTCCACCTCACAGCCCACTCACCCACCCTTACCTGGCCGCTCCCATCCCTTCCCTTCATGCTTCCTTTCGGCGCACCAGGAGGCTGTCACAAAATATGTGCTGGTGCTGAGACCAGGTACCTGGCTCTGTGCGCTGCCTGAAAGACAGAGATAGAGAAAAGACCGGGTGGAGCAGCGGAGGAGCCTCCCCTCTGTTTTGTATGTTTCCTGATTCTGGGTCAGGCAGGGTGAACCCACCCTTCCCCCTCCCTCAGAGTGGGGCACAATCACCCCTAATATCAGTGGGGCAGAGAAAGAGGGAATCAATTGGAATCAATGTGTCCAATGGAACCAAAGATGCACAATCTCTCTCTCTCCAGTGTGTGTGTGTGTGTGTGTGTGTGTGTGTGTGTGTGTGTGTGTGTGTGTGTGTGTGAACCCAAGCAAGGCCAGGTAATCGGCTAGTGAATTTACACACACAGAAATCTGAGTGCTAATCCAGAATGTCACCCGCTTCTAACCCAGGGCCGTGATAGCATATCTGGTTTCCGGGCAGTGTCCCACCCAACACTAGCCTCTTCTGCCCTAGGGCAGATTTCTCTCTGTGTGTGTGTGTGAACCGAGGCAAAGCTCTGGCCTCAGTACACTCTGTGTCACAAACTTCCTCTTGTTGTGCATGCGCCTGCAGCTCCCCTCTCTGTCCCTCATACTGTAAGAGCAGGGCATAAATAAACTCCACCAGCAGGTGCCTGAGGTGGGGCAACATCCACATGTGCTCCTTTGGGTTCAGAGCCTTCCTTTCCTTCCATCCATCCATTTCTTTCCACTCCTTGGGCATCTTCTTGGCCACCTCCTTCCACCCCTTGGTGGCTGATTGGCTTCAGCTGCTGAGCGGAAGCCCCACAACTTTGGAACAGGTGAACCAGAATGGGGGAATCTTATTATTTAAACCTCTTTCCCCCATCCCTCCAGCAAGGCTCTGGTCCAGGCGTCAGGACAGGCAGACATTCAACAGGTATGGTTTCTTTTTTGTTTAGATCAGTGGTTCCCAACCTTTATTTTGGCCATGCCCCACCCAAGCATCTCTAAAATCCTGATGCTCCAGCCTCCCACCCTATGACATATAATTCTTATTATTCAAAAAGTGAACTCCTATTCAGGTGGATGAAGCCTAAAAGCCATTAACTTGGTCTAAACAATAAATGCAAAAAAATAAATAAATAACTACTGTTACTAACTCAATCTCAAATTGCCCCTCTTAAGAATCAAATTGACACCCCCCCAAAGGGAACCTCAGGTAGGGTGTCCCTTCTTTTGGCTAAAAATAAAAAGTTTGGAATATCTGACTGCAACCTTTTAAAAAAGTTTGCTTTTACCATTAGTAATTGGAAACAGAGGTTTGGACATAATCAACCAATATTTACCTCTGCCACAAACATGATGAATGTTCGTGCACCGGAGAAAAGTAAGGAAAATTCAAAAGAAATTGCTAGCCTGTCATTTTTCATTTATTTAACAAATCTAGCAGACTGGCATATACATTTTGTAATTTTAGTTGGAGTACAGGTTCATAGACATTGATTTTTTGGGGGCACATTTTGGTTCCCCCCCTGTTATTATGGGCTACAATTAGTATATTTTGCATATTTTCCTCAGCTTTCACATTTTCAAGGTATTCTGCATAAGAGCTACTCCACGTGCTCTGTTACATAATTTATGACATTTATGTCTGGAAAATGTTGGTGGGCTCTCTGGGAATCATCACAGGCATCCCCAGGTCTCTGGAGGATGATCAACAAAAGTACATTCCAGATCAAACCTTTGAAACAAGTTCAGAGTATGGGGTCCCATGAAATGGGACAAATCTTTTAATTTCAAAGATTGTGGATTTTGCACTTTAGGGCATTTGTCCCAAACATTCACCATAGCTGCTGGCTTTGAACTATTTTTTTCAATCCTCCTCTTCTTGCAATCAAATGGGACATTAGAATCTAACAAACCTAAGCCAGTGAGTTGCTCTGAAAAGTACCACAAGTGTCCAGAAGATTTTTTGGTGACAATCTCAGAAACTTTCTTGTTCACGTTCACATAATCCATCAAGTCTTTCATAAACTAAAGGTCATTCTGAGGTGCACTGATAGCACAAGTAGCAGTGAACCAATATTTAACATAGCAGAGAACAACAAACACACATATGTCTCTGAGACCAGTTTCCGCTCTTGATGTCAATTTGAACTGTTCCTTGAAGAGAGATTTTCAAGGAGTAAATAGCTCTGGACATAAATCGAGCGTCATGGATGGCCCCTGGTTTAGAAAAATTGAAACCTTGCATAGTAGGGCGACCTCCGAGGTATATACAGCTAAGCTCCAGATGTTCTTGGAAGTCTCCATGGCTGTGACCCTCCTAATAAGAAAAAAGTTACAGGTAAGTTCTGAACTGAAAGCAAAATGCGTGAAAAGTTTGCAATGGCTTAATACTTACTCTGAGCCTTGCACCTAAGAAATGAAGCAGTGTTGTTTTTTTTTAATATCTACTTTCCCAATACCACGTCCTAAAAAAACTATTTTTCCCATATAACTAAGTTCTTTCATTTCAATTTCTTCCCAAATTACCTTTTCCCTTGCTAAGATCTTCACAACGTTCTTAATTTGAAATGCTCTATAGTATGTCATTAAATTTGGCATTCCTAATCCCCCATCTTTCTGGGATAAATACCAAAACTTTTTAGCCAATCTAGTTCTTTTCCCCGGTTACAAAAACTATTAATCGTTGTTTGAAACTCATTAGTTTCCTTATCCTTAAGTTGAATTGGAAGTGCATCAAATAAAAAATTGATTCTTGGCAATAACATTAGGAATATGGGGAAAAAAGTGAGGAAGGTGTTGGTACCAGATACTTCCCCAATTATTGAATTTGAGGATATTGCAGATTGTGCAATAAAAATTAATAAAAGGATTAAAGAAGTATTTGATAAAAATGAAGTTTTCCTGCTGAAAGGCTGGATACGGGCCTGTAGAGATAATGAGAGAAAAACAACTTTGTATTTACAAATGAAATTGAATTGGCTTCAGATAGGGATGGTAAATAAGTGGAATTGTAAATTTTTGAATGAAGCTGGATAAGAAAGAGAGAGGACTGAATTTGAAGAACTAGTTCTAAAAATAAGAAAGGGACAAAGAGGAATAAAGGGACTGGTGAGCAAAATATATATAATGATAAACAAGGAAGGTAATCCACAGGAGGAATTCAAAGTAAGATGGGAATAGGATCTAGGGATAAAGATAGAGGATCAAAATTGGAAGAAATGGAAGAAAAGAATTATGAGAACTCTGTTGGTTAAGAGTAAAGGAGCACAATTATAAAATGTTGTGGAGATGGTATTTGACCCCAGTGAGATTACATCAGATAAATAAAGAGAATGATAAAATGTGTTGGCCTTGTAAGACTGCACTGGGTACATACGAGCATATGTGGTGGAATTGTAGAGTGGCAAAGAATTTTTGGGAAGGAACTGAGAACGAAATAAATGAAATTATGGGAACAAAAATCAAACTGGGTTCAAATACCATTATGCTGACAGATGTGGAAGATATAAACTTAAGCAAAGATAAAAAAGCGTTATTAGAAATAATCCTGAGAACGGGTAGAATGTGTATTGTGAGAAAATGGAAAAAATGAAATTAATATAAAAATTGAGGAATGGTATAAGGAAATGTGGGATTTAGCATTGAATGATAAGTTAACACATGAGATAAATATGAAAAAGGGTATTATTAAAGAAAATAGATTCTGGGAGGTTTGGAAAATCTTTGTGTATTACTCATTGAAGGGTGAAGAGTTGAATAGACTTGTACCTGCTCACAAGAGCTTTTGGGAATGATTTTACTGAGAAACTCCTTGCTCTCCAGGGCAATGTAAATAACACATGGTGGTTAGTTTTTTCTTTTTCTTTTCAATATTGGTTAAATTGTTTATTCTTATATTTAGTTTTGTTATGTTTGTACTAAAAGCATGAGCTAGAATTGTGACTTGGTGGATATAAGATATAACAGAGAGTATGTAATGTACACTGAGACGGTGAAAAAACAAAAGTTTCAGATTTGTTATTAGATAAAAATTTAGTATTAATAAATATAATTACAAGGCTGAAGGGGGAAGCAATATAATACTGAGTCACAATAGAATTATAGATTTATGACTTGTTGTTGCTTTTATTATTGTATGTGATTTTGAAGTTGGTCTTTATTGTATTTATGTTAAAAATTCAATAAAAATTAATAAAAAAAAGAAATGAAGCAGTGATGTTGCCTTGTGTGTCAGGAAAGATTACATTTTCTCGTCCTGGAGACCAGTGGTGAACTTGGTGTGATCAATTTCCATCCATTTGTTTCGGAAAGGTTTAAAAATCGTGATGTCTAGCCCAGAAGAGATGGCAACAGCAGTCTAAAAGACAACCTTGAGCACCACTTCTGCCATGTGATAGCGGCAAGCTAAATATAACAAATACTGCATCAAAAACATCCCAAAACTGCATCAACACACCTGCCACTTGGGCACTCGCAGGTGCTAATGATACGTTACCATGTCCAGGTTGGTGCATTCGGTGCAACAGGTAACGTAAGAACTGCAGGCGAGATGGAAGCCGGGCACTTGTAAACTCAATACAGCTGTGGCCTATAAGATATAGCTGCTTTCATAATGATTTATTTGGCGGCATTTTGCAACACTAATATGTGAGTGGGGTGGCATACAAGTCCAATAAACAAATAAATAAATAAGGCTGGAGGTCGCATACAGTAGTGTGTCAAACCATTTCATGTTATTATTTCCAATAGTAAACATACGACTCACTCATGGCACAGGTAAATATGAATCGATCACGCTCAGATTTTTAGAGTGTGGTATAAATGCCTAAAGGAAACTTTTTAAACAAGTTGCAGTTGAAAATTCAAATGTTGCCTTTTAAGGGACACCCTAAACACGGGTTTAGATCCTGTGGCCAGAAAAAAATTGCTGTTGCAAACCATATCTTTGCTCTTCTGCATAACACGAGAAATCGAAGATATTGCATATGTTCTGTTTAGTTGTCAATTATATGCCACTATAAGAGTCCAGCATTTACAGTCATTACTAGACAGAATTAAATACTAATAAAAGATTAACTTCCTCCCTTCAGGGTACAAATAAATATCTAAATATCAGAAATGTCAAGTTTATAGTTGAGGGCCATTCAAAAGAGAAGATGCTTTATTAATCAGATAGAGTTGCATGCAAACGTGATTCATTTTATTGAGTAAATTTTATATCTTGTTTTATTGTGATTGTATCATTCTACTTTTAATCTGTTTTTATTCTGTTTTTGTAATCATATTTTATCTAATGTATTTTATCACATTTTAAACTGATATGGTCAGATGACCAATCAGTTAATAAAGGATACTAGACTCTTCTTTTAGTCTTAAGGTTGACACCTCCCCCCCCCCAGAATTATTGCACCTTGAACAGCTGCATCAGGCAGAAACCCAGCAGGTGCAGTGCAGTGCCTTGAACAGCTTATAGAGGACTATAGCAGGTTATAGCTGGGTTTTTGTTTTGTTTTATTATAGTGATGTTATTTGTCTGTACAAATGGGTGGTATCAAATGTAATACATAAATAATAAATAAATAATAAATGCCTTTCTTCCCATAGGAGACCCAAGGTATCACAACAATGAAAGTATGAGGCAATAGTTTTAACAGTTTTCAAATACTATCTATCTATCTATCTATCTATCTATCTATCTATCTATCTATCTATAAAGGTGTCTTGTTGTATGTTCTTCATACAAATCGACACCACACAACCGATCGTGCTGAAAAGCATGCACAAACCTACCTTGAATGCCTGGGATGGCCGACATGGGGGAATGGCAGCCCATTTCGGGGTTTGTCACCCCAAAAATGGGCTACAAAGCCCTCCCCAACGGCAGGCCTAGACGAGAGTCCAGGCAGGTGCCTAGGCCTGTCCGCCATCCCAAGTGGCAGGGAGGCAACTATGCATGCGCGAGAGTCCACGCAGGCATCTACCCCCCAGTAGGGACAGCGGCAATGGCAGCCAGTAAGCCTTGCCTCACACTGGCCAGCAGCGGTGGTGGCCTATCCATTGACTACTGCTGGTGGGCAACCATTGCGGCCTGGCTTCTCCTCCCTCCTGTGGGGAACCTTGGGTGGTAAGGAGGACCCACATGGGGGTGGGCGAAGATGGAACTGGGCCACAGCCATCCACCTGGGGCACCCCTCAGGAGGAAGACAAAGCCAGGCTGCGATGGCCGCCCCAACAGTAGTTGCTGGGGAGGCTGCCGCCTTTGGCCGGAGAGGGGCAAGGCAGGACGGGGGGTCAGGCAGGGGCTCTGGAACAGGCTGCAGCCCTGGCTGTGATGGCACATCACAGCAGGGCCAGCCGTGCACCTGCTGCCCATCGGCCTGGCCTGCCTGTGTGCCGCACCACTCTTTGTTCACTGCCTGGAACCTTCCAAGCCAGGCCCCAGATCTGCCTCTGCCCCTGCCCAGCAACAGACCCAGCCGCAGCACCGTGGGCCCCAGCAAGGCCTAGGCACCATCATGAGGTTGATGCCAGCAGGCAAAAAGGTAAGGCAACTGGGGTGGGGTGGGGGCTGGGGGGCAGGCCCGGGTCTCTCCTCATCCCAGGTTTGGTACCTTTCGTGTTCAAGGAATGAAGAAGCAGACGAATGAAGTAGTGAAATTCAGCTCTTTATTAGTGGGGTTTGAACACAGTTTGGATGGGGCAAAACTTGGACTTATATACACTATAAATAGTAACAGTAACAATAATACAACAAGCCCATTGGCTAACAGAGTGTGCACATTTTTCAATCCACTTATTTGCATAAGAATAGATACATGAGAAAAGATACATTCCGCTCCTATGAACAGTAACAGTAACAATAATACAACAAGCCCATTGGCTAACAGAGTGTGCACATTTTTCGATCCACTTATTTGCATAAGAATAGATACATGAGAAAAGATACATTCTGCTCCTGTCAGAAAACACAGTTAACATACATAACATTCTTCCCCCCTAGGTAAAAACAAAATCCTTTAACCAGGATGGCATTCTAGTTTCCCATCTGGGTTGGACGCTTGGCTGAGCTGGCTCAGGGGCTCGTAGGATGGGCGACCCGACTGGAGTGAGGGATTGACTAGAGGGGGAGGATTGTAAACCCAAATTAAAGCCCCGTTTGTCAGATGGAGGAGCAGGGGATTGCTCAAAACCAAAATCTAATTCTGTGGATGAATAAGACAACTCAGGGTCCCGCCTGTGTGTACTAAGAGTGGAGGGCAACTCTGAACAAAATGGGTAATCATCAATAAAGGAATCCAGAGTGCTAGGCTGGGACAGTGTAGGGGTACACTGGGCCGGAGGAGGGGAGCATTCCACAAATTCCCTTTGAAGTCGGTCCCTAAAACGCACCTCTGGGTCAATGTTGGCTGGCTGCTGACTATTACCTCTGCCCCCTGGGTTTAAACGGGTGAGGGCCAACCTAACGTTGAGTGTCTGTATTCGTCTTGTGGGTCCAGTACTGTGGGTCTCATTTGATCTGCGTGCCTCCTCCAGATCAGACAAGTGGCTATTTCGATTCTGTAAGAAACAGGACCGGGGCGTGGCCAAGATGGAGATGGCTTAATACATACCTTCCATAGCTCGCGCTATTAAAGCGGTTCTGAATGAGATTTTTAGTAAAAAATACTGGAAAAGGCTCATCCGAAAGAGTTTGATGTGTTTCTGCTTTTGAAAAGTTGCCTGATGAGCTCCTTGTTTGGATAAATTTCGCTGTGGTTCTGTAGATCGGGAGGTCGAAGCCCGCAAAGGTGGCCGGTAAAGCAAGCGGCGCTAGCTGCAGCTGAGCAAGCCACGGGCGGGCAGGATCCCCATGAAGGAAAAGAAAGGAGTTCAGAAGGTTTTTAAATGGGACGCAGCACCCAACTGGTTCTCTGAGGGGTGAGACATGGAGAAGTTTAACCCAAGAGAAAGCAAGGCAAGTGCAGAAGGAGGGGGGAAGTGGAGAGGAGCGAGAGAGAAAGACCAGGATGGTTAATGGTGGCGGGGAAGGAAACAAAACTTAAAGAAAGTTTCCTGGTGCTACCGAGAAAGTAAAGGAGGGTGTCGGCGGAGAGGAAGGAGATGAAAGAAGTTGGAAGGAGAAAGAAGGGAAGTAAGAAAGAAGAAGAAGGCATAAAGTTATGAAGGCTGACGGAAGGTTTTAGCTTGTTCGGGTTGTGGAAGAGGGGGAGGAGATCGGCCTCGGAGGCCAATGGAGGCTGCAACATTATAGCGTCTTTTTGCAACAGTTGCTGGGCCTTTCCAATATATTGAAGCACTTTGGAGGATTCCCTTCTCTATCATTAAAAGGTACTTTTTAAACTCTTTTAAGTTTTTTCTTCCCTGAATTTCTGCATCTATTGAGCTTTTGCATGGCTGCCGCAATTGGATTATAGGGGGAAAAAGAGTCTTTTTTGGATATTGCCGATTGGTCTCGCTCTTTGTTTATCGTTCCTGAATTTTTCACAGCATAATCCAGTAACGCTGGATTATAAAAAGTTGATTATTGGAGGGTCACGCTGAGTTGGAGTTTCCCTCCCCCCCTCCTATATTTTGGATATACTGATTTAAGCTGGGTTGTTGGAAATTACTTTGCAATTGGATTATAAAATTAGAAGAAACAGCAACAGGCACAGTTTGGATTATAACGTGTTTGGAGGACTCCTCCCTTTTTTTGGACTTAACTGTTTATATTTTGGGATTGGAAAAGCTGGAATTTCCCTGGGAGGAGGAGCTTGGAGGCCGAAAAACTGTACAGATTTTGAGCTCATTGTTTGAAAATCTAATAGAAGAAATGGATATGAGAAAAGAGGAGGAAGTGGTCAGGCCAAAAAAACTGGATTTGAGAAAGGAAGAGAAGAGGGATGAGAAGAAAGAGAAGTCCGCAGCCACCGAGGCAGCACCAGCAGGAGGGGCAGATTCGGAATCGTTGGATCAATTGCAAATAATGGTGGAGTTGGGGAAACTGATGAAAAAAATTGATAGGGTGGAGGATACAAATGTAAAGGGTTTTCATGAAATGAAGGATGTGTGGGTGAAAGATAAGGAAGAGTTAATGGGATGTCATAAAAAGCTTGCCTCGCAGTTAACTGATTTATCTACAAAGGTCGAGGCCAACTATCAGAGGATGGATAAAGTTTTGAATGTGGTGCAGAGTGATATGAAATTGATGCAGGATGACATGAGAGGGTTACATGAGGAACAAAAGGAGGTTAAATCTAAAATTGAAATCCAAGGGAAAAAGTTGGATATGGTTGAAGAGGTGATGAGAAAACAGAACGTGATGATGCGTAATTTGCTGGAGAAAACGCCAGATAAGCTGAAAGAAAGAATAGTGGATTGGTTGAACAATTTGAATATGGGGGCTAATTTTGTAAATGAAGATATTGCCAGTTGCTTTAGATTGGGGGCAAGAAGAGGAAAGAAGGGTCATAGAAACGTATTGATAAATTTTGCAAATTGGGCGGATAAATAAAAGGTGATGGCGTTCATTAAACAGGCTGGATCTGGCATTTTGAAAATTGATGGATGTGATGTTGAGGTATACAATGACATATCGGTTGAGGAATGAGTGTGGCGATATAAAATGAAACCTGTGACAAAAATTCTTAGAGAACAATCAATTGATTATCATTGGAAATTCCCTAAACAACTCATATTCTTTTATGATAAAAAATGCATACAATGGATGATGAAATGGATTATTTAGATTACATGTGTCAGATTGGATTGGTTAAGATGTCATCCCGAGAGTGGAGGGGATTAAGAAAAAGCTTTGGTGGAATTGGGTGGAATTTGAAGAGAACATGCAGGGGAATCTGAGAGGGGGCAGTGGGTGGAACAGATATGGAATCAGAGCTGCAGGTGGTTGCAGATGATGAGTGAGATGGATTAAATTTGAGATGGAGTTTGTTTGTATATATATAGAAGGGAGAAAATAACAATAATAATAATTTTACAACATTATTAGATACAGCATTAGAGTTATAGCTAACACACATTTTTTCTTACACATCCCCCCCTCCCCCCTTTGATTGTCAAGGGCCACTTTTTGTAAAGAAGGGTGGGGAGGGTAGATATGATTGTTGCTTGTGATTGGAGGTTGAATGTTAAATGTATTTTTTTGTGTCTGATAGTTATTGTATATGTGGTGAAGGACACGGCATGAATAGGAGTCTGTGATTGTCAGAAAAAAAGGATATTAAGACCTAGGTCTGAGGAACATTAAAGTCTTGACGTGGAATGTGAAAGGTACCGGCTGTCAAGTGAAGAGGAGGAGGTTAGAATCAGCCCTGATGAAGGATAGGCCGGATATAGTCTTTCTCCAGGAAACTCATCAAAAATCAGAAGATATTAATAAGATATTCCTGGGATGGATGCAAATATATGAAAAGCCATATGGAACTTCTAAAGCTAGGGGTGTGGCGGTCCTGATTTCAAAGAGACTTGGCTTTGAGATGATAAAAAATATTTCAGATTCAGAAGGTAGATATTTAATTGTTAATGAGAAAATAGATGATGAAGAGATAATGTTAGTAAACATATATGCCCCAAACCAGCAAGAATTTTTAAATAAAGTATATACATAAGAACATAAGAACAGCCTTGCTGGAACAGGCCACAGCCCATCCAGTCCAGCATTCTGTCTCACACAGTGGCTCACCATTTCCTTCAGGGTATTCCCAAGCAGATGCCTTCACCTGCTTAGGATTCCCTGGAAATGGCATTGAGAGATATCCTGCCTATCTCTCCAACCCGGAGGTTGTCCTTAAGTATCCATAATTATAGCCATTGATACCCTTGTCCGCCATGAACTTGTCTAATCCTTTCTTAAAGCTGTCAGGACTGACAGCTGTCACCACTTCTTCTGGCAGGGAGTTCCATAGACCAGTAATCCTCTGGGTGAAAAAGTACTTTCTCTTATTTGTTTGAGAACTAGTACTCAAAAGTTTCATGGAGTGTCCCCTAGTTCTAGTGTTATGCGATAGGGAAAACAGTTTTTCCTTATCTACTTTGTCCACACCATGCATGATTTTATAAACTTCAATCAGGTCACCTCTTAGGCGGCGTCATTCAAGAGTGAAGAGGCCCAACCGTTGCAGTCTCAGGTGGTAAGGAAGGTGTTCCAGTCCCCTAATCATTCTGGTTGCCCTCCTCTGCACTTTTTCCAGCTCCATAATATCCTTCTGGAGGTATGGCGACCAGAACTGTACACAGTATTCCAGATGGGGCCTCACCATAGATTTATAAAGAGGCAAAATGACACTTGCTGACTTATTTTCTATACCCTTCCTAATGATCCCTAGCATTGAGTTTGCTTTTTTCACTGCTGAGGCACACTGGGTTGACACCTTCATTGAGTTGTCCACCAGGACACCAAGGTCCCTTTCCTGGTTTGTCGCAGAGAGTTCAGACACCATCAGTTTATAAATGTAATTGGGGTTCTTTGCCCCATCATGCATCACTCTGCACTTACTAATGTTGAAGCTCATTTGCCACTGTTTTGCCCACTCCCCCAGTGTCAAGAGATCCCTCTGGAGCTCCTCACAATCTCTCACAGTTTTCACTACCTTTTATAATTTAGTGTCGTCAGCAAATTTGGCTACCTTGCTTTTTACTCCTACCTCTAGATCATTTATGAAGAGGTTGAAAAGCAGGGGTCCCAGTACTGAACCTTGGGGGACCCCACTCTTTACTTCCCTCCACTTGGAGAAGTGTCCATTTAGTGCTACCCTCTGTTTCCTGTCCCTTAGCCAGTTGCTGATCCAGGACAAGACCTGTCCCTTTATTCCATGACTGGTAAGTTTATTCAAGAGCCTTTGGTGTGGGACCTTGTCAAAAGCCTTCTGAAAGTCCAGATAAACAATGTCAACTGGATCCCCCTTATCCACATGCTTGTTGACACACTCAAAAAATTCCAACAGATTAGTGAGGCATGATTTGCCCTTGTAAAAGCCATGTTGGCTCTCCTTTAGCAGCGCCTTCTCTTCTATGTGCCTATTAATTCTATCTTTTAGGATGGTTTCCATCACTTTACCTGGGACACATGTCAAACTGACTGGTCGGTAATTCCCTGGATCACCCCTGGATCCTTTTTTGAAAATTGGTGTTACATTCGCTACCTTCCAGTCATCAGGCACAAAGCCTGATTTGAGGGAAAGATTATATATTTTGGCTAGGAGATCAGCAATTTCATCTTTAAGTTCCCTGAGAACTCGTGGATGGATGCCATCTGGTCCTGGTGATTTGTTAGTGTTTAGTTTAACAAGACATGCAAGGACCTCCTCCCTGGTTATTTCTATCTGGCTTAATTCTTCGCTTTCCCTCCCTACGAAGATACGCTCTGTTTTGGGCATGTGGTCTCTGTCTTCTTCAGTGAATACTGAAGCAAAGAATTCATTGAGTCTCTCTGTAATCTCTGTTTCGTCTTTAATAACCCCTTGCCTTCCATTGTCATCTAATGGTCCAATGGCCTTCCTAGTTGGGTTCTTACTTCTAATGTACTTAAAGAAGTCTTTGTTATTTCTCTGAGTATTTTTAGCTATACGCTCCTCAAAGCTCTAATATGCCAATATATGGCATATTAGAAAAAGAGAGAACTTTGAAAATGATTGTTGCAGGAGATTTTAATTTAATAAGGGCATCAGAAGATTGTACAAATTTATCAAGAGTCGGGAGGGTCGCTAGAATGAAGATTTTAGATAAATGGATGAAGAACCTAGGTTTGAAAAATGGTTGGAGGGAGATCAAGGGATCAGAGAGGGCATATACATTCTACTCACAGGTACACAACACATACTCCAGGATAGATTATATTTTTGTTTCAGAAAATTTGGTTAAAAATTTAGAGGATGCAGAGATTGGAATTTTCAAAGAATCGGATCATGCAAAATTCTGGCTGGATCTTAAAATTGATAGAGAAAAAAAGTTTAGGAGGAATTGGAGATATGATGATAAATTGTTTTATGATCAAAAATGCAAAGAACAAGTAATTGAAAAGTGGAATGAATACTGGAAATGGAATGATACAGGTGAGGTCAGTTATAGTATGGTTTGGGATGCCATGAAGTCGGTTTTTAGAGGGAAATGTATCAAGTTGGCTAGTGTTAAAAATAAGCAACTTAGAGATAAGCAGCATGAAATTGAGAATGAGATTAAACAGTTATTAGAAGAGCATGCAAAGACAAATAGAAAAGATGTTTTTGAAAAAATGCAAAGATTAAAGACCGAATTGGTAGGGAAAGACATTCAAAAAGTGAAAAAAGATTTGGTCTATTTGAAGAGAATTTTGAATATAGTAATAGAAATTCAAAGTTGTTTGCAAGAGCTGCTAAAGCAAAAAGGATTAAAAGAGAGATGGGAACTTTGGTGGATATAACAGGTAGGAGGTGTAATAAAACTAAGAATAAGATTAGGATAGTGAAACACTTTTATCAGGAATTGTATACCAAAATGGAAGTGAATATAGAAAAGCTGAGAGACCAATTGAAGAAGCAAACGCAAAAAAAGATAACTTTAGAGCATAAAAATAAAATGGAAGATCAAATCTCAGAAAAAGAGGTAAAAAATATAATAGCCAACTTGAAGATAGGTAAATCACCTGGGGATGATGGGTTAACAGTGGAATTTTACAAGGAGTTCAAAGACTGTGTGGTTCCAAGATTGGTGAAGTTGTTTAATTTTATAATGGATGGTGGGAAGATACCGACTTCATGGTATAGAACTATAATAGTTTTGCTGCCATAACCTGGAAAGTTTTTAGAAAAAGTGGAATTTTATAGGCCTATCTCTTTGATAAATCAGGACGCCAAGATATTTACAGCAATAGTTGCAAATAGATTGAATAGTTTCATGACTAACTATATAAATGGGGACCAAGCTGTTTTTTTGAAAGGAAGGCATATGACGGATTTGACTAGGAGGGTTTTGGATACATTAGATATAGTAGGAGCTACAAAAGAGAAAGTTGGCATATTATCATCAGACATATTTAAGGCCTTTGATTCGTTACAATGGGAGACAATAAAGGAGATTATTGGATCCTATGGATTTGGTGATAGATTTTGTAACACGATTGGACAATTATATCAATTTGGATTTGCTAAAGTTAAAGTGAACGATGAGTTTACAGAAGAAATAAAATTGGAAGCAGGAACAAGGCAGGGATGTCCACTGTCCCCAATATTATTTATTATGGCAATGGAGTTGTTAGCAGATGTTATAAGAGGGGACAATGGGATTAAAGGGGTATTAGATAACAAGATAAGTCTTTATGCTGATGATACTTTAGTAATTATGAAACATCCTGGAAAGGCATTAGGAAAGATACAAGGCCATTTAAAGGATTTTGAGGAGATAACAGGATTGAGAATAAATTGGGATAAATCTGAAATGATATTCTATAATGTAGATAACGAGGAACAAGAGAGAATAAGAGGTAAATATAAATTACATGTTAAAAATGCTTGAGATATCCAGGTATAAATATTTCAAATAAATTTGAAGATCTTATTAGATTGAATCACGAGATACAAAAAAAGGAAATTAAAGAGAAAATAGATCAATTTAAAAAGATTAAGCTATCCTGGTTTGGCAGGATAGCGCTAAGTAAAATGATGCTGCTGCCCATGATTAACTTTTTATTTGATGCATTACCAATTCAACTGAAAGATAAAGAGATTAAAGATTTTCAAAATATAATAAATATTTATTGTAACGGAGGAATAAAAACACGAATAGCAAAGATCTTTTGGTATCTACCGCAGAAAGAGGGAGGATTAGGGATACCAAATTTGAGAAACTACTATAGAGCTTTTCAAATTAAGAATATTATGAAGATCTTAGCTCGGGAAAGGGCAATATGGGAAGAAGTTGAAATGAAAGAATTAAATCAAGTAGGTAGAGGAACATTTTTGGGCAGCAGCAAAAGTAAAATAGTGGTGAAAAATAAGATGATGAAGACGATGCTGGGAGTATGGAAGAAGGTTAAAAAAGAACTAAGTCCGGACATGTCCCCGATAATAGAAATAGAGGATCTTAATAGTTTTCCAATAAAATTAGACAAGAGGGTAAAGGAAGTATTATCAAGAAATGATGTTTCCCTGTTGAAAGACTGGATAAGAGAGTGTAAAGATGGAGGAAAAAAAGCGGAAATATATAATCAGTTAAATTTGAATTGGTTTCAGATGGTATTGGTAGACAAATGGAACGGAGAATAAATGGGACAATCAAGCTTAGAGAAAAGTAAAACAGAATTTGAGGAATTGGTATCAAAGATAAGAAAAGGGGATATGGGAGTAAAGGGCATGGTGAGCAGAGTTTATAAAATACTAAATAAAGAAGGTAATCCTCAAGAAACATTAAAACTATGTTGGGAAAGAGACTTAAATATAAAAGTACCAGAAAGAATTTGGAAAAACAAATGGACAAAGAGGTATATGAGAACAATGTCAGTTAGAATAAAGGAGCATAATTATAAGATGTTGTGGAAATGGTACTTGACACCAGAGAGATTATTTCAAATGGATAACACCAAAAGTAAAAAATGTTGGAGATGTAAAAGTACCCTAGGAACATATGAACACATGTGGTGGGAATGTAAAGTGGTAAACGATTTCTGGGGAAAAATTGAGAAAGAAATATGTGAAACTGTAGGTATGAAATTTAAGCTGGATATAAGCATGGTGTTACTAACAGACGTTGATAAAGTAAAATTAAATTAGGATAAAAAGGAAATAATATCTCTGATGTTGATAATTGGAAGAATGTGTATTGCAAGAAACTGGAAATCTGAAGGAATATTAAATATAGAAGAATGGTATAAAGAGATGTGGGATCTTGAATTAAATGATAAATTAACATGGGAAATAAATAAATATAAAGGTAAAGTTAAAGAAAATAGATTTTGGAAAATTTGGCAACCATTTGTGGATCACTCACTGAAAGGAGAGTGGGGGGATAATCGGGTACCAGAGCAGATACATTTTTGGAAATGATAAAAATAAATGTGACATCCCGTGGACTCTTTTAAAAGCATATGCACATAGGGTGATTAACGTGATTGTATAATGATTATTTTTCTTTCTTATTTTTGGAGTTCTTGTGAAATAAAGGTATAGCTGAATATGGCGGTTATGGATCACCACAGTCTAAGTGAGAAATTTAAAGGAAATGGGAAATTTAGAAGCGGACCGTATTGTGAATATAAATGAAATTGTATTTTAACAAAAAGGGTTAGGCTATACATTAAGGCAAGCAATTTTATTGAAAGTGTATCTTTTTTTTGCAATCTGATAGTTGTATGGTAAATTTAAAATGTAGTTGTGTATATTAAGTTCTTTTTGTTTTTGTATTGATGTTTTAAAATAATAAAAAATTATTTTAGAAAAAAGAAACAGGACCAGTTTGATTTATCACAAACCTGGGCACCCACGTAGGACCACCATGTAGGACCACCATAATTGTGGCAATGTACAGGGTCTCCGGATGAGAAACCCTTCTGGTGTTGGATCGCTATATTTGTGCCTTTGTCCTCGACCCTAGAGGGATCCAATCTGTCCAGCAAGGATGACAGTTTCCTTCTCTGGAGCAATTCAGCAGGGGACAGCCCTGAGGCAAGGGGGGTGAGCCTATATGTGAAAATAAACTGGCATAACTGGAGCTCCAAATCCCCTTCACCCATATGCCGAAACACATCTTTAGTTGTACATACCTGCTGCTCCATCTGGCCATTGGTGGCTGGGTGGAATGGGGTGGCAGTGATGTGCTTAAGTGCATTCCTTTCCATGAACGTTTGGAATTCTGCAGATGTGAACGTGGACATGTTGTTGGACACCAGCACATCTGGAAGTCCAAATGCTGCAAACAACCTTCTCAGGTGCATTATCATGGTGGCTGAAGTGGTATTAGGCACCCTAATCACTTCCAGCCACTTAGAGAATGAATCCAGAACCAACAAAAATAGGTCACCCCTAAATGGACCTGCAAAATCTATGTGCAACCTGGACCAAGGGCCCCGAGCAGAATCCCATTCCCGAGAGGGAAGGTGGGATTGCTCTGGGTGAGAGGATTGGCATCTGGCACAAGTGCCGACTATCTGCTCTATGTTGTAGTCCAGTTGAGGCCACCAAAAGTAGCTACGGGCAAGGGCTTTGGAACGTACAATTCCCGGGAGACTTGTGTGAAGTAAATGTAAAACCTTTTTCCTGAGAGTGACAGGAATGAACACCCATTGGCCCATAGGAGGCAACCTCGTTCCACTGACAGTTCCAAATGCTTGCGGTGGAATGTTCTGATTTTCTCGGCTAGAGGTGAGACAGGACAGCATTTTTGTACCCAAGACATTACTTTAGTCAATGTTACATCCTTGGCTGTAGCCTTGGCTATATCTGAGGGGATGACTGTGGGCGAGTCGAATGCCTCAATCATGAGGACCTGGTGGTCGCTTTTGATCTCACAATTGGCTTCCCCGACCTGTGGCAGTGGAGAATGTGACAGGGCATCAGCATGGCTGATGTTCTTGCCGGGCCTGTGCACCAAAGTAAAATCATATGCATTTAGGAAAATTGCCCAGTGCAACATCCTTGGGGACAGAATTTGAGGCGTGGGCTTCCCGTTCACAAAGATTCCAAGGAGGGGCTTGTGGTCAGTTATGATGGTAAAAGGTCTTCCGTAAAGGTAATCGTGGAATTTCTTAGTGCCTGCCACGATTGCCAACACCTCCCTGTCTGTCTGAGCGTAATTTTTCTCAGGCTTTGAGAGCGAATGGGAATAGAATGCTATGGGGGCTTCCCTCCCATCACTTAGTACATGGCATAACACAGCTCCCACCCCCACAGGGGATGTATCACACACAAGTACAACTTCTTTGTTAGGATCAAAATGAGTTAATACAGCATCTGAAGACAGCAGCCTTTTGAATTCTTCGAATGCTTTCTCCTGGCAATGGCCCCAGTGCCAAACAGTATCTTTCTTAAGAAGCCGATGTAATGGTTTGGCAACTTAGGCTTTGCGATGGAGAAAAGTGTGATAGAAGTTTAACAATCCTAGGAATGATTGAAATTCGGCTTTACATTTTGGCCTGGGTGCATTCCGCACGGCCATCACCTTGGAGTCAGAGGGCATGATACCTTGGAGTGTAATGCGGTACCCCAGGAACTCCACTTCCTGTGCCAAAAACACGCATTTGTCTCTTCTGAGACGTAGACCGGCCCTCTTGAACCATGACAGGACTCGATCCAGCCTGGCCACTAGTTCGGCGGTGTCCTTAGCGGTGATCAGGACATCGTCAAAATATGGCAGGATACCAGGCAACCCTTTCAAAATATGTTCTACAAGAGATTGAAATATTTCAGGGGCCGTATTCACCCCGAATTGTAGTCTAGTTACCGTAAATGCCCACCTATGTGTTACTATGGTCTGGGCTATGGCAGCAGAAGGAGACACAGTTAATTTTTGGTAAGTCTGGGCAAGGTCATGTTTTGTGAAGCAATTTCCTCCATGCAAGGAGGCAAGAAGGTGGCTTACCACGGTCACAGGATATGCATTCGGGCGAATAGCTTTATTGATGGTATACTTGTAGTCAGCACATATCCTGACCTCTCTGTTACTTTTCAAAGCAGCCACAATTGGTGTCTCCCACTCTGCAGAGTCCACCGGCACTAGGATGCCCTGCCCCACCATTTTGTCCAGCTCGGCTTCTATCTTCTCCTTAAAAGCAAAGGATACCCGGCGTGGCTTCCTCCAGATGGGCCGTATGGTTGTGTGCAGCTCAAAGTCAACAGGGCGTCCTTTGTATAAACCTAAACCTTTTTTGAATACCTCAGGATGTGCAGCATAAAATGTCCCGGATTGCATCAGAGTCTATTGCGTGGATGCCAGAAAGCCGGATTCTCAGGGGCCTAAACCATTGGGTCCCAATAAGGCAGTTAGTGCCCTGCTTAACTACAACCAATACAAGGAGGTGTGAATGTTTTTGAATTTAACCAAGAAATTACCCACACCCAGGACCGGAATCTGGCAACCTTGCACATCCCAGAGGGAAGTTTTAAAGGATTTAAGCTTGGGCTGAGACGCAGGGGGAATTCTCAAAAACTCCCGGTGTGGGATTATGGAAAAGGCAGTACCTGAATCCACCTCCATCTTGAAGGGGACGTCCTGCAGGCTCACGTCTGTGAAGAAACACTCGCTGACGATGCCCACTTGGCACGGCTCAGGCTCGGGTGACACTTTGGCGATGGACATTTTGCGGTGATGTCTCTTCTTGGACTCAGGTGCTGGAGTTCTTTGCTTTCACTGTCGGCATACTTTAGCAATGTGCCCTTGTCGCCCACAGTTGTGGCATTCTGCGGTGCAGAACAGGCACTTCTTGCGGTCATGCCGGGCTCCGCAGCCATCGCACTTGTGAAGGAATTTCTTCTCCCGATCTCGGTGCTTTCATCGGACCGCTCGGACTTCTCCCTCTGTGTCGCTGGACTCTGATGAAGAGGTGGAACCAGGTGATGCTGAGGAGGATGAAGATGAACTTTGCTGAGCTTGCACAGCTGAGTCGGTGGCACTGGTGGTGCAGTAGCAATGCTGGAAGAGCTTCATCCCGGACCGTGCAGCCTCAGACGCTACTGCCTCTTCTAGGACAGCCTTGAAAGTTAGCATCTTTCTGATCATGAGGCGACATTGAGCATCTTTGTCCCTCATTTTTATTTTTATTTATTTATTTATTTATTCAATTTATATCCCGCCCACTCAACACAAGGCCGACTCCGGGCGGCTAACAACATAAACGTAACCCCAGGGCAACCCAAGGAGTTTACAAATGTAAATACAATATTCACAAATACAATAATAAATACAACAGCCGGCCAGCAGACTGTCATGGAGTGCTTCCTTGATGTTGTCCCACTTGCACAGAGCGGCAGCAATGTGCAGCTCGGTGGCATAGTCTGCAATGGATTCACTGGGTCACTGCTCTCTTCTGTGGAAGGCCACAGTGGCCGGAAAGATCAAGACCTCTGGCTGCAGGTGCCTCCTCAGTGTGGACAAGATCTCTGCGAGTGGCACCACATCCATGTCCCACAGAAGAACAAGATGGGTTGCTAGCTCAAGTGAGGAAGCAGGAGTGCTTCTGGTCTTCGTCGGTGATCTTCTGCGCAGCCATTGCATGGTGGAACCGGCATTCATATGTTGCCCATTTCTCTGGAATCGCTGGGTCGAATGGCCCGATGTTGGTGCTGTGTGGGGACGCCATCCCACCTTTGTCACCAGTTTTGTGTTCAAGGAATGAAGAAGCAGACGAATGAAGTAGTTTAATTCAGCTCTTTATTAGTGGAGTTTGAACACAGTTTGGATGGGGCAAAACTTGGACTTATATACATTATAAACAGTAACAGTAACAATAATACAACAAGCCCCTTAGCTAACAGAGTGTGCACATTTTTCAATTCACTTATTTGCATAAGAATAGATACATGATAAAAGATACATTCCACTCCTATAAACAGTAACAGTAACTATAATCATACCTGTCAAGTTTCGGGAAATTTCTCTCAAATAAGGGAAATTTCCCGGCCAAAACAAGAAACTGGACAGCTGTGCTTATCCTGTCCTGGCCTCCAGTCTAACTCCAGTCTAATTGCAGTCTAACTAATATGGGATGACGGTGGGAAAGAGTATAAAATACAGGGTTTTTACAGAAATTTCCCGAAACTTGACATGTATGACAATAATAC